>CM053626.1:54137006-54153835 GCA_028646595.1 Phalanger gymnotis | reverse complement strand
ATATTTGCAAGTTTTAAATTGCTATGCAAATGTGAATTACTACCTGTTACTGCTGCTACTAGCACTTCTACTACTACTATCACCACCATCACCAACATTAATACCACTCCTCCTCTTCCCACTATTAATACTACTACTACTATTACTACTTTAGCCATCACCACAACTACTACTACTATCACCACCATCACCAATACCACTACCATGACTGCTACCACTCCTTTTCATCCCACTCTTACTACTGTTACTATTGCTGCTACTGCAGCTACTACTACTACCAGAACCAACTTTTCTCCTCTCATTCCTTCTCCTCTCACTATTACTACTACTGCTATTACTACTGCTGCTACAGCTACGACTGCTATTACTGTTACTGTTGCTACTACTGTTACTGTTACTATGACTGTTACTACTACTATTATTACTACTACTGTTACTGTTACTACAACTGTTACTGTTACTACTAACATCGTTACTGTTACTGTTATTACCGCCACCACTACCACTACTACTCCTACTCCTACGACTACCGCCACCACCATCATGTATAGTTTTGGGCGAATAAGTCTCTTTCTCTGGTCCTCTATTTCCTCATCTGTAAAATGAAAAGGTAAGACAAAAGGATCACTAGGTTTTCTCAATAGGGTGATCCTATCCTCTTACTTACAAGAATCTCCAAATACTTCATAAAAAGGAGTCACCACTATTTAAATTCACTGACATTTATTCTTTGTATAGCACATGAAAGAGAAAGGGCCTGTGATGAAGAGAAGTCCCAAACCCAGACTAGTAGTCTGGGCAAACACTTAGCATTTGGAGGAATTAAAATATTTTGAAGCAATGAAATGGGGAACTCCTTGCTGAAGAAAGAGCATGGTTTCCTTACCCAGGTTTAGACTAACTTTCTTCTTTCCATATGGTTGTGGCCACAGACTCAATTAACAAAAGCAAAAATGCAACCTTTCCTTTCCTTTTTTTTTTAAATAATGCCCTTTGATTGGTTATAATGAGCTACAGCTGCAATGGTTTCCTCATTCTTGTTTGGCCTCATATCACTGTAACCTCTTGCAGGGGAAATGGGCTATAAACTCAGACTTCTCTTGAGGTGTGGTGGGAAGGAACTGTCTGGGTCCTCACTTGACACCTGCACCTTAGCCCGGCTCAACGGGAAAGTCGTCAACTCAGGTGGCTGAGAAAAGCAGATGTTCCCTTCAGCAAAGTGTAAAGTATTTGGGAGTGGGGGTGGGGAATGTTTTATGGGCCTTTGGCTGGGACTTTCAACTCTGAATGTTATAACAAAGGAAGTCATCTGGTGGCAGAACCAATGAACTAAGCAGAATTCTCTATGTAAAGGAACCAATTTTGTCATTGGTAAGCAGGCACTAACAATGGAAAATGAGAATACCCAATGTTTGATCTGAGAAGGTAATGAATTTGGGAGGATCGAGGCAGCCTAATCTATGCTCAGATGCCAATTAACACAAATAATAAATAATGATTGTAGTCAATTCACACTGTGTATTTCCGTTGGTGTGAAACCAATGACTGTATTTTATGTAAATATGAATTCAAATAGTAAGAATTCAAATACATGCAAATACTTCATGGGATTCATTATTTGCATGGATCAGGACTTAGCTGTGGTGTGAAAGCCCTGGCTTTGTTTCCTTGTTTGAAACATATGTCCACTATCAGAGGAACTAAAGATAACAGGAATATTAAGGGGACAAAGATGTACCAAAAAGAAGGGTTGGTCTCAACAATGATGAAGAAGGTGGTTCACTCATTTCTCTGGTGTCCTTCCTCTGATTAGAACATGTCTAAAGTAAAGGTAACACAATGGGTAGAGTAAAGGACCTGGAGTCAGGAAGTTCAAAGCCCCCTACAGCTACTTATTAACTGCATGACCCTTGGTAAGTCACGCAACCTCTTTCAGGCTTGGTTTTCTCATCTGTAAGATGAAGTGTCCTTCCAGGTCTAATTATATGATTGCATATTTTATGTCCAGAGAACTATTCACTTCAGTTTTTCTATTCACTTATCCTCTAACCTTCATCAAAGATGTCTTATATTAATTTAGTTGTGCTCCTCAGGTACAAGAAAGAAGCATGAGAGCCCCTTCAAAGTAGTAATAGAGTACACCAGCCTGTACCCCAATATTACCTTTTCTGATTTTTATTAGTAGAATTTCCAGTGCAGAAGGATTGAAGCCAGATTTGCCAGGAAGCTCAAGAATGGGTTTGTGTGGTTAAGAAGGCAAAATAGAAGTAAGAGGCTTGATTGGGGGGAAGCTGAAAGGAGGGGGAGGAAGTATCGAATCAAAAAACCAGACACCATGACTATAAAAAGCAGACAGAAGGAGGAATGCCTTAAACTAGGTAACCCTGCTTAGAAACCAGACAGGTGCCTTATGCGAGATAGAGGCCAAGATTGGTCTATTTCTTCATTTCCCAATTCTGTCACCCAATGGAAACAGAACAAATGAATAGCTCATCTGTTGTAATATTCCACCCCCCTTCCACCTCCACCCCTACAACACACACACACACACACACACACACACACACACACTCTTTTTTTAATAGACTTACTGCAGTCCTGACCTCCCTGGTCTCTGAAGGCTTTGATTCTAACAAAGCAGTCACAGGAGAAAGACTGCATTTAATTTCCTTACCTGAGTTTTCACCCACCGATGCCTAGATCTCTTGTTCACTGATAATGAAATAGTTTAGTAATTTTGCTCCCCTAAAGCTGCTCTTTACAGAAATCTAGCTGCACCATAAGCTTGCAAATATCAAATACCTAAAGGAAAGAAAAACCCAGATCGTTAACAATTGTAGCTAGGCAAATACCCTGTCTAACATTATCTTTCCCCTTTTCGACCTTAATGTTCATTCCCATTTAGCATAGGGACATGAGAGTGCCTCAGGGAGCTGTCTTGAGTCTTTTCCTATCGTCTCTGTCTCTTGGTGATCTCATTAGCTTCCATAGGTTCAATTGCCACTTATGCAGATGTCATCCAGATCTATAGGTCCACCCTAGAACACTAGTTCTGTATCAAGAACTGCCTATTGTACAACTCTAACTGGATGTCCAAGAGGTAATTCAAACTGAACAAGTTCAAAATGCACTTTGTTCCCCCTCTTTCCCAAACCCTCTCCTCTTCCTAATTTTCCCACTTCTGCCAAGGGCGCTTTCATCCTTTTATTCATTCACCAAGGTTTAAAACCTTAGAGATAACCTGTACTCTACATTTTTACTGGAGCCTCAAGTTCGATTAGTTGTTAATTGTTGCTGATTCTGCCTCCATAATCTCTCACATCTGTCCCCTGCTCTCTGCTACAGTTCTACGCTACAGTTCAGGGAATTGCTTCTCATCTAAACCAAAGGTGTCAAGGGAGCTGAACTCCCAAGTCCTGCTCAAACCAGGTCAAAATGTAAGTGGGAAATGTTTAACAAAATAAATAAAAAATACAGTACAACATCCAATACAAATACAATGCAGCACAGCATACAAGATAATGTTAATTTGTGGTTTTCTAAGTCAATGAGGGGAAGAGTGGTGGCACCACTGACCATTCCAATAACATCCTAATTAGTCTTTCTGCCCCAAGTTTCTCCCTATCTATCCTCCACACAGCAGCCAGCTTGGCATCATTAAGACATAGGTTGATTATGTTAGTCTCATATTTAAAAAAAGTTCCAGTGGTTCCCTCCTATCTTTGAGAAAAAAAATGCAAACTCAGCTGGTGATTAAAGTCCATCACAATCTGGGTTTCTGCTTACTTACCACATGTTACTGTCCTTCACATGCTCTAGTCTCCAGCCAGACTGGTACTCTTGCTCCTAGTTCATAACATTCCAACTCCTGCTGCCTCTCTTCAAAGGAATGTGCTTTCTTCTAGAAGGAAATATTCTCTTACTAGAACCCCTAGCTTCCTTCAAAGCTCAACTCAATGTTCTCTTCTGCATGGGGCCTTTCCTAATTAATTTGTGCCAGTTACTAGTGCTCTCTCACATCCAGAAATGACATTGCCTACTTGGGTAGCTTAAGCAGCTAGATGGCAAAATGGAGAGGGTGCTAGACTTGGAGTCAGGAAGAACTGAGTTTGAATCCTGCCCCAGACACTTATTAGCTGTGTGACTCTGGAGAAAGTCATTCAAACTTAGAGATTAAGAGTCTTTGAGTCCTCAGTACCTGGAACAGTGCTTGTTACATCGTAGGGATAGGGCTTGGCCCTGAGATTTTATTGGAACAGAGAATGAGAAATTATTACAATGGTAAAAACAGGCAAATGAAAGGGGTCCATAAAAACAAATCAAGTACAGCTGACCACCACGGATGTTTCCCCGGGGAGTACTCAAGGAGGGGCTGGATGTCCACTTGTCAGGGATGCTGTAGTGGGGATTCTTGCAGTAGGTGGGATGTTCGACTGAATGTCAACTTCTCTCCATAAAGCAGGCCCTGCCTCACCTTGGGTTACACATCAGGCTGACATCACTCACAGGGAAACAAAGGGTCTTTGCTGGAAAAGATGCAGTCAGCAATGTTTTCTCTTAGGGCTCTCGGGGTCCAGGGTGATGTTTCTGTGACTGAGGGCATGCTGTGGTTGTGTGACATGATCCAGCTGTCTGCCCTGTGTGAAGGCGGATGTCTAGCCAGAGAACATAGCCAGCTTCTTAAAGCTGCTGCTCTAATTACTCAATATTTTCCTCTTGTCTCCAGACACCACTTCTCATAAATCCCTTTGCCTTGCAACTTTGGAACAGAGCTTGAGGGTTTAAACAAATTTGTTCAGGGGGCCTCTGGGCTTCACGCAAACAAGGAGTCATTTGAAATAAACTGGGAGTTGCCCCAGTCTTGAGCAAGCAGCCACCCAGAGGACAGTGCAGACAGCCTTTCAAAGGAGAGTTTGTTGATGATATGTACACTTCACCTGGCTCCATAGATATTCAATGTACAGAAGATAACCTCAGGTGCTCGGCACCGGTCAAGAGAAAACACTGGCTCCAAAGAATACGTGGCCCGGGTGTCCATCCCCGTGGTGAATGGGATGTATGTTTTTCCACACTTCAAATTGGAAGGAAGCTGAAGTTGTCAGGCTGTGTGTGTTTTCCTCTAGTCTTGGCATTGCTGGAAAACCTACTTTCCTTTCTGAACATGAAAATAAAGATTCTGATACTTTAAAAGCTTCACTATGCCAATCATTTGGGATTCTTCACAGTTGGTGGTGGATGAAGGCATAATCTGATGGGAGTTGGGGGATGGAGAGAGGTGAGGTCCTTTCCTATGCTCTGAACCAATTTTTTTTTCCAGCAATGAGCTGCACCTGCCCCATGGGCTAGATTTGCTCATGGTTTCAAGCCATTCAGTTTTAATTGACCAGAACTATGTTTGATTTATCTTTATAGAACAGAGGTGGTAATAGGCTCATGACTTGTGTTAACACTCTTTCCCCAGCTTTTGACCTGGGAGGGGATCATCAAACTCTCCTCTAAGATGAGATGATTTCTGTGAAGTCTTAGGATTGGCCACAGTAGTGGGCTGGGGCATTGAAAATACAACTCACTAACTAACTGGAGGTGGTCCTCCGTGGATTCCCCTCTTCAGCAAGAGTCTCCTTGAGCTAGGAAGTGTGGGCAAGTAGTGATCAAGATGGTAGGACTTTAATCACAGTCCATCATCTGTGCTCTGGGAACTTCTATGACAAATGAACAATGAATGGAGATGTGTTAATTCAACAATGTCCACATCAAGGATTCTTAACCTTTTCTTGTTGTATGTATTATGGATCCCTCTGGCAGTCTGGTGAAGCCTATGGACCCCTTGTCAGAATAATTTTTTAGTAATTAAAGGAAATATCAAATTTAAATTAGAGGTTAGTCAAAACAAAGATATAATTTTTTTCCCATCTAAATTCATGGACCCTCAGAAATCTAACCCAATATCCCTTGGGAGTCAATGGACCTCAGGTTAAGAATCCTAGATCTACACTTTCAAAATCTTTCTAGATTGGCCAGCAACATGTTATTTAACAACTGTTGGGCACCCACGGCATGAAGATTAAAGAAACAGAGAATGCCTCTGGCTTAGGTCACTGACTCAGTGGGAGGCATTCAGCAAATGGCTGCTGAATATATGAATGAATGCAGTCTATCTGTTGCTCCAGGGATGACCTAGTGCTAAGTGCCCATATTTGAAAAAGACACTGAGTGCGACTAATAGTCTCGCCCTTATGTGTAGGCAGAAGAGATAGCCACCTACATCAACTGACTTAAGAGGTTTTGGAATAAGAATGACTCATATTACTATAGTGCTACCAAGTCTGAGTGCTTTCTTCCCAACAACCCTGAGAGGTCATCAGATCCCCATTTTACCGATGAAGAAACTGAGGTTCAGAGAGCTTTAGTACCTTGACGGTCACACAGCTGATAAACCAGGGTCCAGTGCTCTCTCCATTATATCACACTGCCTTTACATGACTCTACAGATTGAAAAGAATTCCTCGCCAGATTGTCACAGTGCCTGAAATTCCACCATTCATCCCTTTGGTTTTCTATTTTAAAATGCAAATACTCCAAAGAGAGGTAACAGATAAAATAATTATCTAAATGTTATTATCTTCATGATAGAGGTATTTAGGGAAAGGATTAAAGGCTTTTAGAATGAGAAACAATGAGAAAAGACAGATGCTGGAAGGAGAGGGGGAGGGCACAGAAAAGAAATAGGAAGGACCCCAAAACAAACTTTGATTGCTTTGCAGTTTTATCTAGGGCTAGCCCTGGGAGCCCAATCTAAATTTATTGAAAATAAACAAGATGAAAGGCACTTCTCCACCAAATGAATCCCAACAAATAGGAAAACACAATTCAATCAGCATAAAAATTGAGTCAAAAATTATCTGCCCCTAGAAAGCAAATGAAGTGAAAATAGACTGCACATGAACTAGTAAATAAAAAATTGGTGCTGTTGTCCCCTCCACATTTTATTCATCTGCTTAAGCCCCCAGACTATACTCTGGGGGACACTCCCTCAAACCACAGATGCTAAAGTTACTCTGTCTTTATCTATGGTTGTTATGGTTCAGTCTTATCTGACTCTTCATGAGTTTATTTGTCAGAGATAGAGGAGTGGTTTGCCATTTCCTTCTCTGGCTCATTTTACAAATGAGGAAACTGAGGCAAACAGGGTTAAGTGATTTCTCTAGAGTCACATGGCTAGTAAGTGTCTGAGACTGAGTTTGAACTCAAGAAGATGAATCTTCCTGACTCCAGGCTTGGCACTCTAATCCACTGTGCCACCTAACTGCCCCATTATCTATTGTTGCCATTCCCCTACTATGCTCTCACTGTAATTTCCCTGTCTTCTTCCATGGCTTCTTCACACAGTCTCCTGAATTAGATCAGAAGTCTTGGGCTTGATATTCATGCTCTGTCCCCATATTGCCTTTTCGGCCATGTCTCCCACTGTTGGCCTGCTCTCACTTTATACTCCAGCCAAATTAGATAGCTTGTTATTTCCCGACCAATCACGGCACTTTCCCTCCTTGACACCTTTGGGCAAATGGTTCCTTCAGAATCCTAGTCATCCTTAAAGGCCCCATTCAAATACCACCTCCTTCATGAATCCTTCCCTAAACCCCTCAATTAGAAATGAGTTGTGTGTTCTCATAGTACATCGTTGGTACTTGCCTTTTTCTGCCTTACTTTTGGAGATAATGTGATTATGTTCTATCTCTCGTATTTGACTATGAGCTCTTGGAGAACAGGAACTATATCTTATTTATTTTGCTCTTGTACACATGAGCTAATAGAATGCCTAACTCTCTCCCTGTTGTTGTCTCTCTCTATCTCTCTGTCTCTCTCTTTTTGTGTCTCTCTTTTTCTCTGGCTCTCTCTCTCTCTGTTTCTCTCTTACTCTTTCTTTCTCTTTTTGTCTCTCTGGCTGTCTTTCTTTTTCTTTACCTCTATCTCTACAATGAATGAGCAAATGCTTGAATGTATTCATCAGCCAATTAGTCCTGCATGTATCTTGTCTATATCTGGTTGTTTATATGTTGTCTCCACTATTCGACTGTGAGCTCCTTGAGAGCAAGGACTGTATTTGCCTTTTTTTGTGTTCCCAGGGCTTGGTACAATGCCTGGTACACCGTAGCTGCTTAACAAATGCTTGTTTGACTGAGTGCCCAACAGTGTTCTCAAAGGACACATGCCATTGCTGCAGTATTGGGGTTGGACCCCTCCTCTCCATTTTTGACTATTTGCATCACATCTTGATGGAAAAGGTGAAAAAAATCAACAACATTCATGTTGTTGCTTTTTCTACCTGTCCCACTCATTCAAGAGTCCCACTCCTTACTTGCCCCCAGTTAGGTATGTAAGCATTAGAATTTATTCATTTATGTTTGTTTATGTATGTTACATGATGGTCATAATTTTGTATTCCATTCCAGGTCAGACATGGTTGATCCATTCGGGGTGTGTGAGCCTTGCATATTATTGTATAAAAAAGAAGAAGCAATGAGGTGTAGTAGATAGAGAGCTGGTCTGGGTGCCAGGAAGACCTAGGCTCAAGTCTTGCCTCTGATATATAATGACTACTTACCTCTGACTTTGTTGGTTTCTTTGACAATATTGGCCTCTGAGGTCTTTAAGCAACTTTCTAAGACTGTATATTAAGACAAGATACTAACCTACATCTGTAGAGGGAGTTTTCCTCTAGGGATTCCCTATAGGCATGAAATCTCAATATTAGTCTCTATCTCTATCCTTGGTTCTTTTTTTTTTCTTTTTTGGAGGGGGAAAGGCAAGGCAATTGGGATTAAGTGACTTGCCTAAGATCACAGAGCTAGTAAGTGTGTCAAGTGTTTGAGCCCGGATTTGAGCTCAGGTCCTCCTGACTCCTGACTCCAGGGCTGGGAGTCTACTCATTGCCCCTCTCTATGTCTATCCTATAGAATATAAATGAAAATGCATATATGCATATGACACCTGATACCCATATATAGCTATACATGTATACTTTCAGATTTATAAATGACTTTACATACTTTTTTGGGGGGCAGCTAGGTGGCACAGTGGATAGAGTGTCAGCTCTGGAGTTGGGTAGACTCATCTTCTTGAGTTTAAATTTGGCCTCAGACACATAGTAGCTGTGCGACCTTGGGCGAGTCACTTAACCCTGTTTGCCTCAGTTTCCTCCTCTGTAAAATGAGCTGCGAGAAGGAAATGGCAAACCACTCCAGTATCTCTGCCAAGAAAACCCCAAATGGGATCATGAAGAGTCAGACACAACTGAAAGTGACTGAGCAACAACATCACCTACTTTATGTCATTTGATCTCTCAACAACACTGGAAGGTATTAATAATAACTAGCTTATAAATAGTGCTTTAAGGTTTGCAAAGCACTTTATATATGTTAACTCACTTGATCTTCTTAGCAACCCTGTGAGGTAGATGTTATGAATATCCCCATTTTACAGATGAAAAAACTGAGATAGAGAGACATTAAGTGATTTGCCCGGGACCACATAGCTAGTAAATGCCTGAGGCTGGATTCAAACTCTAGACTCTCTGATTTCAGACCTTGTGCTCTGTATACTGTACCACCTAGCCACTACTATAGATATTATTCCTATCGAATATATAAACAAACTGAGGTTTGGAGAGATCACGTGATGTGTGTGTCATCACCTGGGTAATGTGTGTCAGAGTTGGAATTCAGACCCAGTTCTTCTGATATTTGTGGAAGCATTTTAGCACAAGTCCCTGCTAATTGCAAGTGCTTTCTTTCCATCCCAGACAAAGACATGACAATGATCTATTTCCTTTTCAGGAAGAAAAACCAAGTTTATGCTTATAGGAAATCATTTGGTTTTAATTTACTGGGATCAAAACTAAGGCTCCAGCTGGTGCTTGAGCCAGAATTTGAACTCAGATTTTCTTGGCTCCAAGTCCAATGCTCTGTCTACTTAGTGGTGTCGTACTTACTATCTACAAGGCCCTGTGCTAACCACCGGTGATACAAAGAAAGGCACAAACACTGTTGGAGCTCACACAAAACTGATATTAGGCATACACCTACTGAGCAGAAAAACAAATGACAGACAATGAGTAGAAGATAGGTAGTACTTTCTCAACTATACATCTTTACTCCTGCTGTTCCCACCATCCCACCTACTTGATATGATCTTACTCATGTATCAAAGGCCCATTCAAATGGTATCTATTTGATAAAGCCTTTCTTAACCGCCTTTCCCCCCAAATATGATCTATCTCTTTTTTATATTCCCACGGTCCTTGTTTATGCCTTCACTATGACAATGATCCTATTCTCCTTTGTATTATAAATATTGTCTGTGAGTCTTATGTCCCCTATCAGCTGGGAACCGCATCTGCGTGGCTGCCATCTTTTTTTTTTTGGAGGACAGCCATATTTATGATTGAAAAACTTAAGCCAATGAACTCACTCATAAGCCAAAATTGGCGAAGCAAACCAATTCAAGTTGTCACTTCCAGCCATGGGCATTTTGTAAATCAAAGACTGCATAAAAAGCTGATGGTTCCATGCTAGGCACTGTATCCCTCAAACTACTGAAAGCAAAGCCACCAACCACAGCCCCTGGAATTATCCCAGTCTGCCAGCCTTCACGAGCTGTAGTCTGATTTCTATGAACCCCACCTGGTTGGCTTTTTCTATATTTATGATAGTGTGGTTTGTGGAGTCTATGGACCTCTGGTGTGTGAATGGTCTGTGTGTGTGTGTGTGTGTGTGTGTGTTGGGATGCACACACAGGCTCCCTACTTGTATAAAGATCAAAAGCACTGACTGAGGTAGGAAGTCACTGACCCTTGTGTCCTATCCATGACTCAGAACAGAGCTACCTGATTCTCCACAAACTGCACCTGCTGCATCTCCTACCTTGTCAAATATTTGCTGTCTGTCTGAGTTCACAGGGAATGGTTCACCAAAAACAGAGGGAGCCACTTGGGAGAGGATAGCTCAGTCTAGTGCCGTCTTCTTTCCTGTTAAGGAGAGCTGCAGATAGTGAATGGGAATGTCTAAGCAAAGACTCTTACCCTAATAGGCCGTTCATAAAAATGCCACACAGCCTGATGAGAAGCATTTTTGTCTTCTCCAATGGCTTTCTGGCTGTCTTGTTTGTTCACCTGGGGCAGATGTACTTGAATTCCAGATGTTGCCAGGATCTTTCTTAGGCAGCCTTGCATAATGGATACAATTACAACAAATATTTTTAAAGGCCAGTATGTTTGTTTTTTTTTTTGGGGGGGGTGTCATTGTGATTGCTCGTTGTTAAGTGTCTGTAGCTGCTAATTGAGTTTAATGCTCAAAGCTGGTGAGGCCTCTAGGCCTACAAAACGACTCCATTAAAAATTTGTTTTCTACTCATCTAGCATAGTTTTTATCCCCTCTTCTAGAAGCACAGTATTTGCTGACTTTCCTGGGCCCTGAATAAGTGATGCTTCAGACTAGGGATGATAATAAAAATATCAGATTCTTGTTTCAGTGAAAAGATTATGTCCAACTATAAAGAACCTGGGGAAAAGCAGTATCTAAGTCCCAGACAATCTCTTCCTGGTAAAGAACACGATGAGTCTTTCTGGCATTGTAGACATTTAGGCTGCTGGGTGGGAGTTTCTCTTCTCAACCTCACTTCAAAAGCAGAGAGAATCACGGGGAAAGAGTTCTTGAGTCATGTTCATTCTCATGTCATGAAGCTGTGGAGGAGGTGGGAGTGGAAAGCAGTCTCTTTTGTTGCATTTTGCTATTTTAATAAATACCTTGGTTTCCATGTTGGAAGATAGAGAGAGCAAAGGTATTATTTGTTAAATTACCTTTTCCCTGGAGTTTAGTGGTACCTTGGTGATTAGAGAGACATAATCACCCTCTTTCTCATCATGGAATGGCATTTATTAGGTGATGATCAAGACATGAAACAAAGAAATGTGTCAGGTGCCCTGGACTGAGAGCATAGAAAGCAAGTTAAACAAACACTACTCCTGCTCTCCAGGAAGTTTCATTTCATAGCATGTGTGTAAAAGGACACAAAATTCACATGGTAATCTCTATCAAAGGTAATGGGAAAGGGCCAAAAGGGAAAACTCATTTATTGCCTATATGTGACACACACACAAATATGTGTGTGTGTGTGTGTGTGTGTGTGTGTGTGTGTGTGTGTGTGTATTTCCTAGTACAGACTCCAGGGAAACTCATGGTGTGGAAACTCCCTCCACTTACATAGGTTGCAAGTCATCTGCAGTTTATAGTCTTAGAGAACACCTTTGGGCCCTGAGAGCTTAATCGACGAGCCCATGGTCACATAGTTAACTTGTACCAAAAGTAGAACTTGAATCATTTTTCCTTATTACAAAACCTGCCTTCTGCTATGCAATGCTGACTCTCTCATCCACATCTATGTACATGTATATGATAGAAAAAATGTTAGAATTGGAATCAGGATGACCCGAGTTCAAATCTTCCCTCAGATACTTTTTAGCTGTGTATGACCCTAAACAAACAACATAATCTCTCTTGTCTCAGTTTCCTCATCTATAAAATGGAAATAATAGTAGCTGACTCTGTTTTGGTAAGGATCAGATCTGATAATGTATCCAGAGCAATTTGTAAACCTTAAGGTGCCATGTAAATGCTATGATGATGTGATAGGGTCAAGTATTTGTACTTATTGTCTAGAATTCAGCTCCTTGTCAGAATCTCATGGTAGGAGCTAGTCACTTGTCTCCACATAGTGAACTCTATTCCTAAAGAATTTTAAATATTCTGGTTTACCACAGGACCAAATGGATGATTTGTATTAATTGTCTCAAAGTAAATAATCTCTGAGTCATCAGGTTACTGGCAAAATAAATAAAAGGGAAACATGGAGTTCTTAGTCTGAAAGTTCTCTCTTTGACACAAATGAGAAATTAACATTACCTCCAGACTCTGGCTAGTGTGCCAGACAGGAGACAGACACACTCATCCCTTTGTTCTTCTTTCACACCATTTTCAGACTCTGTCCTATTTGTTCTAGAAGAGAAAAAAGATACAAGTCATATCCTGCTATAACAAATACCATAATAATGAAAATCTCCATTCAATAAACAGATCAATATGCAATACATAATGCCTAGGCATTAAAAACAATTTTAGGTTTAAGGAAATTCTGCCAAGTTGAGGAATGTTGACAGACCCTGGGAGTTAATTCACTGTAATGGGAACCTACCTGTATCTGGGGACTTGGATTCAGCTTTAATTTGCTTTCATCATTTCGTTTGTGCCTTGTTTCCAATCATTGTTTTATTAATGATTTTTATTAGAAATCCTCATGCTCTAGGGATGAAAAGGAGGCAAACGGTTAGTATAATTATGATTAGACAATTTGTAGGGATTAATAGAGGTACCTGATAGTTATAGCTAAATATAAATATAGCTTAAAGTTATAGCTAACCATCTTGCAGTGGTCAGTTCTTGGGACTCTAGTCATGAAATTGGATTTGGGCACTTTTGGGTTACCACTGGTATACTTTTTGTTTATACCATCCAAGAGAATAAAGGGGATTTCTCCTCTAAAGACCATGGCTTTTTCTTTTTTCATCTGCTCCATTCCCTGTTATGTTTCCTCTGTAATGACTTCAATTTAACACCTACTTCAATACAACCCACAAACTATTTCACTATAGGGTCTGACAAGCATAGACATCTAGAGCTGGATGGGTTCTCTTAATTTTTCCAGATAAAGAAAATGAAGGGCGGATACATGGAATGACTTTTGCCATAATACAGCTAGTAAGTGGTAGATGTTCTTCTCTTATAATCCAGGTATTTTGTCTTTAAATCTAGACCTCTAGCTTCCATACAGCATTGCTTCAAGGACCGTATACTGAGAGGTGACTAATTTAATGCCTAAAAAAGGTTTTCCTGGTATACAGTCTTGTGAAAAATCAATACTGTATCTAGGCAAAGGGGAATGGAGGAGATCAAGCTTTGCTGTTTTTTATTTGTTTTTTGGGGTGTGTCTTCCTTTTTTCTACTTATCTGACTGGGAAAATGAAAGAGTTTCAGAATTGAGAACCTGGGAACCACAAAAGTCCTTAGTAGGTTATACAAGGGCACCCTCTAAAATGGCAGCTCTGTGGGGTATAGTTTATCATGCCAATATTAAGCAGTTAATTATGTAGATATAATTATGTGTATATATATGCATATACATACACATAATTATATCTATGTAATGATTATCTATGATCTATATAATTATATAGTTATAATTATATAAATCTGTTGACCTAAGTCAGAAGAAGGTCTCTGATGGAGATGTAGGCCTCAGTGGTCAGGAAAGATGGGCCAGAAATTAGAATTATGATGAAGGGCACTAATTAAGAGTGGCTCTGTCTTGGGCTAGGGTGAAGAGTCTCCTTCTGGAGAGGAAAGTCCATTCTAGCAAAACCCCAGAAGAAGGAGATAGATCACCCTTTATTCACGGGAGAAAAAACCAGACATTTTTGTCAAGAAGATTTTTTTCTTAAGCAGGTGATTAGTGAGTTGCTATGGGTCAGGGATCACCTGTAGCACTTTCCTTCCTGGCCTATATTGTTTGTCTTTCTACACATGTTTGTCTCCTTTTCCTTCTGGACAGCTTGCTGTGGCACAGTTAAAATTCTCTCTATATAGAGAATTTTATTGGCCCACACTGATGTCAGCCAATCCTTCTCCCTGTGCTAGCCCATAAAGCCCAGTCTTAGATGACGTTCAGGTGTAACCAGGCCACCACTAGCAAGTTGGCCCAGTGGGACTGAGTTGGACGCAGAGTGGCTCATGCATTCTGGTCTCCTGAGTTGTAAGTAATAAACATTTTCTTCCAAATCCTCAGGTATTCAGTGTGTCCTTCCAATCTGAAGTCCTATCAAACAATTGGGTATGCTAGGGCTTTAGCTTTCTAAAAGAGTTATGGAAGAGAAAGCCTCAGGGCTTTAAGGTAAATGAATCATGTCAGAACCCACTCATCCCCCTTAGGAAGAAGAGATTGCATACCGACTAAGGATCACAGGTGGCTAAAGCCATAAGCTGGAAGAAGAGATAAGCTCCTACAACCTCATCCTTGTTGTAGCTGCACCTGGTAGTAATTAGCTGAGGACATGGGCCCATTGGAGCAACATTGAGCATCAGTTACATGAGACCAATAGGGGAAAAAATGCTTTAGAGACAATGGACTTGGCATAGTCTATGTGTCCAGCAAAGACTGCGTGACAGATAACATTGTGATGACACAGCCAGAAGATCACCAGACATCACCAATTGCCTTGACGAACCAAGCATTTGAGTTATCCCTTCCTGGCCCATCCTTCCTTCTCTCGTGGATTCCTGGGCAATATATGTGACAGTTTTCCTAGGTGTATACCTTTCTACATGCATTCCCTATGTATGCATACTCTTTCCTCTGATTATGCATACATTAATGGGAAAGTGTCCCCCCCAGTTTATAGGGGACATGTTTTATTATAACTTTCATTATTATAATATTTCATTAAACTCCTTTACTTTAAATTAACTATGTTTTCTGGCCAAATAGAAAAGGTTAAGCCAGAGATCGGGCTCATAAACTATGGTTTTGAGCAGATACAGGCTCACAGAGTACTTTAAACCCAGAGTAGCCTTTTCTAGGGCATCCATTCTGCTAGCGGGTGGGGGGTACCCAAATGTTCTATACTTATGCCTCTATACTTCAACTAGTTTGGCACAGCTTCAGGATCAGAGTTTTCAAAAAAGGTGTCACATTTCTAACGTAACAAATGTAGATACTCAATTTCAACATTTAAAGAGTTAATTCACTTCAATAGTTGTGTATCTTCCCATACTCTTCCTATCACTCCACCTTCAAGTGACAGGCAAAGAGTCATATTTGTGTGGTTCAGAGTCATTTAAAAGTTTAGGCTCATTGGAAATCAGAGCTTAGCACATTCTTTTCCTTTATAAGGATGTTGTACAAAAATCAATCTGTGTTAATTAAAACTACTTAAAACTGTTTATTTAGAAGCAGTTGTCTTCTTTGCTCTGTAGGAAAATTAAGTCTCAGAGTTAGGACTTGATCTTGTGTCATGGCATTATAGTACTAGTAATAGGAGAGGACCTTAATGATCAGCTTGTCTAACTTCATCTTATAGATGAGGAAATAGAGGTCCGGAGAAGTTAAATAATTGGACCCAAGTAGAGACAGCTAGGTGGTGCCATAGTACATAGAGCGCCAGGCCTGGAGTCGTGATGGCTCTTCCTGACACTTATTGGCTGTGCGACCCTGGGCAACTCACTTAACCATGTTTGCCTCAGTTTCCTCATTTGTAAAGTGGGCTAGAGAAGGACATGGCAAACCACTCCAATATCTTTGCCAAGAAAACCCCAATATTGTCACAAAGAGTAGGACACAACTGAACAACAACATGGAGAGGAAGGATTTGAACCTAGATCTCCTCTAATCCTCCTCTAAATTCAGGGCTCTTATGTTTACATCATTCTGCTTCTGCCTGATCACTTCTTCATGCTAGACATCCCATGGGTACCTGTCTTAATAGAGACAGGAAGGTCTGAAATATTAAAATCTCATAGGAAACAGGTGGCAGTCTCCTTTATCTGCCACTTATGCCAACGGGGAAAACCCTAGAGGGCGTGGTTTGGGCAAATGTAGTAGGAAGGCCGAATTTATAATCTCAAATATAATCATGTATATGTTTGAATGGTCTGAAATCGCAAGGTATGAGAGATTCTCTAAGGAGAAAACAACAAGAAATTTATTTAGGCCCCACCGCAGCA
>CM053626.1:54108471-54136506 GCA_028646595.1 Phalanger gymnotis | reverse complement strand
GGAGGGCTGACTGGGGAACAGGACAACCAGAATATATGCCATCTTGGAGTGGGCGGGGGAGGGTAGAAATGGGGAGAAAATTTGTCATTCAAACTCTTGTGAAAATCAATGCTGAAAACTAAATATATTAAATAATAAAAAAATTAAAATAAATGTAAATATACATATATAAAACCATACAAACCTAAAAAAAGAACTATATGAATATAACTACAAAAACTATTTAGAGAAATAAAGGCAGACATGAATAGTTAAGAAACTATGAATTGCTCATAGGCAAATAAATTCAGCATGTCAAAAATAGCAATGCTAGCTGAATTAATTTACTTATTCAATGCTATACCAATAAAGCAGCAAAAGGATTATTTTATAGAGTTCGATAAATAATAATAAGATTTGTCTGGAAGAACAAAAGTTTGATGATGCCAAGGGAAGTAATAGAAAAAAATATAAAGGAAGTGGCCCTGGCAGTACCAATTTTCAACCTCCACTTTAAAGCAGTAATCATTAAAATTATTTGGTACTGACTAACAAATAGAAAAGTTGATCAGTGGAATAGAATGGGTACATACAACATATGAACATCTTAGAATAATGTTCAATATACCCAAAGACTCCAAATACTGAAGCAAAGACTTGCTATTTCACAAAATCTACTGGGGAAAAAATGGAACATGATGTGACAAAAACTAGGTTGAGAACACTCTTACCAAGATAAGCTCCAAATAGATACATGACTTAGGTGTATAAAAGTTTACATCATAAACAATTTTTAGGAGCTAGAAAGTAAACATGTCTCACAACTTTGCAAGGGGAAGAATTCATGACCAATTGAAATCGTGGTTGTTTTTGTTGTCCTATTGTTTCAGTTGTATCTGACTCTTTGTGAGCCCATTTGGGGTTTTCTTGGCAAAAATACTGGAGTGGTTTGCCATTTCCTTCTCCAGCTCATTTTACTGATGACGAAACTGAGGCAAATAGAGTTAAGTGACTTGCCCGGGGTCACACAGCCAGTAAATGCCTGGGGTCAAATTTAAAATCAGATCTTCCTGAGTACTCTATCCACAGAGCCACCTAGCTTCCTCTTAATTGGAATAAAGAGAATCACAAAAGATGGAAAGAACAGTTTTTGTTTTTGTTTTTTTTTAGTACGTAACATTTTTGCATCCTTAGGCATGTAATTTAAGCTGTTTTCCAATAATGGGAATAGTTTGTGATGCCCCACAAAAGAAACAATACTTAGGTATAAGGGAAAGAACACTAGGTTTACTATCAACTCTTCAATCATCTCCTCCCTAGTCTTGCCAGCTGCCTTCCTGCCCTGAAGAAACTTGTGGCCAAGGGTCCCTCCACCTTCCTAAGTAGTCGTTATTGTCTAATGAGGAAGATAATAGGTAGCTGAAAGAATGTTTGAGGTAGGGGAAAGGGAAAGGGGAAGTCCTGTTAAGAGTAAATATGGGGAAGTCCTGAGTACAGCCTGCTGAGAAATGAAGAAATGGTCAGCCTGGGTGCCTTCTTTACATGGAAATTCTTAGAGAAACTATCCAGAGAGGGAGGTTCTGGGGATGCCGGGCATGTTCTGAGGTGTGAATCCAGGGCTAAAATGTTCTTCCATGATGGAGTTTCTGGGGCATGGTGGAAAAGCCCAGAGAGAAGCCTGCTGAGACTGTGCTTTCAGATTACAGCAAACATTAAAGAATGAGAAACATATAGAATAAGGTTTCTAGCCTATAACCATGTCATAAAGCTAGCTGGTTCACAGAGTGGTGATGATGGCGAAGATGATACATATCACTTTAAGGTTTGCAAAACACCTTATAAATCTTATCTCATTTGATCCTCACAACAACCCTTTGAAGAAGGTGCTATTATGAACCCCATTTAGCACACAAGAAAATGAAGGCTGATAGGAGATAGCATTTGTTTTCCCAGTTTATTGCAGATAGTAAGAATCTGAGGCAGGGTTCCACCTCAGGTCTTCCTGACTCCCAATCCACTGTGCCACCTTGATCAAACCTACAACCTTGGCCTCACTGGCACCAAACAACCACCCAGCCAACCCACCACAGAACTGTACATTTCTGGACATAAAGGGGATAGATCAGAGATCTAGAGTTAGAAGAGACTTCAAAGGCCATCCATTCTAACTCTTGTTTTAAAGATAGGACGCTGAAACTGAGATGAAGTGATTTATTTGTCCAGGGCCCCCATATAAGTGAGAAACAAACGAGAGAGGATTTGAATTCAAGTCTTTTGTCTCCCGGAGCCAATGTTCTTCTCATTGTGCTTCATTGCAAGGGCATATAGTTTTCAAGGCAATGAACTTAACCCAGAGTTAGAAAAATAAAAATCTAAATTAGGAGATAAAACAGAGCTAGACATTTGATTTAGGAAGATGTCTTTTGAGACATCTTGGACGAGTTCAGAATAAGTCACATGAAAAATCCACTCTTCCTCACCCTGCCACCAAGAGATTTTGGAGCCCTGATTCTTCAAAGAAAATTTTTAAAGTGCATTTCCCTGTTTGTTCTTTCTTTCCAATTGCTCCCACTTCCCTCAGCCTTTCAACTTTATATTTCATTACAGTACAAACAACCCTACATGTTTCCTGCTCCTTCCCTCAGGCTAAGTGGACTTATTCATGCTCGAGGTTTAAAGAGGAAGACCAACATGAAGGGCTAAAAAAGAGACTGAAGAGTGAAAACAAATTAGCGGGCCAAAGACCCAGAGCCAGCCCCCACTCCCAGCCCCTTCCTTCACAAGAAGGCTTAGAGATCTCCTCCCTATTTGGGGCCCCACTCCAAGGCTGCCTTTTTCTTCAGGACTCATGTCAGAGCTACTCTGTGAAATTCAGCCACTTACATCAGAACATTCTTCATATATATAAACTATGGCTTAATGTATCCCTTGCATTTTCCCTTCTGGATGGATGTCCAGCTTGAAACATTTGTTCTTTATCTTCTATCTATTTTGGGCTGCACTCCTGACTCTTCAGACCTTCTCCACCATGCCACATTCTTACCCTGAAAATTCCTTCCTTCCATTTGGTCTCTTCCTCTAATTAGTTGCTTCCTTCCAAACCCTCCATTTCAAGAAAGGGCCCAATAAATGCTTGCTAACTTAATTTGACTCCCATGGTTTCATCATGTTCCCACAGGCCAAAATGACCAAACATCAAGCATATCTCCAACTATAGTTGGACTTTACACTGGCACAAATTTCTATGAGTCTAGCTAGAGATGATGCTCGAAATCTTGGAAGGGAATTTTAACTAGTCTAACTCCCTGATTTTACAGATGAGGACATAGAAGTCGAGGGAGGTTACATGATTTGTCTGAGATCATACAAGTTTTGCCTAAGAGCATACAAGTGTCAGAAGCAAGATTTGAACCCTAGTCCCCTAACTCTTCAGCCAGAGCTTGTACTATGCTGACTAAATTTTCTGCTGCCTTCTCCTCTCCTCCCTCTGGACATAAAGAGATAGAATCAGAGCTATAGAGACAGAAGATACCTCAAAGACCATCTAATCTAACTTCTCATTTTATAGACGAGGATACTGAAATTGGAATGACTCTTCTGCTTCTTCTAATGTTTCTACAAAACATTACATTTTACAAAGGATTTCCCCACCCCCAATAATCCCATGAAGTAAAGAATGAAATCACAGGTATCCCCATTTTACAGGTCAAGAAATTGAGACTATACATGAGAGCACAAAGAGATAGATCAATGAAGATATCTTCTTGATTTTTTAAAAATTCTGAGTAAGAGGTAGCATGCAATAGATGAATAGAGAGTTGGCTGTGGACTTGATGAGTTCAAATCCTACCCCAGACTCACACTGCATGTATGGCCCCCAAGAAAGACATTTAACCCCAGTTAAATCAAGACCATATATTACCAACAAATTATCTATCTGCATTGATGGAGGGAAGAGAGGATGGTGGGAGGGAGTTCCCCACACTGATGAAGTCATGAGGACTGATGAAATCACCAGTGGCATAAAAAAATGAAAAAGCCACAATTCCACCCACTCTACCCTTTCTGTTTTCATCTATCTTGTGAAAAGAGAAGAGACTTAATTCAACCAGAGGGACTCCCTTTGTGGTTTACACAGAA
The DNA here is from genome assembly GCA_028646595.1 of Phalanger gymnotis. Classification (NCBI taxonomy): domain Eukaryota; kingdom Metazoa; phylum Chordata; class Mammalia; order Diprotodontia; family Phalangeridae; genus Phalanger; species Phalanger gymnotis. Next base: position 54,132,387 of record CM053626.1, on the reverse strand, counting down.
GTGGACAAGTCCTCGTCTTTCTCCTCTTTACCCATACTTTCCATGATCACCATAGGACTGACTGTATAGGCCAGCTGGTCTTGAGCAGACCTTTAGGAAAGACTGGAGCATGCCTGGAGAGGAAGTGAAAAGTGTCTGGCCTCAATTGCCTCATCTGGAAAATGAGGGGGCTGAGCTAGATCATCCCTGGGCTTCCTTTCACAGCTGTGGTCTGGATCTATTTCTACAACATGTGTTATCCAAGGTGTCTCTGACTCCATAAGCTTCCTGCTCCTTTCCTCAATCAATAGCCAAAAGAAAAATCTATGTGAACCCACTACTTACACAGTCATCATACAGGCAAGAACAGGACTTAGGTGTCAGTTGGGGTATGTTCTAAAGTAGCCAGGAGCTGTCCCCAAAACCAAGAGATTGGGGATTTCTCTTTCCTCCATGGGTATTGTTATTGTCCTTCTAGAGGGAGCAAAAATGGTGAAGCTCACGATACTGACAGTAATAATCCAGTCTCTCTTCTCATATGATCTTCCTTATAATTGAAAAATCCTTGAAAATGCCTTTAATTTTCAGCCAGTGAGCTGGGAAAGGTCCACTCATTTTTCTTTCTCATCCCTCTGCTTTACCTGAGTATCTCTGCAAGGGGCAAAGATGATAAGTGCTTTCTAAAGGCTAATCCTCTGGTTTCTTTCTGCTTTAGTCTAAGTATGTCTTTGATCCTTGAATTCCAGAAGTATGTCACATTTAACAAGTGTTTTGAGCACCTACTATATGCCTGGCACTGTGGTAAGTACCATGCAGAATACAGGAGACATGCAAGATACTATTCCTTGTCCATAAGGAGTTTACAATCTGGTTGGCTTTTTCAAGAGAATTCCTTCAACCTTTTACTATGTGAAAGTTTATAAGACTCCTTTGTTGTATCAAAACAAAACAGATTATGCTAGTTATGAACACATAAAGGAGTTGTGATTTCATCCCATTGGGGAACCTCCTGGTATGGACACTCCCTCTGCTAATGTAGATTGCAAACCATTTATGACTTAGTAGGTAAAGTCTAAAAGAGGGGTTCTTAATCTTTTGTGTATCATGGACTTCTCTGGCAGTCTAAAGAAGTCTATGGACACCTTTCTCAGAATAATGTTTTTTAAATGCATAATGTGAATGACATGGGATTAGAAAGAAAACCAATTATATTGAAATATATATGTATGTATATATACATATAAGTGTATATGCATATATGTGTGTATGTCTGTGTGTGTATATATGTATACATATGTGTGTGTATATATGTATGTGTGTGTGTATACATATACATACACACACACACAGCTACAAAAAAATTTTTAAAGAAAGCTCATGGACTCCATTGCTGAAGGACTTACTACATGCCTGGGAATTCACAGGCAAAAGTGGAACAGTCTCTGCCCTCGAGATATTTAACATTCTATTGAGGGGAAGCAACATGTATACAGAGAAGCAAATACAATTTATATGAATGGTAAATTGGGAAGGACTGGAGTCCAGACTTGAGTAAGCCATGGTCAGGATTCGAACAAGGTCTTACTGTCACTAAATCCATCATACTTCCCATCAGCCCTAAGCCACCTCTAAGTTCAGTTACAATAACAAAATTAAGGAAACAAGGTCACAAATATTCAGCCACACTGGACAATAGGAAGCTAGCATTCCTTTATTTAGGGAGCATATGAACGTGTCTCTACTGCCATCTTCTGGATCTGGGTCTGAGTCTCTGGGCCACTTGGGTCTGTCACATAGAGCCAACATAAGCAATGTGAGAATTGTGCTTACAAGGAAACGAACTTTGAAAAAATATTAAAGCACAAGTCACTCTAGCTGCCACATTAGTAAACAGTCGAAAGCCCCAATGATAATTCCTGAATCTGCAGGCCTTTTAAATGAATGCAGCCATAGAGAGGAAAAACTCAAAGCCAATTCAGCCTGGGAGTCAGCAGTATGTAGTGAGCAGAAACCTGCCAATGGAACACACTGTACTCTCCTAGGTGTTGAGAGATGAGACAAAGGACGCAGAAAAGCCAGTCCCTAATCTCCAGGAGATGATTAACATTTCTAGGTGTCTCCTGTTTAAGAGAGTTAGCAAAGGACAAAAATTGTGGGATCAGGAATCTAGAACTAAAAGGAACTTCAGATAATCGAATTCCCTCATTTTTCAGATGAGAAAACAGATTTGGGGACAAGGAATTTGTCCCAGGTCCTATATGTCAGAGGTGGGATTTGAACACAGGTCTCCTGACTTCAAAGTCAGTGCTGTTTCTATGTACTTGTCAATAAAAAAAATAATAATAGTAATTTAGATACTTCAATGGATCTTGGGCCTCCTCAATGCAGGTAGTTCCTCCAACAGTGCAGATTACAGCCTCTCCATGCCTTTGCATCCTGAGTGAGTCTTATTTATGCCTTTCTATAAGTCATCCAGAGAGGATCTACTTGCCCATTAAATGGCTTCTTGGTTTTGATTTTACTCTTTTGCTATTTTTTTTTAAACAAGGCACTTATTGGAATGTCTATCCCTTATTCCTTGCTCTTGTTACATGCTTTGAATTCTCCTACTTGTAAAGGAATATCATTAATCACCTTGAAGATTTATTGGGGTTTTTTCCCCTTCATGCATGAGCAGATACCCCAGCTAAGCAGTCTCCTTAGGGAGGAGGGGCACCCTAGGCTAGTTGGCCAGAATACCCAAACCGAGGTCCCATAGATGCTGCAATAGGCATGGGGGTAGCCTTCCCTCAGGAAGGTCATCTGATGGGGCCATATAGCTACCAGCTGGCAAACAAATCAGTCAGGATACCAACCATCACTTACTGAGTGCTTGCCAAGTTTGAAGTATTACAGGAGACATAATGAAGTGAAAGACTTGGTCATGCTCCCAAGAAGTTTACAGTCTGACTCAATCTTAACTTGGTTAAGTAGATAGCTAATGAAAGAATGATCAAATGAAAGTATATTCCAGATCACTAGTAATCACTGAAATGAACATTAAGAAGCCTGTGAAGTTTTGTCTCCCAACCTCAACACCGGCAGATATGACCAAAACGGAGCAATGTAGGATAGGCCGTGGGATTACAAGCACAATAAGATTTATTGCTGTTTGAGCTACAGATTCATCCAACTATTCTGGAAACCAACTTAAAATGTGTAAGAAAGTTGAAGAAGGTTTTTCTGTGAATAATGGGATGTTCCTGATTCTCCTCTTTGGGGAAGTCATTGTGATGGATAGGAGCAAATTGCAATATATCATGAACAAGGTATTTCAAAGAACAGGAAAAAAAGGATGTGATGAAGGAATTATACAATGAGAAGAGAAGATGGGCTAGGCATGAGACAAAGGTGAGGGACCCCAGGTGGACCACCAAAGCACTCCAGTGGTATCCTTCCAATGTCAGGTGAAAGTCAAGAAGGCCTCCAGGACATTGTATAGACTCCCCATGGAAAATATATGGAAGCACTTGGATGAGAGTCACAGAATGGGTTGCAATTTGCATTTTGGAGGGAATGCTCAGAATAGCAAGATCCCAGTATTTCAAATAATGATTTCAGGAGGTCAGAACCCTTGGTAGTAAAACTTGAGGGACTAAAAAAAGGGAGGGCAGCTAGTGGCACAATGAGTAGAGCATGGGTCCTGGAGTCAGGAAGACCTGAGTTCAAATCCAGCCTCAGAAACTTGACACACTTACTAGCTATGTGACCTTGGGCAAGTCACTTAACTCCAATTGCCCTGTCTTCCCCCCTCCAAAAAAAACACAGTTGAGGCACTGGTGAAAATTTGACACAGATTAGAGGCTGGAAAACACTGATATTTCTTCTCATCTTACAGATGAGGAAGCTGAGATCCAGGGAAATGATATGATCTTTTCTAGGTCACACAGAAAGTTAGGGGTAGAGCTTGAATTAGAGTTCAGTCCTCCTGACTCAGTGTAGGCATCTTACTACTAAATTACCTGTGCTTTAAATGAACATTCCATAAAATATGCTTAACACTGAAACTGCGTGGAGCCCAATCTCTGCTCAGTGATTCATGAGGCACTTCAGAAGCCTGCCATGCCTCAGAATCATATTAGGAGTATCAATTATCATTTGCTGAGGATGTATAGAAGTAGCTGGCAATAGCTCGTTCTGGCTAACAGAATGAATGATATCAGTAGCTTCCTAGTACTAGACTTAACTGATGCCCAGAGTATAGAGACGGCTGAATTTATGGCCATGAAATGAGAATCTCCTGTATTATCATCTGTCATTCAGGGAGTGCTAGAGCTGTGCATAATGCAGAGAAAACAGTTATTCCAGTGAGAGCTTTCATTGCTGAAGAAAATAAGCAGTGCTATAACTAGCAATTCTAGTGCCCGACACAAAATACACCCTCCACTTCCTCCCACCCTGAACAAGCAGCCCCCCAAAAGGACTCTTAAATCAATCTTTTAATACAAAGCCAATTGGAGAGGAGGGGACAAGGCCCACATCGGAAGAGAACTCAGTAAGACAGGGGCCCATGGTAGGCCTGGAGTCACTAGAGGGTAGCTACCAGAAGGAGGAAGAAGACCATCTGGTATTGTGTCATATTGTAGAGCCATCCTCTCGCCCAGTTTAGCTAATTATTCTTGCTAAATAAGATCTCTTATGCTGATTCTACCTAGTGAAGTACAAATGCTGTCAATACCTTTTAATTTTCAGCACTGTAGGCCAAAGCCCTGATTGTCACACCCTGGTTACAATTCCGAAAACAAGATCTAGATAGAATGGGAAAAGAACATATTCAAAGGAATGCTATGGCAACCCTGCTTTTAGACTGTACTCCAAAGCAGAATGACAGTTTCACCCTCATTCTAAACTAAGTAGACTGATCCTGAGTCATTCATTATCTCATAAATCTAAAAGAGCACATTCTCTTAGCATATTCAAAGGAATAGGATGGAGGAGGACACGCATTTATTCCTGTCCAATAGAAGGACATGCCAATTATAAAAGGTAGCAAAAACACCCAAAGTTGGAAATTTTCCACCATAAATACAAAGTGTCGCCAACTTAGAAATGGACTTTGTTTTCAAAATTCATTTAAAAGTCAATTATGTAAAACCTGGAACATATTTTCCTCCCGAACCCATGAGATAATTATTGATACAGCACTTGTCTTGTTCTTAATAGGCACCCATTCCATTTGACTGTAGGGCTCCACTCTACGAAGGTGGACAACTGACCTAACTCCTATGGGCCTTAGTTTCCTCAGCTGTAAAATGGTGGATTTAGATGACCCTTGAGGATAAATCTGTGATCCTAAATCTATACAAACATGAATGAAAATGTTGCCAACTTTATAATGCTGCAGCTATGAGTATTATATAATCCGATGTAGTGATGAGGGTATGAAGGGAATCCTGGGTTGTATTCCAATACTTAGTTAATACCCCAATGAGCCTCTATCTCAGTGATGTAGAGTGTTACTCTCCAGTGATGCAGATGACAACCTATCCATGTCTCCTCATTTTGTACAGTTCTTGTCCTTATCCTCCCATAGGTTTGTAAGAGAGGATTCATCCAATGTGCCAGGGATCTTACTCATATTCTCTTGACTTGACATAACATAGATTTTAAAAAGAGCCATATAAGCTATCAATAGCCATAAGGCCTATGACTTAGGCCTCTGGTTCTTGGTGAATGACTGGCCCTCTTCTTTTCTAGTCATACATTTTTTGACAATATCCTTCATAGCAATTTTCCTGCCATATACTTCATTTGTCATGGATTGTGACCTGCTCACATCTACCATGCATCTCTCCACTGCCCTTTGGACCATTGTCAACTTCAGGTTTTTGGAGATTATGGTTTTCTATGACCTACAGCCAAATAACATCCTTGGAAGAATATTACAGAAGAAGAAGGAGGAGGAGGAGGAAGAGGAGGAGGAGAAGGAGGAAGAGGAAGAGGAAGAGGAGGAAGAAGAGGAGGAGGACAGGCTTTTATTTCAGGAAAAATTGAGGGACTATGAAAATAATTTTGTGATTGTCCAAAGGCAATTTAGCCTGTTTTCCTTCACCTCTCTAATTCTCCATCCAAAGGCCCATTCGCAAGGTCATAGAATTAATTTAGAGCTGGGAAAGACTTTGAAGATCCTTCTAATATAAACCTCTAATTTAACAGATGAGGAAACTGAAACCCTGAGAGGTGAAGAGATTTACCCAGGATCATACAGATAGTAAATAACAAAGCAGAGATTTGAACCTGGTCCCTCTGACTCCATCATTCCTTCCATTCTACCTATAAGGTAACCAATGATGAAAAATGAAGTAATTTAAATTATTAATTCTACTTTGTTATTGAGGTAATTGGCAAACATAGTACTGTTAAAATATGCACACAATAGAAAAGATGAAGAATAAATTAAATATGTAACTGATTTCAGATTAATTGTAAAAAAAAATTTAAAACAGTTTTGCCAAATTAACTGAGAAAAAAATAGACCCAGGACTAACTAGGATCTTCCCCCCAAGATAAAACCACATCTATCGCCTCCCAACCAGCAAATGTTCTTTGGAAGATGAAAAGGGTTTATCAAAACAGACCCTCAAAATCAATTACTAATGGGGGCAAAAATCAATAGAATGTTGTGTACTGACTTAGGCCTTTGGAATTATTCCTGCTTGCAAATGGGGAAAAAAAAAATTAAGTCTGACGCTGGCCAGAATACAACATGAGCCAACAGTGACCTCTAGTGTTTACTGAGATTTATAACAGCAGATAAACCCTGTGGCTGATTTATAGGCTCTCAGAAGAGAGATGGGAAAGACCTGGAGGTTACAAGAGTGGCAGCTGACTGGAATCACTATGGTGTGAACACTTCTCATGTTGAGTTATAGGAAAATAGCAGGGAGTGCCTTGTTTACAAAGATATGTGAAATCATGGAATACGATGTTCAATGGGACCTCCACAAGTCATCATTATCAGTTCTATCCAGATAGGATGTGCCCCAATCATCCCAGGCACTAAGGTCTTCAAAATTCCTATGAAGGGGAATTCCTGACTTTGTGTTACTTAAGGGACTCCTAATGTGTAAACTTTGTGTTTGTTAATGTAGTTAATTTTGATTTGCAAGTAGTCTCTTATTAAACCCATAGCTCTCCAACTTAATCAGAGAGGGGACGCTGAGAAGACTCATATACCGAACCACTCAACCTGCTTTGCCTGGATGATCGAAGGTCATTGTGGCCCAGCAAGACATTTTTAATACAGGCACGTTTATTTCAGAATTATGATTTTCTCCATTATCCTAACAGTGGGTTTTGATTGGAAAAATTGATCAATAAATGAAAAAGCATTTCTTATGCTGGTTAATTATTTATTAGCAAGCATTTATTATGCTTGTTAACGGAGAGACAGCATTACAGGATGGAGAGGAAAGAGTTGGACGCAAAGCCAGGAAGATTCTGAGACCTCCTTCTCAAACGTGCTGCTGTGTGACTCCGGGCAAATCACTTAACCTCTCAGGGTTTTAACCAACTATTACGTCTCTGAGTTACAGAAGTGGTGCTAGCCTGAATTGGTAGAGAGAGCTAACTCATCTGGGATCTCCTGGTATTGATGAAATCACATTCTACATATCAATGAAATCACAGTGAAGTTCCTATTCCTGAACATTAAACACCTAATTATGTCCCAGGCACTGATATAAAGCACAAAGTGAAACAGTACCTGCCCTCAGGAAGCTTCTAATGGGGGTGGGGGTTGGCTGTACAGGAGGAAGGAAGAGAACATGTATTTATGTAGAAACATACAAAATAGATAGAAGGCATTTTGGGTGAAATAGTAGCTAGGGGGATCAGGGAAGACTTCATATGGGAGATGATTTAATCTGAGCCTTAAAGGAAGCTTGGAGATTCTAAGGATGCGAAGGAGTGCATTAGAGTGGTGGAGGAGCTAGTACAAAGAGAAGAAACAAATCATGGAATGATATGTGAGAAGAATGATGTGTGATAAACCCAATTTGGCTGAATGATAGCATACATTGGCAGCTGAGTGGAAGCACTGGGTAGAGTGATGGCCCTGAAGTCAGGAAGACTCATTTTCCTGAGTTCAAATCTGACCTCAGACACTTACTAGCTGTAGGACCCTGGACAAGTCACTTAACCCTGTTTGTCTCAATTTTCTCATCTGTAAAATGAGCTGAAGAAGGAAACAGCAAATCTATCCATTACCTTTGCCAAGAAGAGCCCAGGTGGGGTCATGAAGAGTTAGATATAATGGAAACAACTGAACAACAACATAGCATATGTACATGAAGGAAAATAATTTTTAATAAGGCTGGAAATGTAGAATGGGGCCAGGTTGTGAAGGGTTTAGATGCAAGAGTAATTTAGTCTATTTTTTGATCTTAGAAAAAACAGGAAACCCTTAGAGTTATATAAGCAGAGGCATAACCTGAGCGTTAGGAACAGTGCTTCAGTAGTTGTTGAGGATGGACCTGAGTGGGAAGAGACTCAAGATAGGGAGACCAACTCAAAGGCAGTGCTTTGCCACAGACCAGGTAAGAGGTCAGTGGAGAGGATCCAGGTGCGGGAGATTTGGCAAAATGACTGGATGTGTGAGGTGAGGGAGAGTGAAGAGTTAAGAATGACATTGTGGTTATAAATCTTGTTGACAAGAAGCATAGTCGCTTCACTGCTTTTCAATCCCTATCTCCCTACTGGTTAATTTTGTCCTGCCTCTACAAACCTGTCTCTCCTATCCTGAAACAACTCACTCGTCCTTCCTTCCCCCAACTGTCATCCTATATCTCCTCTGCCTTTTCTAGCTCTTCAAACTCATCAAACTGTCTGCAATAGGTGCCTCCATTTTCTCTCCTCTCACTTTAATTAACCCCTTACAGTCTGGCTCCTAACCTAATCATTCCACAGAAAGTGCTCTCTCCAAAGTTACCAAGGATCTCTTAATTGCCAAACCCAATGACTTGTCTCTGTCTTCATTCTCCTTGACCTCTCTGCAGTCTTTAACACTGTTGATTACTTTCTCCTCTTTGAAACTCTCTCCTCTTTAGGTCTTTGGGACACCCCTCTCACCTCGTTTTCCTCCTATTTCTCTGATTGCTCCCTCTCTCAGTCTTCTAATGAATTCTCCTCAAGATCACATTCTTTAACCTTATGTGTCCTTCAGAGTTAAGGGTTCTCTTCTCCCTCTATATTAGTTCACTTGGTAATCTCATAAATTTCCATGGATTTAATTCCTATCTCTCTACTCACGATTCTCAAATCTACTTTTCTTTCCCCAATCTTTCTGCTGACCACCAATCTCACATCCCCAACCGTGTTTCAGACATCTAGGACTGGATGTCCAGTAGACTTCTTTAAATCAATATGTCCAAAACAGAACTCATAATCTTTCCCTCTAAAACCTCCCCCACCTCCTACTTTCTCTATTACTGTAGAGGGCAACACCACCCTCCAATCTCTCAGGCTTACAACCCAGGCATCGTCCTGGATTCTCTACTCTCTCACCCCCATATCCAAGCCATTGTCAAGGCTTGCCAATTTCACCTTTGCAGCACCTCTTAAATATGCCCCCTTGTCTCTTCTGCCATCACTCTAGCGGAGGCCCTCATCAGCTCAAGCTTGGACTATTGCAATAGCCTATTAGTGGGTCTGCCTGTGGGTCAAATCTCTCTTCACTCCAATGCATTTTCCATTTAACCACTAAAGTGATTTTCATAAAGCTCAGGTCTGATCATGTTGCCCCTACTATTCCATAAACCCCAGTAGCACCCTTTGGCCTTCAAGGTCAAATACAAAATGTCATTTGGCATTCAAAGCTCCTAGTCCCCCTCTTACCTTTCCAGTCCTTTTTGTACCTTTCTTCCCAAGACTTAACCTTCCTTCTCTCGACACTGACTACCTGATTGTTCCATGAACATAATGTTCCATCTCTCAACTCCCTGAATTTTCTCTGGCTATCCCCCATGCCTAGAATGTTCCCCCTTCTCTTCTCTGACTCTGACCTCCTTGGCTTCCTTTAAGTCCCAACTAAAATCCCACCTTCTACAGGAAATCTTCCCCAACACCTCTTAATTCCAATGCCCTTCCTCTGTTAGCTATTTCCTATTTATCCTGAACATAGCTTGCTTTCTATACGTTTGTTTTCATGTTGTCTCCCTCATTGGATTAGAAAGCTCCTTAATGGCAGGAACTGGCTTAGTACAGCACCTGGAAAATAGGAAATTCCTAATAATTGTTTGTTGGTTGACTGATTGATAGTACTGCCCTCAGCAGTAACAAGGAAATGCAGAAAAAGGAATTGGTTTGGGGTGAAAGGTAATATAATGAGATCTAACGTCTATGATCTGATGATCCAATGGGATTCATGTCTATTGCACTGTTCAATAGGCAAATTGCTTTCTACAATGTCTGGACTCATTCACAGCATTAATATACCTGTTTTGTGAGAGTCCCTCCAGCATTTGCCATTTTCCTTTTCTATCGACTTTGCAGATCTGCTATGTGTAAGTTTTTGAGAATCACATTTCTTTTACAGGAACCATCATCGGTAATAGGCTTCAAGCTTTTTTAAATCCATTACATATCATTCTCTTGCCGTTTGGGTCACCAGAAACTTTTTTGATTCTTTGAAGGTTGTGAGATTCCCTGACATGCAGCCATCTAGCAGCTATAGGAAAATATCGGCATTCAACGAACAGGATCCTGTAGTAGTGAGCACCTTAGGATCTCTGAGAAACCGTAAGCAACTTCCCAAATGCTAGCCAGCCTGATTTCCTCATATTCAACCCTGGGGCCAGCACATTGCACATTGGCAGTGCCTGTGCAAGATATATCTCCTGAAGGACAAGCCCAGAGGACTCTCTGAATTTCATTGAGGGGGCTTGAAGAAGCCTTATTTTACTGTTTAGATCCTGTGTGGGCCACCTGCAATGACTTTGGCACACGGTAAGTACCTATATCTTTCTGTTCCATACTTTAATTGGTGTTACTTAGCACATTTTTAAGTTTCTTATTTAAAACTCTGTAGTTACACAGACTCATATAATTTTAACACGGGCATGGGAAAATCAGTAAAATCAGTAAAAAATTTTAAAAAATCCTCATGGCTAATCCCTAGGCCTAGTGTGTCTCTGCCTCTGCCAGCAGAGATGGAAATCCATTCAGATATGCTTGACCAAGTAAACCAAAGAACCAGCAAGACTTTCTCTTCTCTACCTATCTCAGTTATGTGACTGTGAAGATATGATGCGCTAGAGAAAACCATTTTGTCTACCTGATTCACTTCTCCTGTTCTCAACAAGCTTAGCCTACATGCCTGCAAAGACCCCTGTCACAGAACTTTTATGAAGATAAGAAAGTAGACATAGTCTGTTCTTGCTGATTTCTTGAGTGCTACAATTATCTGAAACAAGTTTTTGGATTTTTTTTTGGTCAAATATTTTATATCAAGCTGCCTCTATTATATGGACCTAACCTCTTCTTACCTAATAATATCCTCTTCTCTAACCTTCATTCTTTTCTAAAAACCTTCATGCCCCACATTAATCAGCCTTACTGGCTAATCCCTAGGATGTCACTATCTTTGACATCAGAGATGGGAAATCATTCAGATATGCTTGAGCAAGAACTTCCTCCCTCCTTATAGGACCCATGACCATTACCGACATTATCAAGCTCCCCTGGTGTGGAAGGTGACAAAAGAATGTGATCAGGAAGAGTGATGAGAGCTTGGCAGAACCTGACTGGGAATCCAAAGGATAGCTTCTCATTCTACCATGATTGACCCCTCTCCTGCTGCTGCCACTGCTGCTGCTGCTGTTCCCTGAGGCCTCCTGCACCTAAAGTTCTGGTCACTTGCCTGGTCGCATTCCTGATTACCCTTGCATGTCTCAAGTTAGTCTTTCAGACTTATATGAACTGATGTGAAGTGAAATGAGAAGAACCAGGAGAACACTGTATACAGTAACAGCAATACTGTACAATAATCAATGGTGAACAACTTACCTATTTTCAGCTATACAGTGATGCAAGACGATTCTAAAGGACTCGTGATGAAAAATGCTAGCCATCTCCAGAGAAAGAACTGATGGAGTCTGAATGCAGATTGAAGCATACTATTTTTCAATTTCTGCATTTTTGTGGCTTTTTCTTTCCTTTAGGTCTGTTATTTTTTCACAACATGACTAATATGGTAATATGTTTTGCATGATTGAATATGTACAACCTATATCAAATTGCTTACTATTTCAGGAAGGGGAGAGCCAAGGGAGAGAGAAAATTTGGAACTCAATTTTTTTAAATGAATGTAAAAAATTGTCTTTGCGTGTAACTAGGGGAAGATAAAATATTATGTAGAAAAAATATTTAAATGAGGAGACTGAAAAAAAGTTAGACTTTGAGATTTTTTCCATGTATGAATTAAAATACTCTACAGTAAAGACTGGTTGTCTTAAGTATTACTGACCTGCCAGATATCTTTGTAAAACCAACCCTGCCAAGTTCCCAAACTACTATTATGGACTAGAAAAAAAGAACCTTTAAAATCATATCACCTCCAGGACAGATTTTTTCTGTTTATGTTTGATCAGATCCAGGCACTCTTCCTGAATTCATCTTGCTAGCTATCGTTGCCATCTCTTCACATAGTATACTGGGATAACAGAATAGAAATGTGATAGCTTCACTATCATCTACCTCTCTTATTTGATTTTTAAGCTCCTTTTAGAGCTCTTCCATGAGTTCTTTCTGGGCTTGAAACCACTTCCCATTTTTCTTTCGGTTTTTGCCCTTAGGTATTTTGACATTATCCTCTTCTGAGTTTGTCTTGGTCTTCCCTGTCACCATAATAACTTTCTATGGTCAAATTCTTGTTTTGTTATTTGCTCATCTTTTTTTTGGGGGGGGGGGCATTTTCCTTTCTTTTAAATTTGATCTCAGCTCCCAGAGTGGAAGGGGCTGTATCTCAGGCTTCCTGTATCAGCAGCTGCACACCCTGGCTGTTTACCTGACGAGGTGCTGATATTGCCCTGAGGCCCACAGGGGATGCTCATGTCTGGTGCTATGTTGAGGAGGTATGGTGGAGGGTGTCTGTCTCTGCTGGAGGCCTTAGGGGTCTGGCAGCTTACCAGTGCTGAGCTGGAATCATAGTGACGGTGTCTGGTGTGTGCTGAAGGCTAGTGGGGTGTTTCTGTGTTTCCCTGGGGCTACAATGAGGCATGTGGAGGTCTAGCCACTGGAGTATGCCCGTTTCCCTAGGGCTACACTCAAGCACATGGTGGTTCTTGAAGCTGAAGTCTGCCCATTTCCCTAGCTATGCTAAAGCATAGGGGGTTCCTGGTGTTGGCTAATTTAACTGCTATCATGGATGAGAATACAAACATTAGAAGATCTATTTCACGTCAGTTCGTTGTCCAGTTTAATAACTATTACTGGGATGAGCTGGTGTAGTTGGATTTCACACTAAGATCTCTTGAAGGCTCATTTTCTTTTCAAGTTGTTTTTGTGATGCAGAGCTACTCAGAGTCTTCTGTTATCCTTCCCTGTAATTTTGTTCAAATGAGCAATGATGTCCTTAGCTGCCTTATTTCTTTACTTGGCAAAGGGAGTAAGAGTTATTTCTATGTTCTTTTAGGCTCTCCATTATAGTGGCTGGCATTGTCCTTAAGACTTCTTTAAGCAATCATGAGTTGATGTCTTTGCTTTTGCTCATTTTCCACGTTTTGAAGCTGATGAATCTTGGAGATCAAATAATCTAAACCCCTCAATTACAGTTGTGGAGATGAATTAAGGTTGCAAACGTAGTGAGTATCAAAGCTGAGATTCAAACCCAAGTTTTCTAACTACAAATCCAGTGCTGTCACCACTGTATCATGCTGCTCCAATATATATTGATTGGATAAATAATTATAGTAAAGTATCACGATGATGGATTATGTAGTGCTTTGAAGCTTACTAAGTATTTCCCTCACAACAACCCTATAATGTAAGCATTGCAAATCTCACTTTATAAATGAGGAAATTGAGTCTCAGCTAAGTTAAGCGACTTGCCCAAGGTGACTCAGCTGGTGAGTATCTGAATCTGGAGTCAAGTTTTCTGAATCTTTGTTGAGTTGGCTTCTCTCCAACTCTTTATGAAGACAGTATCCATGTTGTGTGGCCATTGGCTAGTCTACAATTCTTTCATTTCTTTCATTTTTTATCGTATATTTTCCAACATAATTTTTTTACTCTCCTTGCCTATGACCATCTTTGTATTGAAATCACCATGTATCAAGGTATAGGTCGATTTCATTTGGGAGGATTTTATCAAACTCTTCACATAATTTTTCATTTTCTAGATATTGGCACATGGCAACTTGTCCAAGATCACATGAGTAATAAGTGACAGAGACAAGATTTAAATCTAGGTCCTTCAATATCTAAGCCAATGTTCTTTCTCCTACATCAGGCTGCCTTTCACATATACGATGAAACCAATTCTATAAACTTTATTTTCCATGGAAAACCCATCAGTCATGCTTCCATTGTCTTTGTCTTCCAGTTTCATTTATAGAAAGAATGTTATTATGGAAGTAATTCAATCTCTCCAGTGATGTGTCAAGTCAGGAGTCATGTAACAATAACAAAAACATACAAGATTCCCAACAATTAAACTTGAGTTTACAGAAAGGGTAAGAATTGTATGATTCCTAGAACCATTTGCTCCTTTCCCACCATTTAATCACCATCATAAGAGAACTGGAAGAGGGTCATCAATGAGTGAGAGTTGTTTTGTATTTTTGTCCATTTTATGTGTCTCAACAACCAAAAAAGATTTCTCACCTACCAGTTAACCTTCTAAGCTTTTCCATGCTTAGCCCAGTTCATCCCTGGATGACAGACAAAGTCTATTCCTAAGCCATTCTGAAAGACTGCCCAACTTTGTAGAAACTGTTAGTTTACACTCCTCAGACCCAGCTTTTAAGGATCCCGAATCTTCTCTCTTCCATGACACATTGAATCACCAAAGAAACATTTTTTGTGAAAGTTCTCCCAATTGAGTCTCATTAAATACTATATTGGTCCTAATATAGGTCACACTTTACCCACATTTTACTTGTTTAAAATCTGAACAGTCTATAAACACATATTCAGTATACATTGCAGAATGATTGGAAAGAGAATTACAAAGACAAAATCAAACAGTGATGTTAAAATTAATGAAAATCTTTATTTTAATTCAAAGGAATTATTAAAGGCCTCTTATAATAAATGCCTTTCAGACATAGTAATTTTAAGTTACTTTTCTCAGTGTATAAGTCCATAGTTTTCCTTTTCAAAGAGGTGAAGTATCTCAACCTTACTTTCCTCATTTATAAAGGGAGAAGTTTGGACTAAATGACCTATTAGGTCCCTTCCATCTCCAAGTCTATGATCTCTAAGGTCCTTTATACCAGATTTGTTCAGCTCAATCAGTATTCTCTAAACTACAGAACATGCTAGGGATTTGAACCTGGAAATACATATCCAATTATAATATGTCTTGGAACACTGGATATTCATAAATTTATTAAATAATATTTCTCTTTATAAAGGATTCCAAAAGATTGTCTTGTATTTTGTATAGTACGAATGATATGTAGTATATATTGTATTGCAGCAATGAATGTGTAGGCTTGGTGGTTGGGCATCCAGACTCTGAGGAATTCCCCAAATGGAGAACCTACTCCCAAGAGTTACCTCTCATTGGAGATTTCAAGAGGTAATTAGGATAACCACCCGGATATTGTTCAAGAATTAGTTGGATTCTATGGCCCCTTCCAACTCTGAGGCTTTTTGACTCTGTGCAACTTCCTGTTCCAAATGGCTAATAGTGAAAGAAGTGCAAGCTGAAACAACTCACTGCATACAAATTCATTTCATTGCACACAAATGGCAAAGATGAAAAATAAGGGAACAGTCAATGTTGGAGGGGCAGCAGAAAGTCAGGGAATTCAGGTATTGTTGATGGACTCGTGTTTTGGTTGAGATGAAAATACCAGGATCTCTACAGGTTGGGTAACCTTCATATGTCACCAGCTACTTTATGGCTTGCAAATGAAGGATGCAATATGAAGGAAGGCTCCAACAGAAAATAATATGCAGAAGGAAAGAGAGGAACAACTGGTTGACTAGTCAGACCCAAAAGGTATTCATTAGTGATTTACTGTCAACTTAGAAATTCTCTAAGAAGTGCTCCTAGGGATCTGGGACCTGTACTCTTAATATTTGGATCAATGCTTCGAATTAAAGGATGTTTATTAAATTTTCGGATGACAGAGATCTGGGAAAGATAACCCACACGTTGGGTAGCAGTCAGGATCTATCAAGATCTCAACAGGTTTGTTAAAATGAAATTTAAGACTAGGGCTGGGTATTGGACCTACAGTTTTATTATAGGGAACTCCTAGGTAAGGAAACTTCCTCTACCAGTGCAGGTCAACATCTTCTTGGCAATTTATAGTCTCAAAATGTTGCCTAGAGGCCTGAGGACTAGAGTCTAATAATGATAATGCTAATGATGATGACGAACAACAGTGACAACAATTGGCATTTACATAGTAATTTTGGGTTTAAAAAGTACTTTATAGTTATTATTTCATCTGAGCCTCACAATACCTCTACATATGTCTGGCCCAGCAACTTTTGTCATTATGTGAATCACTTCAGTTTTTTCCCTTGTATGAATTAGAATGTTCTATAATTCTGACTCTGGCTTCATTCTAGTACTCCCAAACATCCAGCAGGACAGGTCTTGGTATCAGTGAATCAAGAGGCTATCGATGAAGCCAAAAAAACACAAGGTCATAATATTCTCTCCTTTGCTGGACAGGGACCTTACTAAGATATATGGACACATCTGGCTTATGGAGCAGCTGCATCAGTATTGCCAATGAGCCCCTACTGAATTCCAGTCCTGCCTTTGATTAACAATGTGAAGCTTCCCTCATGAAACCACTCTATCTGTAGAGCCATAACTATGGTGGAGTGACTGACATGGTGGCCTAGGGCACTGAAATTTAGAAGGCACTTACCCTTGACATCTATCAGCAGGTAGAAAAAAGTGAACTTAGCCCCTAGGTAGCAAGAATAATTGGTCAAAACATGAAGTTTTCACATGGCACATTTCCTCTTTGCTTTCCCACACCCCAGGAGAGCTTCTCTTGACCAGCTCTGCTCCTCTTCCTAAATAAACTCCACAAACATACCCCTCTGCGCCATAGCAGCCTTGCAGTGTCCTGGACTCCCTGACCCCCTCCCTTGCCTCTACCTTACAAATTAATTTGTCTTAAGAAGTTGATTTGAGGTATTTTGCACCATTGCCCTTGGGCACATTTTGTACCGCTTGCTCCAGGTGCAAAAATAATGGCAAGTTATGGCTCCCTCCATATCTAAGATTACCCACCTACAAACCAAAAATTGCAAAATACAATGGAAAGGGAAAGGAAAGTGATGTAGATATACATCTACTCATATATTCCCTGCTCTTGTGTATTCCACAGAAATATTATGAGAATGAGAACTGTGTATAAAAACCCATTAGCATCTTGGAGGAAAAAAACACAACTGTATAATTCAGTGTGTTCTTATAAATCAGAGCTGCATTTCATTACCACAAGTAAAGGAATAGTTACTTAAGCCTTATGTTTTCCATAAATGCGACCAATCCCATCTATTCAGGAAAACGAGAAGGCAGAAAGCAGAAAAGAGAAAAATCAAAGAACTGAGATAAAAACAATTTGTTTTTCAAAGGTTTTTTTTTCCTCCAAATTGAGCCTATGTTGGAACAACATGGAGATATGACGGGAAAGCAGCCTTTAGAAATATAAGTTGAGTTCTTTAAAAATACCATGTATTAAAGAAGCAAGCCTTTTATTTTGCTGTTTATTGAACTAGGAACTATATTTAGCTGGTCTATCATTTCAGTGGGTCATACAGCAATAGAGTCTTTTAACGTCTTCTATAAAATGCACCAAATTGATAAAAGAGAAAGCTAGGGTAAAAAATATTCAAGACACAATCTCTTGGAGAAACTAAACAGTCAGCACGTTTTAGATTGGGGTCAACTATGTGAGGTTGAATTTAAAATAAAAAATTACAAATGCCATGATTTTTCACAGTAATCAACTAATAAATACTAGTCCTTTAAAACCTTTAAAATAAAATGCTAACAAAGTGAGTCAGCATGAGGAGCTCACTTATCTAGGCAAACCTGGCAATCAGATTTCAAGGCTCATTTCTCAGTTATCCAAGGGACATTTCAAGTGTTGGCTGAAAAGGATTTGCCCAGCTGTGCTATTTCATTTGAGTATCCCTTCAGAACTGAAGGCAGAACAAGGTCTCAGACACAGCCATGGCAATTAGGCTGCAGGCTTTGGGTGTAGCTCCCGGGTTAAGGGCAGCTCATGCAAGTAAACAAAAACACTATGCCTCTTTCTTAGAGGACAACCACTGTCTACTAGCTATGGTGTTTGAGGAAGAAATATAAAACTATGGGTAACACAGGGAAAAAAAACACAAAAAACAACCCAGCTGTCATCTATTTCAGCTGATAGATGCCAACAATTCCGTAAGATTTATTAAGCAGCTATGATATGGTTTCTGCTGGATGATAAACCCACAAAGACAAAAACATAAGTATCTGCCTTCATGGGGCTTATATTCTACTGAAAATGAAACAAAATGAATAAATCTGGTTTTTTAAAAAAACAGCTTTTTATTATATATCCTTCTGACTCCTATATATAAGAAGAAGAATGAGGTCACTTGATATCATTAGAATTCAAGAAATTGCTATCTCTGTACCCACACATGGGTAAGGCCCAGATTTTTCATCTCACTAACAGAAAACCTAACCTTTCTAGAAATCTAGTAATTGGAAGGATAGACCAGAGTTGGAAGGAACCTCAGAGGTCATATATTCTAGCTCCTATCCAAAAAGTAATCCTCTTTACACACTCCCTAACATGTAGCTCACCAGTCTCTATTTGAATACCTCCAGCGATGGACAACTCACTACTTATCAAAACAGCCTGCACCACTTTTGGACTCCCCCACCTGCTTCCAAAGCAGGATTTCTATACATTTCTAGTAACTGGCCTAACATCTTTTTTGCATAAAAGGTAATGTTTAGTTGTGATGCTCCTGAGGCACCATGAGGAGCTGATGTGTTTTCTGAATGACCAAAGAAAGATAATGCCACATTCAGTTTAGACTGTGTTGGGTTCAGCACATTTTATTGTACACTATTTGAAAGTAGTTCATCCTGATATAGGAAAACCAGCAGCTTCTTATCAACTAAGATCCATTTAGCTGGTCTTAGCCTTCTCTGTCCTGCCACCCATCTACTGCCCCATCCCTCACTAGACTATAAGCTACCTGAGGGCAGGACCCATGTCTTATTCATCTTTGTCTCCACTGGCACCTAAGACTGTGCTTTGCACAGAGGAGGCACTCAATAAATTTGTTTTGAATCTTTTGAATTATTTTCCTTTTGTGAGAACCAGCAGTTTAAAGTTCTCCAAAGGAAGAGCTGAGACCATGGGGTTTCCCTGATGGCTTAAACACATATGATGAGTCCTAACTAAGGACTATAATCTTAACTGTAATCATCTCCTAGAACAAGACCCACACTAGGGCTAGTTTAGTCCTTCCTTGGAGCTGGGCAAGGTTTCGCATCCTTCAACACATGGATGTGTGTTTCCTAATCATAACACAGACGTTTTTTCTTATTTTCTCCCCTTGTCTCCTTCCTACTTGTAATTCTCCAAAGAAAATCCATGGTACTTTGGCTGGTTGCCCTGAGTCCCCAGGGAAAAATTCAGGTTCTGTTCCAGGTCCGTCTCTTTAGGGGCTTGGAAATGGAACCTGGGGAAGTTCCTTCTGGCCATCAACCAAGTAGGTCAGTCCAGGCTTTTTGGGGTAAATGAGGCTTGCCATTTTAAAAAACTCTTCTGCGGCATCAAGAGCAATGAGACGATCCTGTCAAAGCAAAATGCAAAGGTGTGAGGCAGGGCTGTTCTCTCCCTGAGTAGTGGCAAGAGGCCCTTAAAGTCACAACTGAAATTCCTAGATAGTAACATCATGGGTTAGGATTTACCTTTAACTTACGTGAACTGATGCAAACTGAAATGAGCAGAACCAGGAGAACATGGTACATAGTAACAGCAATATTGTACAATAACCAACTGGGAATGACTTAGCTAACCTCAGCAATACAATGATCCAAGACAATTCCAAAGGACTCATAATGAAACTGCTGTCCACCTCCAGGGAAAGAACTGATGGAGTCTGAATGCACATCAAAGCATACTTTTTTTTTACTTTATTTTTCTTGGGTTTTTTTTTGTGGGGAGGTTGTGTTTTCTTTCACAACGTGACTAATATGGAAATATATTTTGCACGACTGCACATATATAACCTATATCAAAATGCTTGCCTGCTCATGGAGAGTGGTAAAGCAGAGAGGGAAGGAGATAATTCAGAACTCAACATTTTTTTTTAAAAAAATGAATGTTAAAAATTGTTTTGACATGAAATTGGGAAAAACTAAAATATTAAATCAACATTCACCTTTAATCAGCACGTTTATTTAACAATTTGTTTAAATTTTATTAAGTACTTTCCCTTTATTATCTCTAATTTATCCTATCTATAGCTTATTCATACATAGTTGTTCTCATGTTGTCTCCCCCATTAGACAGTGTGCTCTTTCAGGTAGGCACGCGCGCGCGCACACACACACACACACACACACACACACACACACACACATCTATCCCACAGATATGTTCATAGCGGACAGAATATCTGAGCTAGATATGAGATCATTTACCCAAGCTCCTCTTTCGACAAAGGAGGAAGCCTTCCTACATAAACAAGGCTACTTGTCAGTCTTTTCTTTTTTCAGTCCCATTGCTGTATCAATCTTCAAACAATTAATCAATTAACAAGCACTTATTAAAATGATTTAAATTTAATTATTAAAATGAGGATGCTCATCATAATAATAATCATAATAATCACTGTTCACCCGGATATAGTACTTTATGGTTCACAAACACATTTTACTTGCAGTACAAATATTATTACCCTCCTCATTTCATAGATGAGAAAACTGCGGCCCAGGGAGGTAAAGTGATTTGCCAAATAATAGCTTTGGAAAATTTCAGAGCTGAGATTCAAATCCAGATCTCCAGCTTTACAGGTTTGTCCTCTGAAGGGCCTCCCAACTACGAGCTTCTGCGATTTAGTAATTCCAAATCCATTGCTCCGAGACCATACTGCCTGATTTCCTGAAGGCCCTGACTAATTCACAGGGTTCCTGCGAACATCAAGGGAGATGAGTACTCTATGAGAAAATTCTCTGTGACTTTCAAGCCTGTATAAATGTTAGCTATCATTATCATTATCCTTCACCAATAGGATTTCTCCCTTGTTGACTATTGTAAAGATACTGATTATGAAGCAATGGAAGGAGTGCTGAATTTGGAGTCAGAAAACCTGGGTTCAAATCCTAGTTTTACCACTTAAAACCTGTCTAACCTTGGAGGTCCACTTAACATCTCCAGGTCTCAGTTTCCTCATCTGGAAATCATCTGTAAAATGAGGAGGTTGGACTGAGCTAGTTTATAAACACATCCCCGTATAAACAATATCTCAGGGGGAGGGGGAAGGGCGGCTGGGGCTCACGACTCGCTTATCAAAACAGGATCTCTCAGGTCCCTGCTCTAAACCTACGATCATATGACCTTATGACCTAAATCCTAGCCCTGCTACTTACTACCTGTGTAACCTTGACCTCTCTGGGCTACAGCTTCCTCAACTATAAAATGAGGAGGGGTGAGTGAGGTTAGATCATCATAAAAGCCATTTCCTGCTTGAAAATTCCATGATCCTATGATATGGTGGAAAGTATACTAGAAAGACTCAGAAGATCTGGGTATCTGGAGATACAAATTAATGTACAAGTCCTCAATGGGGTCACAGTCTAATTAATTGGAGAGACAACAAGCAAACAGATATGTACAAACAAGCTATATGCGGGATAAAGAGGAAATAATTAACAGGAAGGCATGTTTTAGTCAGCGAAGGAATAATAAAGAAGATCCTTCCAAGCTCTAAATCTATGATGCTATGACCTCTATGGCCCCTTCCCAATTCCTCTAAAATCCCATCACCTATGACCCAGAATCTATCTCCCTGTCCCATTAGATACCTTCTTATTTGCCCAGTTCAAATCTTAGCAGAAATATCTCAGAGTGTTTGTATAAGGGGCAAGAGGGAAACCCAGAGGACAAAATCTACTTACAATGAACTGTTTCATCAGTTCACAGCCAACAAAGGGATACCAAAGCTAGATGTGTCCCAAAGTCTAAGTTGGGGTGGAGGTTGGTGGAGAGGGTTGGACTCTCTCAACAAGCCTTGCCCTAATATAAATGTTAAGGGATATAAGCAAGTACAAGCATTCAAAGCCAGAAATAAGGGAGGAATGAAGGTCAACAAGCCTCCAAGACTCGTTCCCGAAGACAAAAATTTAAACCTAATTAGCCTACGTGTGAGCCATTATTATGTCGACCACCTTCCATCCATTGACTATCAGATCCCAAAGAGCATGTGCCCTGGGATTCTACTCTCATGAGACACCTTCAATTTGAGGGTCTAGGAAATATCAAAATCCATTCTTTCACGTGCTAAGCAGGAAAGGCAGGAGAGTTTAAGGTAATATTAGGGCAAAGAAAGTGAAGTCATCCACTTACCACCACAAAGAGGTACCTCTCCGAGAGTTCCCAATTTGTTGGAAAAATATTTGTCTCTTCAGCAAGTTTTAACAATATCTCCCGTGCTTTCCTAGTGTTCTGAGAGTCACTGATGGTACTGAGTTTAGTCACTGATAACAAGGAGTCTGCTTCTTTCTGAAAGCCTAGAACAGAAAAATTCACAATTATAAAGCAGTGGTTTGTCAAGGAAATGATTTGCCAGCAGAGAAATGATCATTTTCACTGGGATATGGGGGCAAAGTGGGTGAAATCTTCAGCATCCCTCTCCAATCTCCCTGCAGCTTCTCTTCCATAACCCTAGGCATTCACTCCCCTACCCACCCACTCCCATGCTTCTTTCTGGGTACCCAAAACCACAGATGGGAAGATGTACCATCTCAGCCTGCTCTCCTCCTTAAAATGTCCCAAACTGTGAACTCCATTCTTCCTTCTAGCTTCCTCCTGATCCAAGCTCCCACACGGTACAGTGGAAAGGAGTGCTAGGCTTGGAGGTAGGAAACCTGAGTTCAAACCTCAGTTCCACTACTTATTAGCTGTGTGTGACTAACTCTGATTTTCTGTTTTTTCTTTTGTAAAACTGAGATAACAGAGTAGTGGCTGCTTCACCAGCTAGAGAGCTGTGTGAGTGTGAATAATTATTATTCCCCTAACAACCTAATTAAAACAATTCTTGCTAAAGTGTGAATTGTATGGTTCTCCAAAACATTTTTTAACAGGAATTCTAATGTGTCTCTAATTGGCAAGTCAGGCAGAACTAACCCCAAGGTCCAAAGAATTTTGTAGAATCATTTCACTCTATGTTATTAAAAAGTTGTAACCCATGGTGTAGCTGCAGAGGGGTCAGGAACTTGCGGCCTCAAGGCCACATGAGGCCACAAGTTCCCCACCCCTGGTCTAGTATGTTTCCCCGATCCCACGTGACTTTGGGTACCCAGAAAGAACTTCCCCACCCCGGTCTAGGGGTTTGGGTACCCAGAAAGAACTTCCCCACCCCTGGTCTAGGGGTTTAGGTACCCAGAAAGAATCCTCCACCCCTGGTCTAGTATATTTCCCCACGCCAATGTGACTTTGGGTACCCAGAAAGAACTTCCCCACCCCTAGT
>CM053626.1:54097308-54107971 GCA_028646595.1 Phalanger gymnotis | reverse complement strand
AAAAGCCGGGGGGGGGGCACAATAGAAGGGAGGGCAGACAGGGAGAGGAGGTAATCAAAAACAAACACTTTCGAAAAGGGACAGGGTCAAGGGAGCAAATTCAATAAAGAGGGATAGGTTAGGAAGAAGCAAAACACAATCAATCTTTCACAACATGAGTATTGTGGAAGGGTTATACATAATGATACGCATGTGGCCTATGTTGAATTGCTTGCCTTCTTAGGGAGGGTGGGCGGGGAGGGAAGAGAGGAGAGAATTTGGAACTCAAAATTTTAAAAACAGATGTTCAAAAACAAAAAAAAAAGTTTTTGCATGCGACTAGGAAATAAGATAAACAGGCAATGGGGCGTAGAAATTTATCTAGCCCTACAAGAGAAGAAGGGAAAGGGGGATGGGAAAGGAGTGGGATGACAGAAGGGAGGGCTGACTGTGGAATGGGGCAACTAGAATATATGCCATCTTGGAGTGAGCGGGAGGGTGGAAATGGGGAGAAAATTCGTAATTCAAACTCTTGTGAAAATCAATGCTGAAAACTAAATATATTAAATAAATTTAGAAAAAAAAGAAAACATGTCATTCAATCGTCCATCTTTCCATGAAATGTCAGGGCAGGATTCTCACCACTCTCTTCTCACTTTCAGGATATAACCTGGTGTGATATGAATGGCCCCTTCAGAACCTGGAGAAGCTTTTTAAAGAACAGACTTACACAATCAGTTTCACTCATAAGATTTGCTTCCTCTCCAAAAGTAAATGAGCTCTGCATACTAGAAACAAACTTGAAATTTCCAGTTTGGTGTCAAGTAGAAATCCAAATCTATCTCCCTAAAAATGCAGATGGCAAAGACTTTTCTGTGGTATTTGCTTTCTTTTCCTAGGAAGGTACCTAGTTTAATTGGCAAGTAGTGACCTGCCTTAACCTGCTATCACGTGTCAGACAAAGCATAGGGCAGGTATATAGGTGAATCTTTTAAGGAAATATCAACCATTTAGAAGGAAGACTGGCAAAAACTGATAATCATTGACTTCCCTTACTGGGGGAAGGGAAGGGCAGAGTCAAGGGGTGGGAAGGAAAGTGGTTGAATTTTAACCCTGAAATGGAATGGAAAGGTCCCGTATAATATCCACCAACGATTTACACTGGCAATAGCACTTAATATTTGTTAAATCATTTTCACCATGCTTTCTCCTTCCATAGTCATGCCTAGGAAAAGAAATGTAAAAATACCCAACAATTCCAAAGTGGTTTTGGGGGTGGGGTAAGGGGAATAGGGAGAGTAGGAGATGAGACTGGACTGTGAATTCATCAGGAACTGCCAGATGAAGGGGCTCTCCACCAATGTCAATAGGTACCTTATGAATAGAAGAGAAATGCCTGGAGCACTAAGAGGTGACCTAGCATATGTCAGAGGCAAAACTTCTTCATGGATCTGAGACCAGTTCTCTATCCATCCCACCATGCTACCTGTCAAGATTTTGTACTTTACAAAGGGTTGTCTTCACAAACACCTTTTTAGCAAATCATAGTATCCCCTTTTGATTACTGGGGAAACTCTGAGGCTCAGTGGGCAAGTGTCTTGCCTTTGGTGACACAGATAGCAGGTAAAAGAAATGGGACTCAAACCCAGATCTTCTGACACTAACTACATTGCACTTTGTAGAATAAGATACTACCTCTCCTTAAGAATACTATATTACCAGGTCATACATGGAACACTGAGATACAGAGAAGTGAGTAACCTATGACATGTAATTTACTCTATATTCAGAAAGGAATACCTAGTATGCCTACTCATGTGCATTACGCAGAGATGTTTCCATTGTCTACTTAAGGCTGTCCCCTTGCAGCTACACTCCTGACTACCCAAGTAGCCAGTAAAAGGGCAAGAGGACCAGACCCCAGCGAAAGGCAAAAGAGGAGAAAGTAAGAAGAAGGGAGGCAAAGTACTGGACCTTGGACATTAATGGCAACTTGAAAGTCAAAGGAAAAGGGCAGTAAATGAGAATAAACCATTACCCAAAACCACAGAGAAGACACACATCTAGGTTTGTTCTCAATGGAACCCAATGGACCAGCAGCTTTTGTTAAGGTAAAAGAGATAAAGGGCAGCCATGACAGCTACCTGTGGACAATTTTCTTTACCGCTTGTGTTCTAGAAAGCTATCTAAGCTCAAATAATGGCAGAGAAGAGGCTGACCTGCATTGATAGAGGGAGTCCCCTCACTGTGCTGATGAAATCACAAGAAAAGTCCCTGTCCTGACCCATATGGTAAGATTACAAATATCTGAGTTGCTTTCCAACTATGACATTCTCTAAGTGTGGTGCTGGAGAACAGAACACCACTGAGGGTAGTAGTTGTAGCCCCCTCATACTGGCTCTCCACTGTCAACTATTAAATTTTCAGTGTGAGCATTTATACCTGGAAATCAGCAAACACTACAGACTAGGGCTTGATTTATTGTTCTCTTGATTGTCTAGACTTAAGAAAGTAAAGGATAAAATGTAAATACTACAGATTGAATTTAAAAGTGTGTCTTGCACACACACACACACACACAAATTTTTATTTATATTTACACTTCATTGGTTTATTTTTTTATCCATTCATTTAGTTGGTTGGTTGGTTGGTTTTTTATCTATTCTGGACAGCAGCTGTCAAACATTTACCAGCAAATGCCTCGTATCGAGGATTACTCCTTTTCACATGTCATAGGTAGGGAGGATAGTGTAAGGGTAAGGTAACCCCATGCAATGTTACGCTTCACCCTCAGAGGCAGACCTCTTCATGCCTACTTGCCTCCTCTATCACCTGCATGATGCCTCAGAGCCAAAGCTCTGGTCAAAACTCAGGGTCCCCGGTGAATAGCAGACTTGGCTGATCCGGTGTGTTAACCTACACATTGCCTCTCCAAAAAGGGGGTGATTTTTGATTAAAGAATGAAGTAACTCTGAGCGACTGGAGCAGAACCAGGAGAACATTATACACAACCACAGATATATGGATTCTGTGATGACTAACCCTGATAGACTTCACTCTTCTCAGCAACACAAGGTACAAAGACAACTCCAAAGGACTCATGATGGAGAAAACTATCTACATCCGGAGAAAGAACTACGGAGTCTGAATGCAGATTGAGGCATACTATACGCTCTCCATTTTTTCCCCCTTGGTTTTTCCTTTTATTTTTTTGGTTTTGTTTCTTCTTTCTCTGATTCATTCCATTGGTCATAATTCTTCTTTACAACTTGACTATTGTGTTGATAAGTTCAATTCGAAATTATATGTAGAAGATATATCAGACTCCATGCTGTCTTGGGGAAAGAGGAGGAGAAGAAAATCTGGGAACTCAAAATTATGTGGAACTGAGTATTGTAAACTAAAAATAAAAAATTTTAATTATAAAAAAAATTCGTATTAGAGAGAAAATCCCCATATTGATGGAATCAAAAAATATTGCTGTACAATAGGGACTCTAATCCATCTCCCCAGTGGAATCAGGTTGCAAAATGCAGGGGTTAAGGTGAAAAGTAAGACAATTTGTAATAAAATGTTTTTTTAAATAAATTCACATTTTGATAAAAAAAAAAAAAGAATGAAGCAACTCAGAGACCATGTGGGGGCATTTAGACCCACTGTCTGGTAAAAAAAAATTATTCAAAACATCTAGCAATTGGGAAGAAAATTAAATTCTTTTTTGTTCTTTTGGTCCACCCAGCTTGTGTGACTTTGACCAAGTCTGTAAACTCTCTCTTTCCATGTCTGTAAAATAAGAAGGGTGGAGCAGATGATATCTGAGGTCTATAACTTCCAGCTCTAAATACTCTGGTACCATGATCCTATAATCTCTAAGGTTCCTCCAAACTCTAAGATTCTATGAAGTTTGGCCCCAAACTCTACATCTAATCCTTACACTTCAAGTATATTCACTGATTTTTTTTAAATGATTTCACCATAATTTATTATAATTTCTCATCTGTGCAAATGCACTTTAAATACAAATAATTGCATGAAAGTGTTATAGTTTCACTTTAAAATAAAATAAACATTTTCACCTTCCTCTCTCCGGTATGTGCAAATGTTCTCTGTCCATCAGTGCAGCTTGGTCCTTAAGAGGTATTCTTAAATTCCAGTGCTTCTGTTAAGCTATAATTATATTTAAATGACAAACGGCACAACCATTTAGTTTATCCATGTGGTGCAGTGGATAGACCTCCAGACCTGGAGTCAGAAAGACCTGAGTTTAAATCCAGCCTCAGACGCTTACTAGATGTGTGACCCTGGGCAAGCCACTTACCCCTATTTGCCTCAGTTTTCTTATATGTAAAATGAGCTGGAGAAGGAAAAGGCAAACCACTCTAGTATCTCTGCCAAGAAAATTCCAAATGGGATTTTGAAGAGTCAGACATGACTAAAACAAGTGAACAATAACACAGCACACATGCTGTTTGTTAAAGATATCCTTTGTTTGCCTTTGCCAGTTTCACCTTTCTGTCTACGTCATCCAAAGGTTTGATGTGGAGGCAGCAAAAGGTAAGGCCAGAGTCATGGTTTTTTTCATCTCTCTCCATATATTTTGATATACAGGGATCAAATGAGTTAACAGACATAAAACACTTTATAGACTTTACAAAATATAAATGTTTCTGCTGCTGCTGCTCCTACTACTACTAGTTACTACTGATACTGTTGTGGCTATTACTGCTGCTCCTACTACTATCATGCAGCCAGGGGTCAGCAGAAGCTCAGAAAACTTAAAGCTTTACATAGGAAGTCCTTGACCTAATTCTTTACCTGGTTTTCAGATAATCAGGAGGCAGTTTATAGCTGCTGATGCTGCCTGTCTGACAGCAGAGCAGTAAGGGAAATAAACAGGGAGGCAGGTTTCATTTTTTTTTTCCAGATTCAAGGGTTCCAACCCACTTCCACCAAGCCAGATGGATAAATCTGATCTGGCTGCTCCCACTGGACAGCAGGGTGAATTGGAATGATCCTATTGTCACCTTGACCCCCAATCTACTGGTTTGTTACTTGCACTGCCAGATCTGTTCCAAGTATTTGAAGGACTTTCAGGAGGAAAAAAAGGGATTAGGTGTTGATCAGCCAGGCCCAGGAGGGCAGAATTAGGAGCACTGATAAGGAAGTTCTAGGAAGACAGATTTAAGCTGATTGTAGGAAGCCTCAGGACAGCAGGGAAGGAGGCTGGGTCTGGAAGCAGAGAACACAAATCAAGTCCTGTCTCTGTCTCTTACTAGTGACCTTAGCTGAGTTACTTAACCTCTTTTGCTTCAGTTTCCTACAAATGAGGCTATAGAATTTGTACAAAATAATTTTTTTTAATTTTTTTTTAATTTTTTAAATTAATTTTTAATTTTTTAAATTTAAAAAAATTTTTTGAATTTCACTGAATGATCTCTGAGGTCCCTTCCAGCTCTAACATTTATGAATCTAAAGAAAAACTTTAGAACAAATGAGCTGCCAACAGAGGCAGTGAGTGGATTCATCCTTGATTGGGTCTAGGCTAGATTAAAGGACTCTGAGCTCACTTTTAACTGTAGAACTGGCATCCTGGGACTTGCATGGTTAAATCCCCATACAGGTCGAGGAGAAAAGGACAGGTTTGTTGACCAGCCAGAACTGGACTACTAATTTAACCACTGTGACAAGTTACCATCTCAAAGGAGGGCTGCCTTGTTCAACATAATAACTGACATTTATAAATACCTTTTTCAAGCTTGGAAAGGGCTTTATGGACGTCATCTCACCTAAACTTCATAATAATCACGTGAACTAGGCATGAGAGGTATCATTAGCCTCATTTAATAGGGTATGAAATCTAGGCTCTAAGAGGTTATGCTATTTGCTAGTGCTCAGAGAGGTAGGAAATGTCAAAGATAGAATTTGAATCCAGGCCTTCCTGATTCCAAGTCTGATATATTTCTCTTCTATTCAGGGGTTCTTAATCAGGATTTATGAAGTTAAAAAAAAATTTTGATAACTGTATTTCAGTAGAATTGGTTTCCTTTGTAATTCTACATAGTTTATTTTATACACATAAAAACATGATTGCTAAAATTTATTTTATTTTTAATTTATGGAATAAAACAAGCATTTCTATAACATAGCACCATAAAAAATATGATTGCACATAAAACTGCAAATCTACCATGCACAACTTGCTATTCTTTTCAAATATGCAACAAATTTATTATGTAATTTTTTAAATTTTTTTTCTTCCCTCCCCCCTTAAAAACATGATTCTGAAAAGGACTCCTTGGGTTTCATCAAACTGCCAAAGGGGTTTTTGATATACACAAGAGAGGTGAGAACTCTTAATGGCCACCATAATGCTTCTGTTAATGAAGACTCAGGGCATCTTTTCTATTCTCTCGTAAATCTCACCTTTCTTTACATTAACTCAAAAAGCTTAACTACCAGGCAGTAACATGTTACCACAAAGCCACAATTCTTCTGTAGGTGGAAACTAAGGAAGAAAGCCAGAAAGATCCTGGAATGGTCATGTATTCCTTGCTACGCCCACTCAGCTGAGTTATTATTAAGCGGATAAGCTTTTCAACCTTGCCTACTCTAGAGATGACTTTTGCAGCTGAGCTTCCTACACTACTCAGATTCATAGAACCGGAAGGACTTTCCAAGACTTACTAGATACCTCTGCATTCAGGGAATAATTATAATACGATTTGTGCTTCTAAATAGCATTTGGTTTTACAAAGACCCTACTCTGTGAGGAAGCTCATCTGGGTGTTATTATTCCCATTTTACAGATGAGAAAACAGAGGTTTGAGAGGTGTTATGATTCACCCAGGGCCGTGTGTGTGTGTGTGTGTGTGTGTGTGTGTGTGTGTGTGTGTGTGTGTGTGTATGTGTGTACAAATATTCACAGACTCACAGGATTTAAAGCTGGAAGAAACCTCAGAGATCATCTAATCCAGCCTCCTTGTTTTCAGAAGCCCAAAGAAATTAAAATCCTGTAACTATTATAGTTAAATGAAATTTCCACATATATAGAATCACTTGAAGTGGGATTCTCAAACCTCTGTCTTCTAACTCAATATTCTTCCTACTATACCACATTGTGTCCACAGCCTAAAAGAAATCAGGGTAGATGAGCAAAAAGGAAAACAGGATTCTAACCTAAAAAAGGTTCAGAGCAGGAAGCCAGTGGCTAGAGGGCTGGACCTGCAATCAGGAAGGTCACAGTTCACATCCGGCCCCAGATCCTGGGCAAGTCACTTCACCTCTGCCTCAGTTTCCCTAACTGTAAAAATGGCACCTACTTCCCAGTGGTGTTGTGAAGATCTAATGAGATAATATTTGTAAAGTGCTTAGCACAGTGCCTGGTACAGAATAGGTACTATATAAATGTCACTGTATTGTACTAAATGTTATAATCAAATATAAATGTTAATTGCATTCAAGACCATCTAGACCAATCTGCTCATATTATAAATGAAGACCCTAAGGTTCAAGGCAAAATGACTAGAAAGCTGAGGCAAGATTTGAACCGACGTTTTTTTCTACTGATGTCATTATTATACCACGGTACCTTTCAAACCCAGTTTTCCTAACTCCAAGACCTATTTTCTTTCCACCACACCATGCTGCTTATCCTATTGTGAAGAGTTTGATTTCTGGCCTCCAGGCAAAATTCTGCAAAGAGTCCAGTCCCCTGTGCCTATTACTAACAGAAATACCAATGCCACATGCATCAAAGGGTCCTATACTTTCTGGGGGCCCCCAAAGTACAAAGGATCTAAAAGCTGCACCCAGATAACTGTGTCACCTAAGTACATGAATTAGAAATAAACATCACCATTTTCACCATTTCTATTAGTAATCCAATCCAATGTCTAATGACTTGATTAAAGACAAATTCCTTTGTATTAATTTAACATTTGTTTCCATTTAACAAAGCTATTTTTATGTGCTGGTGGATTGATTATAGTATTGACCTTGTTTCAGTGAGATCTATTAAACAAAAACTTTGTATGTGTATATGTATGTGTATATATATATGTATATGTGCACAAGCATACATACATACATGTCCCTATTCTCATTTGACTGGAAAACCTTCTAAATCAGGAGTGGGGAACCTGTGGCCTCGAGGCTGCAGGTTCCCCAACCCTGTCTAAACCTTTTAAACCTTCACTAAAATGTATACTTTGTTTGACATGGCCTTCAGGGAATGTGGGATGAAAGACATCAGTAGAGAGGAGGGAGTCAACAGAGCTCGATAAAGACAGCAAGAGAAGCTGGATCATGGGCCTTGGCTCAGCAGAGCTGAGAACACCGCAAGAACTGGACAGAAATAGGGATATTTAGAATAATTAGGTAGGGAGAGGAAAAAGAAAAGGAGAAGGAGGGAGGAAAGAAGGAGGAGAATCGAAGGCTTGCAGCTTGCTTTATTTAAACTATCAAAATCAGCTAAAGAACACCCTCTCTGTATAGTGTAGGAAGAGTTTTTCAGCTCAGCATGGTTTGAATCTAATGAAGTAGTTTTGACGTCCCAGGATTTTCAATGAAATCTGAAAGGTTGTATTTGTTTTTCCCTTTTGTAGCCTAAATATCTCACATTGTAGAGTCAGCCCCTTTCTTCTACTTGGTTTTCTTTAGAAGAGCAATTGAGAATAGCTTATCATCATCCATCTTACTTATAATTATCTTCTCTGTATTTGAAATCTATTATTAAGGATCCTTTTCTTCTCCAGGCTAACTAATTTCAGCTCTTTTCACCTTTCTTCCTGGGTTCCACTTTCCAACTTTTCTATCCTTTCTATTATTTTTTCTGAGCTCTCTTCAAATGACCTTTTTTTTTTTTAAATAGGGAGCTCCAAACTGACTCAGTTCCTAAATAAATCTAATTAAACTTTCTGCACAGTATTAGCAAAATTTTAATGTCACAAGTGGCTTTTGAGCAAAGAAAGTTGAGAATAGAAGACCCAAAGGGTCTTTACTACCTTAAAAAGGCACCTTGATATAGTGGAAATTGTGCAAACTCAAGAGTCAGGAAAAGCTAGATTTGAATCCTAGCTCAGAAGTTAAAGTTGTGTGACCAAGAGGTACTCACTCCCCTGAGCCTCGATTTTCTTGTCTGTAAAGTAGAAACAATAATTTTACCTATCTCATAACAGTACTCTAAGGGTCAAATGAGATATTATATGAAATGCCTTGCAAACCTTATAAATATCAGCTATTAGTATTCATAACCTTCCATGAAAATTGGATTCCTTTAAAAATTAATTTTAAAAATTTAAAAAAAATTTTAAATTTTAAAAATTAACATATAAAAAAGAAAATGGCATTCTTACAACATCTGGGCCTTCTCATGGCTCCAGAAGGCAATCTTCTAAGAGGTTTCCATTTAACTCAATATTCCACAAAGAGTCTTATTTTATTCCCAGTAATCAAGTGCACCTCAAATTGCTACTTCAAGCCAACAAATATTTATTCAGTGTCTAGGATATGCAAGGTACTTTGCTAGGTTCTGGGAATACAAAGACAAATTTGAAACAATCCTGGCCTCAAGGAATAATAATAGCAAAAATATAGTGCCTTATGACTTGCAAAGTGCTTTAGAAATATTATCTTATGCTCACAACAACCTTGAGGAAAAGATGCTATTATTATCCCCATTTTTTTTACAGATGAGGAAACTGAGGCAAACAGAGGTTAAGTGACTTGCCCAGGATCACACACCTAGTAAGCATCTGAGGCCAGATTTGAATTCTGGTCAGGTGCTCTATCTACTGCTACACCACCATGCCCCAGCATGTTACCTTCTACAAAACATACACAAAGAAATAAATACAGCCAAATGTCATATTTAAGACAGCACTAAAAACTAGGGGGATGTGCAAAGGCTTCTTGTAACAAGTAAGACCTAAGCTGAGACTTGAAGGAAGCTAAGAATTCTAAGAGAAGGTGAGGAGGAAATACAGCCCAGGCATAGGCATTGGCCTTTGCAAAGACACAAAAATGGGTGAGGGAATGTTGAGTAATAATCCAGTTTGATTGGAAAGTAGAAGGCTCAGAGTCTTGAAACAGACACACCCATAGGTGAGGGTCCCATGACTGTAGGCCAAAGATAGGAGGCCAAATTGAAAAGAAGGAGATTTAATAGAATGCTAAACAATCTGTCCTCACAAATTCAGCCTCCTGGTGTGCAGATTTGGTTTTTAAAACCTTTCAGGCCCTGGTAGAGTACATGGGCAATTGCCACCATTCTAAAGCAATACAGAAAAGTAAAGCATTTCACAGGGGATGGTGGGATAGAGAAAGGGGGAAGGGGAGGGGGGGTCAGTCAAGGAAGAAAAGGGAACTATGGTGAATGCAGGCAGCAAGATTTATATTAATTGAATAAGAAAACATTCCCTGCTCAAGGGTAGGAGACCTGGCAAAGAAACCGAATACTTTAACAATTGTGAAAGCAATCCTCTTAGATAAAATGCAGAGTTTCTTATTCAAGGTCAGCAAGTATTTGCTGGAACAGCACATGAAACCATCTACTCTACTGTGTCCTTACATAGTGATTGGGGACTTTTTAATATTGGGCCACAAAATGGTTGGGGGATTTCTACATTTTCAGTCCATCAAGAAGAACTGAAATGATTGTGTTTCCTTCCCCCTCCCCCCCCCCCCC
>CM053626.1:54071980-54097208 GCA_028646595.1 Phalanger gymnotis | reverse complement strand
CAAAAAGATTTGGGAGTTACTGTAATAATCTAGCTTGAAACAAAAGGTCAAGGTTACCAGAAGGAAAATACCAAGTAAAAAGTAGCCTTTCAGCAATTACCTAGAAAGACAGGTTACCCCACTTGTTTATAATTAAACACCAGATTTTATTAGGTGCTAGTCATAGGCACAAGCTGAGACTCGTGGCCCAGCCATCACCTCTACCTCGTGAGTCCTGAATTCAGCAGTCATTATCATTTTTGAAGGCCAATTATATTATTTCCTCGTTAGATATCCTGCCTAGTAGCATAGTAGGCTTTAATTTATCCAAATAAATCCCTCAAGACATTTCTAACGGAGGTCTAATAACATGACTAGACAGTAAAGTGGCTTCTTGTTTAGTTGTTTTTTTCAATCATGTTCCTTTTGGGAAGTTTTCTTGACAAAGATGCTGGAGTAGTTTTCCATTTCCTTTTCCAGCTCATTTTATAGGTAAGGAAACTGAGGCAAACAGGGTTAAGTGATTTGCCTAGGATCACACAACTAGTAAGTGTCTAAGTCCATATTTGAACTCAGGAAGATGAGTCTTCCTGACTCCTGGGCCAATGCTCTATCCATAAGCCAGGTGGTAAAGGGTTACTGACTGACCCTAACGAAAATGGAGGAGAGGGAAGCCAGTGGTTTTCCTTTGTGTTGTGGTACCACAAGAAGGCAAGATGCATCCAAAAGCCCAGAAATATTAATACCCCATCTTCTGGAAATGTTTCAATGTCAATGGCACTGACCACTAAAATAGTCAAACCACAAGTGGGTATGAAATAGACTGAAGACAATGATTGCCAGCACTCTATCAGCAAAATTGGAAATAGATCCCAATAGTTATAGGAAAGGGCTTCATACAACTTTTTGTCACTAGGAATCTCAGCTCCAAGCAACATAGTAATGCATTTATGACCAGAGGAGGAGAATCATCACAACAACAACAACAAAAAAAAAACTTTATCCCTAAATCTAGTTCAAACAAAATAAGAGATAGTATTGGGCAGCTAATGAAATCTGAAGAGAGACATGTTGAAGACCTTGAAATCGCTGAATATCTCCATTTAATGCAAACTCCAGAAATTATACCTAATGATGACAGGAAGGAGAAAATTAACACTGGTATCTCCAGTGATTTTGAAAAGGAGATGGTAATACTTAGACTCTAATTTTTTTAAGTCCGTTTTGATTTTAGTAGCATGACTCCAATTACCAGACCAACTATAAAAATAAAGTGTCATATCATAAAAGCTGTCTGCTATAAGTATTGTGAACAAATGCATTTTCCCATAGTATTTGACATAAAGTACAAAAACATTTCAGGACATGTGCACAGTAACATATATGACAGCCACTGCCATAATAATATAAAAAGAATGATAGGAGGAAAGGCGAAGCTCTCAAGGAATGTCCCTGAAGTCAGATATCAAACACTACCATGACAAAAGTAGAGAGTTCTCCTGAAGATCTCTTTGGGGTAGGTAGGTGGTACAGTGTCAGGTCTGGAGTCAGGAAAATCTGAGTTCAAATGTGACCTCAGTCAGTTACTAGCTGTGTGACCCTGGGCAAGTCACTTAACTTTGTTTGCCTCAGTTTCCTCATCTGTAAAATGAGCTGGAGAAGGAAATGGCAAACCACTCCAGCATCTTTGCCAAGAAAAGCCCAAATGGGGTAACAAAGAATCAGACACGACTGAACAGCAACAATGTTTTTATACACCTGGTTGTTTCAAGCAGCTCAGAGTACATTGTACATAACATTTCTAGGACTTTTTGTCCCATCCTTTTTGCAATGTTTTCTTGTGTTTAAGAAATATATTTTTAATGATACCATTAATAGATTTTTTTATTGCCAAATGGTATTCCTAAGTGGTATTTCAATACCATTAACAGATATATTTTTAAAGTTTAGTGGTTTAATGTTTATTTTTTGTTAAACATTACCATTAAAATATATCTACAAACAACCATTATTTATAAATATTGTCTTTGTGTATTTATTGCAAAGCCTTTGACTCACTTCTGCACTGCTGGCTTTACTACTTCTGCTGTTTCTCTTTGTGAATTTCTTTATCTTTACTGATTATTTAAATCGGTTCTGCACTCATGGCTTATTCACATGCTGAAAATATATAAAATAGATCCAAGTACAGTGAGAGTTCTACAATATTTGATGTCCATGTAAAAAACTGTTCCCTATTTAAAACATGTCACCAACAGAATAGTATCAAGAACAATTCATATAAAATGTAGTGACCTGAATGTAAAAGAATAATATAGCAGGATAGCAGCTTGTCCCAGGATTGTTTCCATCTGAATTCCATTGAAAAAGTAAAGCATGTGATAGTAGTAGCAGTAGTAGTAGCAGTAGTAGTAGTAGTAGTAGTAGTAGCAGTAGCAGTAGCAGTAGCAGTAGTAGTAGTAGTAGTAGTAGTAGTAGTAGTAGTAGTAGTGGTAGTAGTAGTAGTAGTAGTAGCAGTAGTAGTAGTAGTAGTAGTGGTAGTGGTGGTGGTGGTGGTGGTGTTGGTAGTAGGAGTAGGTGTAGTAGTAGTAATATACTGGAACCAGAGCATTATCACAGATTAAACTATCACCCATATCACCCTCACACAACATTGACCCACAAAAATTCAAGAACAATGTTTCATACTAAACATTCATAACCTCTAAATTACAGTACAGTGAAAAATTCTAAAAGTATTGAGACAACACAAGAAATCAAAATTCTGTGGGAACATATCATAGCCATGCTGTATTAATGTCAAATCTCTCCTTGTGTTAGATTAGCTTCTCCTTTTCACATCTGTAGCTAGCCACAAGTAAAACTATGAAATGGCAGAAGTTTGACTTGAATGGGCCTCCATCACTTCCCTATTCACAGCTTCCCTCTCATTTGTGGTTACCACTCACATGCTTAAAACCCTCTACTGTCGAGATGCTCCTGGGCAGCAGTAACCCCCTTTATGTACCTATTCCAGTCTATCTTGGGCCCTCCCTCCAACCTAAACTAGCCAGTCCTGATTCCCATCCCCTAAGGACTCTGTTCAGAGGCAGGTAGCCAGATAAACAAATTTGTCCCTAATTAACAGATGATAGGCTAATTGAGCTAAGGTGAGGCTAGGCAGGTTTGTAGCAGAAAATAGTTTTTCAATTGTTATTCTTTCTTCCCAGATAAAGATTTAGCATTTTAACTGGGCTTCCAAGGGCTTGGGCCAAAACAGTGACAAGAGGTATGTATTTCAGCCATCCCAGCAGGGCCAGCAGGAGGGATATTTTGAGCATGCAAGAACTAGCCCAGACTATGACTCCCAGGAAATGTCAGCTTGCTAAACTGCGGAGCAGCAAAAGCCAGAGGGCAAGGCAAGGAAGAAATGAGGCAGGAACAAAGGGTAGATATCCATCTTCAGTGCCAGGGAACTGTGAGACTCATACTTTACTCATCTCCAGGAGTCATACAATCTATTGATACTTCCAGTACCATTATTAATAATAATAGCTGACAATTACTGTTAGCTTTAAAGTGATCCAAGATAAAAAAAGACAATGTGCTATGTTCAATTTAGCCTTTTTTAGTCAGATACGGAAACAACTATAAATCAGTCAGATAATGATAATAACTATTACAAGGTACTGTGGTCCATGAGAACTGAATAATAATGCTAGATAATAATAATGAAAAATCAATGATATTTACATACCGCATAACGAGGCGTAAAACATTTTGTAATCATTGTCTCCTTTGAGCCTCACAACCCTGAAAGGTGGGAAGCTAGAGCTTAGAAATATTAAGTACAATTAAGACAATTTTGTGAAATTCTGTCTGAATGTGTTCCATTTTTTTTTCTTTTAAGCATTATCTTTTTGTTTTGGAAAATACTGTTATTTTTCATGAAATGTTATGTATGTTAACATAGCATATTATCGTTATAAATAAATTAATAAATATTTTTAAATATTCCATTTTGATGGAAAATATTGATAGAACCCAAATTAAAAAAATCTCTTTTGAGTCTTCAGTAATTATTAAGAGTGTAAAGAGGTCCTGAGACCAAAAAGTTTGAGAACTGCTGCTTTAAATTGTATCTAGTGAATTTTTATGATTAAGAGATGTGTAGGTGGGAAAGAAATCGGAAGCAGGCCACAACAAGTTAAGGATAAAATCTCCCAGAACCAGGGCAGAAAAACAGGTACAGTAGGGTGGTGTGAATGAGAGTCTGTGTTCCACTCCATTGAAGCTTTTCTTTTCATTGTTGGGGCCTAAAAGACCTGACCTCTCTGTCCTGCCATCCATCCCAGCACAAGACTCAGAAGGATTGTGGCCTTGGAGGACTGTGCCATCTGACTATTTGTTTTTGGGGCCAGAGCACAGCCTGCTCAGCAGAAGAGACTGAGGCAGGGGCAGGAAAGAGGAGGATGATAAAGGGAGGTTCACGGGGTACTAGGAACCCAGATTCTCCATATCACCCTGAATTATGTACTATTTTTTTAAGATGATAAACTCCCTGAAAACAACGTGTGTTCAAAACTAAATAAAGCTAGAGTTGGCTGTGTTGCCAAGTCCTGCATCCGTTGTCTTGCAGAGGCCTGGATTCACTACAATGAAGTCAATGACTTCATCTACAATCTTATGCACCCTGCATTGGCTATGTGCCCATGGTTTTGTTACTACCTGGCATCCTGAGCCCAGCTCATGGCCTACAAAACCTCCCCCCTACTCACCAGTTAAGAAAAACGAGGTGAGGCTCCTACAGGACCTGTATTCCTTAAATGCTACCCTCCTTTCTCCAGGTGTCCTGTCATCTTCCTGGCTTGTGCCCAGCCCCTGTTTTTTGCAACCTGAATATGGGAAGCATTGCCTGGAAATCCCCAAGCAGCTCATCACACTTAGTTCACCAGGTGTTCAAATTCCAGATTTAGGAAGTCCCCACACAAATCTAAACCCAGTGGGCAACTTATAGGATATGCCCCTTCCAAGCAACTTAACACACTCAAATCAGAGGGCAGTCTGGGGATGGGAAAGCGATCTGGCCTGCCAATGAAATGGCTCAGTCATTACCCCACCCCAAGTACCAACAGGCACAACATCAGTTTATACCAGAAGAAGCAATTGATCTTGACGAGGGCATGGAAATGTTCATGCTTCCAGGAGACTCAGCACTGTACTGTTTCCAGTGAGTGGGAGACTACGGCAGTTTCCAATTGCCAACATATAAAAAAAGTCCAAAAGAGTATGCCAAGTTATCCTCAGAGAAATTCCAAGCTGCAAGAGACACCTGACTGGGTTGAGAGGCAGCCCAACTAATCAATCAATCAATCAGCAAGCATTTATCAGCACTGGAATTTATTACATTTTACAGCACTACACACTGGAAGCATCCTCCACAACCACCTCTACGTCTACACTCAAAAACGTTTCTTCACATACATGCCCTCCACCAACTACAGAATCCTTCAGGTTAACAACATTCTCTTTTAAAATGAAAATCTCAATCTCTACCTCTACCACCCTTAAACAAATCAGCCATTTACCCTTCGGTGCGAAAGTACTTTAATACAATGTCCTTCTACTTATGGTACCTTACAGGAAAAAAACATAGTTTCATATCCTAGATCTAAAGGTGAAAGGGATTTGCCTTGCCATTTTATTGACGTGGAAACTGAAGCCCAGAGAGGCTGACTTCTCCAAATGCGGCAGGATTTAAATCCAGATCCAGTGTTTTTCCTACTGTTTGACACTGTCCTCTTCTGTCCTTCCTCTCAGTAGTACCTCCATGGCATCCCTTTTTTGACAATTTTCAATAGTTTTAACCAGCTGAACCAAAGTTGAAAAACTGAAAAATCCTCTTTAGGCTTAAGGGAGAAGGATGTGAAGCATTTCTGTGGTGACTAACCAAAGTTGACACAGACATGCCCCTCGATGACTCAACAGAGACCTGTCAGCACACATGGAAGCCCAGGTTTTATTATTCATCATCCAAAATTCAATCCCCCCAAACTAGGGACAACCAAACTATGCCCTACATGCAATTTCACTAAGCACATAAAACCGCCTGCCTCAAAAAACTCATTTTTGCCCTGTAGGAAGAAGGCTTTCAAACTCTGTTCCAAGACCAGTGGAAAAAAAAAAATCATAAGAATTAAGTAGTTCATTAATAATAGAAAACAATAACAATAAAAGGTAGGGACACTACTTTATTCCTCCAGAAACTATTTTATAATTAGATGAAGTAATTACTGCAAATCGGTGTAACCAGCTTTTGACATAAGGTGCTTGACCTGCCTTATATTGTGGAACGTGAAAATGGACCATCACCTCCACGTCCCAAAATGCTGACAGGCTTCTAAAACACAGCCAACACTTCTGCTGTGCTTAAGGATTCTACATATGCAATAATATTATGCATGTATAATAATTTGGCCAATATTTATGGCCATGGAGCCAAGATGGAAGAGTTGGTTAGTGTTAAGGAAAAATGTGTTCTTATTCCAAAGCACTTTGGGGAATTGCGTCTGGAGCAGATGCTCAACAGAAAAGCTGGGCTCAATCTCTTAAGGCAATAAAAATAATTAGTATTATTATTAATGATGATGAGAATGAATATTTACAAAGCACTTTAAGGTTTGCAAAGAGGTTTGCAAGCATGATTTCATTTGATTGTACAGGGTATGCCCTTTCAACCACATCTTCAGGATGTCAAGCTACCCTCATGAGCAGCTTTGCCCTCGCTGACTAGTTCTTTTCCCATCCGGTTACCTTTCCTTCCATGGAGCCCCAAATCTTGGGCTCCATTTTTCCATTCTTGCAGCAGAGCACAGCCAATCAACTCAGTCAACAAGTATTCGTCAAGTACTTACTAGGTGCCAGGCACTGTGCTAAGTGCTAGAAATACAAAGAGAAGCAAAAATAGTCCCTGCCTTCAAGAAGTTTACCTTCTAAACATGTAAATAGCCAGCTAGGAGCATATATGAATGGTCATCTAAGTTATATGTTAAGCAGATGGAAGGTTATCTCATGAGGAAAGACACTTAGAAGGTAGGCAGGAGGGAATTAAGAAAGGCCTCATGCAAGAAGCAGGATTGGAGCTGAGTCTTGAAGGAAGAAAGGGAAGCTAAGAGGTGGAGAGTGGGGAGGAAGAGCATTCCAAGTGGGGTGGGGGGAGTGGAGACAGACACAGCCAGGGAGATTTGGAATCAAAGACTCCCTTGGGCTCCATGTAGCAAGAATGGATCATTTTAGTTTATTCAAAGTGGAGTTAGACCCATTAAACAAAGGGGAAAGGATGGCTGCACTGGCCAAATAATGTTTGGTTAATTATCATCTACATTATCAGGCACTCTTGAAGGGAAGAACTAAACTCAATTTCTAAGTAGGAAGATTGCTCTAAGTTTAGAGAGGTAAATTGTTGGAACACAAGGCACATTCTTCTCCAATCCCATATGACAGGGGTTACTTGGACACATTCTGGAATCGTCATAACCCCCAGAAGTATTTGTTAAGGAAAAAGGCCTTTGGAAAAAACAAAAAAAAAAGTTTGTGTATGCCTGAAAAGAGGGGTAGAAGGCAAGGCTCAATGCATTCTCGACTTTTTTAAGGAA
This sequence comes from Phalanger gymnotis, assembly GCA_028646595.1. NCBI lineage: Eukaryota > Metazoa > Chordata > Mammalia > Diprotodontia > Phalangeridae > Phalanger > Phalanger gymnotis. The sequence goes on along the minus strand of CM053626.1, from coordinate 54,089,595 downwards.
AAATTTTTCTTTGATCTATCGAATATATCATTTTAAAAGTTAAGTCAAGCACAGGGACTGGTTCCCTCCTAGGAAATTTTGCCAGATGCAATATGTTACTATCAAAGAATGTTGGCATACTGTTGTTGATTGTTTATTCTTCTTAACCTCCCTAAAAAGCCACCTTCTCTCACTGAGGAGAGAATGAATACCCTGATTTTTGGTTATGCCAGTTTGATAAACCAGGCCAGGGTGGAGATAAGCTTAAATTTACCTTCTGTTTTGTGTGTGTGTGTTTGTTTATTGTTTCCTGTGTGTAGAGTTGGCTTCTTTTCCTCCTATTCAAGTACTGAGAAACTGGGCCTCCCTATGAATTTTAAACCAATGAATCAAAGCCTGACTGACTAGTTTGGAGAGGGCCTGCTTCAAGTTCTGACATTTCAAACCCATGTGATGGAGCCCTATTGCATCCATTTCCTGGGTGCTCAGCCTACCCTAAGTCAAGTCAGAGGCTGGCCTTCAGCAAAAGGTCATCTTCTGTGTACTCAGTACAAATTTCCATGTGGAATAATAAAACAGAAAAAACGAAAAGCTATTCAAACAGAAAAACATTTTTTTTCAGGCAATAAATATACTAATATGATTATGGAGGAGATATGATAATTTGATACATATGCTAATATGATAGAGGGAGAAGAAGAGAGAGTTAATTTAAAGCACAGCTAAAAAGCCTCCAAATTATGATCCATCCCTCTCTCCTCTAACAACTGGCTTAGTGCAGTGTAGTTGAAAAAACACTGAATTTGGCATCAGAAGAATTCTGGGTCTGCTTATTCCTCGTGGGATCTTAGACTAGTTACTTAAACTCTCTGGTCTCAATTTTCCCAACTATAAAATGAGGGTTACACTAAATCAGTGCTTCTAGAAATTCTTCATCTCTGGACCCCTTCATACTCTTAAAAAGACCTCAAAGAACTTGTGTTGATATGGGTTATGTCTACAATACTCACCATATTAGAAATAAAAAATGGACATAGATTTTAAATGTTTTTCAATTCGTTTATAAATAATAAATCCATTTTGTGACATAAATGAAATATTTCTAATGAAAAAATTATTTTCCAAAAAAAAACTATTGAGAAGAATGGCATTGTTTTACATATTTTTGCAAATCTCTTTAATATCTGGCTTAATAGAAGACAGCTGGATTCTCATATCTGCTTCTGCAGTCACTCCTGTGCAATAAATTATTTTGCTTAGAGTATATCAGGAAAATATGTCCTCACATAGATATGTAGTCAGAAAAGGGAGGATTATTATAATATTAAAATAGGTTAGCATTATGAAAATAGTTTTGATCTTGAAGACTTCACTCCTCAACTAAACAGAAAATTCCTTGAGCTCAGGAAAACTCTGTGTCCTACTACAGGTACTTGATCAATGGCTTACACCCTAGTAAGTGCTTTCTTTATGTTCATTCTGTTGAATTAATTTTGATTAATACAAGATGATTAATTCAAGGTTCACTTTAATGAGGCAAACTCACAGAATCCTAAAGTCAGAAGAGACTTTAGGGATTATTTTGTCTGACCCCTTCTTCTACTTATACATAAGGAAAATAGGTCCCAGTTTCCAAGATCACATGTCTCTAAGTGTCAAAGCTGAGATTTAGAGGCAAAGGTCTTCTTTCACCTACTCTTTTTGCTACACCATTTTGAAAAGGTTCAATAAACTGGACTCTCTACCATGTCTTTTGTTTCTTCCCATTCCACAGCAACATAATCAATCCTTTTTGCCCTTTCTCCCTCCTGCTTTCACTTCTAAATCTAATATTTTTCCTGATGAGTTTTCTTTTTTTTTGGTGGGGGGAGGGGTAATTTGGTTTGGGTTTGGGGTTTTTTGAGATTGTCTCCCTATCTCTCCCATGCTCAAGCTGCAGCAGCCACTAATGGGCCCAAGATGCTGATCAGACATGGAGGTTAGGTCTGCTCCATTTATGACCTGGCCAGTTTATCCCTTTGTGGCCTGTCACTTTGTCCATGGTAAGGGCCACCATATTGGTACAGACACTAAATAAGCTTAGCCCCACCCCAGGTCAAACCTCCAAACTGAAGTGGTCCACCAGCCTTAGCCTCCCTGGTAGCAGGAATTATGGTCATACCATTCATTCTTTCCCCACCCCCAGCCCCCAGCATAATCTCTAATTTCCCACGTGCCTAATGCATATTAATTTATCCAACGCAATTTCCTCTACCCTGATGGGTGAAGTGGAACCAAATGATGTTATATACAACATGAATTTAGAACAGCATTTTTCTAATTCTAAAATAAAATTTCAGAAAATCTAGGAATAAAAGGGGTGAGGAGGAGGTGTCAGGAAAACAAGCTTTCATCTGCCTTTTTCTAATGAGATTTGGTACCTAACACTAGTGCTCTATGCCTAAGAAATTCAGTTGAATATATATGTATATATATATAAATATGTAAATATAAATATATACTATATAAACATGACATTGAATGTAAATTGCCACAAAGAACAAGAACACAGGAAAAAAATGTGTGGGGCCCAGCATATGTTGGTACCAAGAAACAAGCCTTTAAGTTAGTCTGTGATTCATTCAGCATGGAAAGAAAGAAAAGAGGAGGAATGAGAAAGACTCTCAAGGCCTTAGCATCTGTTGGAGTCTAGACAGGAATAAAAAGGACAAGGGAGAATAAGCCATAGTGAAAGGAGATAGAATTAGGCAGATAATAAGGTGCTCCAAAAACAAAAACTGTATGTTCTTGGCCAGGTCACTTCACTACTCTGGGTCTCCATTTCCTCAGCTGAAAAATAAGGGAGTTGGACTCTGACTAAAGTTATGACTAGCTTTAAATAGATGATCTTATAATACTCCAATGGAGATATCTCAGGGCTGAATTTCAAAGAAACCATGATCATGATAAAAGTTTCTGAGTTCCAGATGATTTCTACACATAGAAATTCTAATCAACTAAAGGTCAATATGAAATAAACAGCCAGAAAACCCAAAGGTAGACAAAGGTCAGCCAACAATTGTGCCTCTGAAGGCAAAATAGTGTTCTCAAAAAGGAAAAGAATGAAGTACCAAAGGGGGGGGGGTTGGAAGGGGGAGAGGGGACAGATGGACTGACACAAAGAGACAGAGATAGAGACACAGAGAGAGACAGAAACAGAAAGGAGGGAATAAAAGGGGAAGAAGGAAAGAGACAAAGGAGAGAGAGTCTCCAAATCATTTTCATGCCTGATGATGGAAGGAGTGTGGGGGTAGAAGATAGCTGGGAACAAAGGACATAGGATGTTGCTGATGACTGCATCTTTGTACAGAACAGGTGTCAGACTGATGTGAGTTGAGTCAAGCCAAAGGAAAAAAAATTAAATTCATGCAAAACCCAGATAAACACATGCTAAAGACATACAACCCACACTTATGTATCTGCTTTTCAGCAAGACAGAATTGACTAGGTCAAAAAAAAGTGTCTATTACTATTGAAAGTTGCCTCTGGCACTGGGATGAGTTTGCCCTACAAAACAGACCTGATCCCTTTGATATGCTTTGAATGCTGACTTGAGACAGAAAACAACTATTTTGAATAGTGAACAGAATGTAAAAATGCTTCATTCTCAGGCAAAAAGACTTTCTTCCCCGTCAAATCCTGTGAGGTCAAATATACTCTAGCAAAGTAAAATGTAGAACTAGGCCAGTTATGGTCCAAAGGAAAAAGCTTTGAGTTTTTGACAGAGACACGGTCATGGGACCTGGGTTCAAATGTTTGTTCTGCCATTTAATATTTATGAATCCTTGGGCAAGTCATTCCAAATTACACAGTTCTTAGTTTCCTCATCTATAAAACAATAGATTTAGATTAAATGACCTCTAAGGACCCTTCCAATTCTAGAACTGGCATCCTATTATCTAGAAATTGGGGGTGGGGTGGGAGGAGGGAGAACGTGATGAGGAGAGAATGAAGGAGAAAGAGGAAGAGAGTGAGAGACAGCAATGAATTATCTGTGAAATGCTTGTAATTCTGTTCTTGCTATATCTTCAAGGTTCTTCTGTTCATGCCATCACCCTTTGTAAAAAGCTAGTTTTAATTCAACTGGTTAAACGGAACCAAGACAGGTTGGTGTCAGTGTAGATAGAATGTGGGAACTGGAGTCAAAAACACTTGAGTTCCAAACTAGTTCCCAACATTTAATAGCTGTGTGACCCTGGGTAAAACACTTAACCTGTGTCTGCCTCACTTTCCTCATCTGTAAAATAGGGATAATAATAGCACCTACCTCCTAGGGTTGTTGTTAGGATAAAATGTGGGCAATATTTGTAAATATCATGTAAGCTTTAAAACACTATATAAATGCTAGCTATTATTAGTCTAAATTCTGTATTTTATTTAGCTCATGTTTTGTTTGAAAAAGTGCACACAAGAAAAGTACTCAATTAGTCTCTGCTTATGCAACTGTGGGGAAAATTAAATGATACTGAATGAAAGACTACCAGATCTATGCATGTGAATCATTAAGATGGACTTGCTTAAGATAGGCTTGGCATTTTGAGTCACCATGGCTTGTCAGGCTACACAGACTCACCAGAGTAAATAAACTGTGCAACTTAAATCTTCTGATAAACTCTGACTGATGTTAGAACATCAACACGGAGGCCCACATGGCATAGCAGAAAAATCCCTTGATTTGGCATCAGAAGACCTAAGTTCCAGCTGTTCCCTGATGTTTCATGGTATTACAGATTTATGGCAAGAAGAAAACTAAGAGGTAGAAGACTGAGACCCAGACAGGTTAAGTAATTTGCCCAAGGTCATACAGGTCATCCCCCTGCCTCTGTGTCTTTACATAGGTGGGTCTCCATATGTGGAATGTCCTTCCTCTTCACCCCTGTCTCACTGAAACTCTGTTTCTTCAGAGATTAGCATAAACACCTCCCCCTCCATGAGACTTTTCCTGATCCCTCTATTTAATCAGTGTGGTGTCACACAGTATAGTTCATTTTATCTTGAAATTAATGATCAATTTACATGTTTTATTCCCTTAAAAAACAAACTCAAGGCTAAGGATTGTTTTGGGTTTTGTTTTTCTGTACCCAATGCCTAGCACCTAGTAGGTACTTAATAAATGTTTCTTGAACATGAATTGAATTAAATTGGTTTCCTCAAAGAAGCAGTTTTTTGGACTTATTCCCAACTTTCTGCCTTGTGAAAATCTGTACCAAATATTTCACCTGTGGAGGAGGGAGCAGTAAACATCTACGTAATAGAAACTTTTTTTTTAAAATTCAGCCTCTACCTTTGGTCAGCAGCATGGATGGATAAGCTAATAGAGGAAATTAACTATATCTAAATAAGGGATTTGATGTTCTAATAGTACTAACTTCCACAGCTGTAAGGAAAACAAGTTTTAAAAGAGGGGGAAGAGGGCATCAAGAAAGTACCAGTAAATGCCCAACATGGATTCAGCCAGCACAAAACCAGGAGCAAGAGGGCTTGGGTTCTGGTCAGGCTTATGCCCTAGCAAAGAATCCAAAGAGATCTAGAAAGCAGGCCTCACCTGAGTTCTCATGGCACACAGAGCTTCCTACACTGTCTTTTAAAAACTGAAAAAGCCTTACTACAGAAAGTATGGCACACGTGGCTATGGGCCTCCACGGACTCTGTCTTGTCTGTCCTGCTCACCGCATAAACCACCCTAGGAGAACGCTCCCCACCTTCCTAATTTAGGTACAGAGATACATGGGGAACTGAGAGCTGCTGCTCTTGGTTAGTAAGAGGTGAGGGACAAAAGAGAATTGAATCTACAGAATCTCACCAACAGAAACACAAACTGATCCTCCCAAAAAAGGCTTATGATAATTGGTTCCCTTCTGCACAAGAGAAAGAATCATGTGCCTTGGCACAGATACACGTATACCTAATTATTTCTCTGCCATAGATAAGAATACAACAAATACAAAGCTACAAGAGACGTATGAAGTCATTCAGTTCAACCCCTTTTATTTTTACAAATGAGGAAACTGAGGCCCATAGAAGTCGAGATCCGGTAATGCCACATGCCTTCGGGCAAAAACCTTCAGAGGCTCCCCATTGTCTAACTCTGTGTGGCATTAAGGCCTTCCACAAGCTGGCATCACCCAGGCTCTGGCTTCTGGACCTTTATTCAGACTGTTCCTTCTGCCTGTAATGTAGATAGATCTGTATCTAGCTACAGCTATAGGGTCAGGAATACCTAAGTCCAAATCCAGTCCCCATCACTTTCTAGCTGTATGACCCTGGGTAAAACATGTCTGTCTACCTCAGTTGCCTCATCCACAAAATGAGGATAATAAAAGTGTCTACTTCCCAGGATTATTGTGAACATAAAATGAGAAAATATGTGTAAAGCACTTAGCAATCTTAAATCGACACATAAATGCTAAGTATTATTATTTGTATCCATAGCATAGTGTCTGGTACACAGTAACCATCTGATACATGTTTATTGATTGACTGACTGAGATTATAAAGACATCTTGTTTCTTTACTAAAGTCATGCACTTCTAATGAAGACAAATATACTCATCTGCAGCTTAGTCATTCACCTGTATCACTGTCTTCAGACACATAAAAAAGTGGCTGAAGTTTAGGATTGAGCTCGGGGATTGGGGTGGGATCTTCCCCCACCAGAGAACAATAACGAAGATGGCACCAGTCCTAAGGGCAAATAGAAAGAAGATATTTTCTACCCGAGAGCCCCCCGTACACATCAGGTATGTAGATGCTTTTTTAGAACCAAAGCCCAAGAGATAACAAGTTTTCTGCTCATCTCATTCACTGTAAAACTCAAGAAAATTGAAAGTCTGTGTGTACAACCTATGTCAAATTGCTTACCTTCTCAGTGGTAGGAGAGGGAAGAAAATTAGGGACTCGAAATTTAAGAAAAAATAAATATTAAACATTTTTACATGTAATTGGGGGAAAAGTTTAAAAAAAAAAGAAAAAGAAAATGGGAAGTCTGCATACTCCATAGTGGTATACTCAGTGACATTTTACACAAATGGTCAGAATATCTTGGTCATGAAGTATTGGCAAATGCCACCTACAATGAAGCCTCTTTTGTTGAATGAAGGGGGGAAATAGCCAAACCTCATCATGCTCAGCTGCTTGTACTCTCAAAAGACTAATTCCCCACCTTCTGACCTATTTCTTAATTTGCCAGTCAATAACTTTAAGGGCTTAAGAGCCTCCTGAAGTTGCTTTGTGAGATCTCATTAAACTCATTCCTCACAAGGGCAGGAACTGCTTTGATGTGTGCTAAAAGCTGCTTTTGGATATCAGAGAATTTGCATGATGGTCCAAAATCAGTGACTCTTAAGTAAAATCTTTCCAAACCTGCCCAAGAAAATCTAATTTTGACTTCAAAAGTCCAGGAACAGTGATGACTCAATCCAGCATAGTTAATTCTGTATTATCTATGAAGAAAGAGCATGCCAAATAAATTGGGTAATACTTCTGATGGAATGTTTGCTCTACAGTACTTAATTGGGCCACCTATTTTCAAGCCCTTTAACAGCACCAATTCGCAGTGATGTGGCAAGTCATAAATTTGTGGTAATGCACTACAAATGAATCTTAGCTATTAGTTAAATTGGATTACTTAAGGTCTTTCCTTGGAAATCTCACAATGATAGAAGTCTTCTTCGCCTTCCTCTTGCTCCTCTTCTTCTTTTTCATATACTTCTCCTTCTTGCTCCTCCTCCTTCTTCCTCCTTCCTTTTCCTGACCCATAACATTCCATTTCCTATCCCTGAGCGCCCTCCTCAGCTCTGTCCCTAGTTACTTTCAAAGCTCAGCTCACATACCATCTTCTTTGTGACCCTCCTCCCAATTTCCTTGTATTTATTTTTCATATATTTTATACGTACATGCTGCCACTCCCAATAGGTTATATGCTGCATTAAGTTTCTTGAGGACAGGGATGATTTCATATTTGTTTTTGTATTCCCAGGACCTAGCAAAATGTTTGGCACTTTAAGTAGGGATTGAATACATGCTTGCTGGTTGACTGACTATAATGCAATGTAAAATAGCACATGTATTTTATAAATGAGAAAATGGAGGCTAGAGAACCCATCACTTGCCCCCAAGTCACACAGCACTTGGTTTGCGCTGGCATGTGCTTAAATCAGTTGGAGGACCTGACAGGTCCTCATTGACTCAGGAGTGCCCACAGCTGCCCATCCTGTGTAACTCTTATTCATGTTCTCCCATAAGTCTGTCATAGGAGATCCAGTCAGTGTTGGGAACTTCCTTCACTTTTTCCTGACATTGCAAAGGCAATAGCGGAAAATTCTAGTTGATCTACCTTTCATCCCTCATTCTTGCCAGTCCAGCTTCTTGACTTATCTTGTACTTCCCTGATGACATCATCCTTTACTCCTGCTCTTCAGAGTTCCTCACTGGTTATACGTAGCCGTCTACTCGTGTCCACTATGAGCGCCTTCACTGTGTGCAACTCATTTTTAATTCTTCAGAGGCAAGATATCACGTGTCTTTGCTGCCATATAGCAACACAGGTAAAATGTCAGTACTAAAAAGAGGGACTTTTGCTTTTATGTGAAACTTAGGATTAGCAAAAGAGCTTTACAATTCCCCTAAGGAAATCCAGACCACTCTTTCTCCTATTCAGTTTTGGACCTAAGACATAGTCCATCCGCCCCTATCTGTTTCAAATATACAAAGTATTGAACAAGCTCTATAAAGTATCTATCCAAATGCGTGCTGAAATCTTAGTAATGGCCAGGCTTCAAATATTTGGTCTTTCCTATGTAGATAGGCAGACCAAACAGATGCTTGTAGGTATCTTTGAGGAAGCTCTAATGTCTTAGAACTCAAGGCTACAAGGAGCAAGATATACGGAAGCAGCAGCATCTAGGGTACCTTCACCAGCCACAAGGAATCCCTTGCCCTTCTTTCATTTTCATCCTTGAATGTTGTTGGGATGACTTTGCATAATTGGATATCTCAAAAAGATATCTTTAAATAGGTTTTACCCTCCTTTGCTTTTCTCTGCTTTACGAGACAATATTGCTCATAATCATCCATTGTCCTTACAAACAAGATTTTACAAACAAGTGCATGTTCTAACCCAGCCATCTCTCTCCATTTAGCAAGTAAGTCAAATGTGTCCTACGGTGTTTGCTTCCTCTGGGCTCTTTTGGTCTCTTTGTTGCAGCAATTAATTTACACTGGATAAACTTCTGGATAAAATTAGCAATATTTAGTGTTGATATCACTTCTGTTTTCCATTTCTCATTTTTAATTTCCAATTAATTTTTCAGGGTTGAATTGTTTCACTTGTGTGACATATCTTTTTTCTCATTATTATTCTTTCTTCTTGTTTTATAATAATTCCGATCTTAGCTCTGATGAGAGAATGGTCTGACTGTACAAATGCTGCTGACCTGGGGGTAACCCCCATACCATTAACAAGTCTTTTCCTTTCTTTTGTTATATAACGTATTTTGTTCTTTATGGTACTATTGCTGCTTGCCAGGCCCATAACCTTCCAATTTTTAAAATGTTCTAAAGTTATGAGGTTTCTTTGTAATCTAAAAGCCCTTGGCATTTCAGTTTCCTTTTTCCTGAACTATATTTTCCCATATATTTCTCCCCAGACTCAACTTTTCCCACTTTTGCACTCAAGTCACCCTGTAAGAGAGTATATGTTGGTTTAATTTGTACCATTTTATCAAGTTCTTCTTAGAGAAAGTCTACCCCTTCATTCTCAGCAAACACTATTGGTGTATAGATTGTGACTATTTTCATGGTGATCTTTTTGTCAATACCCAACATGGAAAGACCAAACATCCCATGAAATAGTGTTTCTTGTTGCCTTTGGAGAAATGATAAAAAACTGTTCTGCCAATTCCTTTCTTTTCCTTGCCAAGGAATACCCGTGAGCCATCATTCCATTTAACAGCAATTTCCTCCTTCCTTCTGGTTTCATTTATATCAACTATAGTATATAGCAAAAATGTCAAGTTAATATGATCCAGCTCCTTCAGCAATATGGGGGATATAAAATACACTGCTTACTGGATGGGGACCTTTAAAGTAACAGTAATCAAACTAAAAGTTTCTTGGTGATCTAAAAACCTGTGTGAGTCTTAATATGCCCCCTTTCCCACCTCTCTTCCATTACCACTGCAAGAGCAGAGAGGAGCCATTGTCCTGTTGCTGCTGTTACCCTTCATTCTCAAAGAGGACCATGACATCAGAGAGGTGATGACATGACATCTAAGTGAATTGGAGTTAAGTGAGAGAGGGCTATGTGAAGTCATCACCCTCACTTTCTCCTCCAGAGCCATTTGGGTCCAATGGCCAGATATGGATCAGGACAACTGGAGATGGCCTAGAATGCAGTGGGGGACCTTGGCCTTTTCAAGCTAATATCTTTCCCAGGTCTCAGTCTGATGGAGGCAGCACCCATTCAGTGATTAAGGCTTAATAAGAAATGAGGCAAAAAATGGCCTCTTTAAAAAAAATAGTTCTGGGAGGGAAAGACCCTCAGGAATTCTGGCCAAAACAGAAACAACTGTTATTTATGTTCCTGAGCCAATCAGAGTCCAAACAATGACTAAGCAGGGCTTGGCCTAGGACCTACTTTTGGCTAATCAAAGAGTCAGAGTCATTTGGGGTTAAGGCTGGTCTTTAAGAGAAAAAAACAAATATAATAAGAACTAAAGTCCTTTTATCTTCAAACGGTTGATAACTTAAGACTTTCTGACATCTCAAGCAGATCCACATTACCAAGATTTTACCCTACCTGACAACGTGAAGAGGAGGTTCTCCAAAGTTACTTGCTAGATGACTTACCTCTGAATCTTTGGGCTGCTGATTTCGAATGACAATCAAATTATACAATATCCTATCATCATCGGCTTCTGTATGGGATACATCATGAGGTATGCTCCATAAATTCTTCTCATCATCTCTCACTAGAGTTGCTCCAAAAGAGGAGTAAGGATTGTTGCCACTAGAATTGAAAGTGGGGAAAGAGAGGGAGTGAGAAGTAGAAAGCATAGTAAATTTAGACAACAATCATTGTAGTGCCTTTCTTTCTTTGACTTACACAATTAGCCTTTCATGAATACATAGATAGTAACAAAATAAGATTGCAAAAAGCAAATCAATAAAGATTTCTATTACTTAGTCACAACACCTTTGGAGTAGTTAGTCTACTTGCTACCGATTTCCCAAATTTAAGATTTTTTGATAGCTTAGTTCTAATTTCTGGTTACAATAAAGTGCCAAATATGTAAGCAAAGCAGGCATGCCCAGGAAGGCCTGGCAATGATTTCTCAAAATCAGAGTTTGAGAGTTGGAAGGGATGTCAGTAGCCATCTGGTCAGTCCAACTCATGCATGAAAAGCCTGACACAATGTGTCTGACATACACCTTCCCAAATCCATCTTCTGCGTCCTTGAGGAGCTGTGCACCATGACAAGGTAAGCTCAGTGTGAACTCTCCTTGTCCTGGGAAGACAGTCTCCTTGCCCCTTTAACACCACGTGGAGGATGCTTCTTCACACACCTGGGCTACACCCATGGTCTTGACCTTTAAAGGGGGAAATAGAGGCATACTGAAAAAAGTATCAGAGAAAAGAACCACAGATGGAAGAGGGACTGTACATAGAGGCTCCGGTTCCCTTGAGGAAACTACCTAAAATCATTCAATCATTCCTTAATGTAGTATTAAAAGAGCAAAGGGGCAACCCAGGGCCAAAAATGGTTCAGCCTTTTTCATGAACTTAACTTTGTCGGAGAAACATTTAGGAGACTCTTACCAAGATCCTTCTCTTGGCCATATCTTCTATATAAGTATTCAGATGACTCAGTCTTAATATTCCCCAATTGGTTCTATTAGATGCTTTCTGGTTTGTTTATTTTTCTTCAAGTGAACATCACATTTATTTCTGTTTCATGAGAGTGATCAAGTGAATTAATTCCCCATGTTAATTCCCCTTATGGCTTATACCTAATTATGTCCCTCACTCCCCTTTATCACACTTTTAGTGCAGAAATGAGTCAGTTGCAATTCAAATAGGTATATCCATGCTGTTCAGCTACTATAAGGAAACCTCTCTTATCCTGGAGTTCCCATCGTTATTCCTTTGCATCATAGCCAATTGCTAACATTGAAATAGCTCTTTAATGTTTGTAAAGTGCTTTACATATATGTATGTATGTCATATGATCTTTACAAGACTGGGAGGTAGGTGCTATTATAATCCCCATTTTATGGATGAGAAGACTGAGGCTGAGAGAGCCAGGCTCACATAACTAGTTAATGCCTGAGGCAGCATTCAAGTCCAGCATTCTAACCCCTGGGCAACCTAGCCAACTCACAGCTTCTCCTTTACCCAGTTTCAAGAGATTTCACAACGGAACCGAAGATTTGGGGGGCCTGTCCAACTCAATATATCTGATGATATTCTAATCTAACCTTTTCCTAGCCAAAAGAAAATGTTCATCTATTTTCTGTCACTTCATTAATGTGAATTTAGCAATCTAATATTTGAAAGAAAGACAAAACTAAGGGCCATATAAACATCTTAATTAGTCTGTGCTAGCCATGATGTTTGCCAAGTCGACAATTGTAAGCAGGTCTTATGGAAGACTTTATTTCCCAAAAGATAAAAATATTTTGAGGTTAAGGACCTTATATCCTTGCTCCAGCAACAACTGGAATAATGCAGAGAAGAAAACCACAGCCCCTGAATGAGAATGACACACAAGTTCAGTAAGCAATCCCTATTTTTTTCAGTAATGATCCTCCCCTCAGACCTCACACAGTATTTTATACTTCTTAAAGGCAATAATACCCTACAGCATTATTATAATTATCTGTGTTTGTATCTTATATTTCCACCAACCCTAAAGCCCCTGGAAGACAGAGACTGTATCTTATCTAAATTTTTTTTCAGGAAGACCTGAGTTCAAATTCAGCCCCAGATATTCACTATCTATGGGACCTTGGGCAAGTCATTTAACCTGTTTGCCTCAGTTTTCGTGATCTGAAAATGGACATAATAATAGCAACCTGCTTCCTATTTGTATAGCATTTAGCACAGTACTTGGCACATAGTAAGTGCTATATAAATGTTAGCTCTTATATTATCCTTCGTGCCTAGCAGAGCACTATGTACACAGTTGGCACTTAATAAATATTTGCTGAATGGTCTTCCTATCTCCTTCTACACTAGGTAAATAGAAGGTACACAATAAATACTTATGGAATAATTACAATAGCTAACATTTATATAGTGCTTTAAGGTTGGCAAAGCACTTTACAAGAATATCCCACTGATCCTGACAAAAACCCTGTGAAATAGGTGCCATAATTATTTCCCTTTTGAAGATGAGGAAACTAAGGCTGAATGAGGTTAAATGACATATTCAGGGCCACATGGCTATTAAATATAAGATGCTGTACTATATTCACTATGCTACTGACCTGCCTTGCTGTGCCACATCTCACCACCTCAAGAACTGGGAAAGAATTGAAGAAAATGAACAGATATCTAGAGATATGTTAGAGGTAAAGAACATATCTAACAGATATGTTAGAGGTAAAGAAAATAAAGAAAATCCAAGAGGTATTTAGCTTCCCCACCTTTTTAAAACTTCCTCAAAGCTGCAAAGTCAGAAATCAGCCAGAACCTAAGTTGGCTCACCAATGATAATAGTATCCTGACCATGGGCCTAGCCCACTCTTTCTCTGTCAGACCACGATTTCCTTTTCTCTTCTGGGTACAACACCATAACCCACAGTATCCTCCTCCATGCAAGGAAACAGAAACCTTTCTATTTAAAGTTCCCAAGGAGTCTTGTGAGGCCCACTGACGTGAGCACTCCTGGCCTGCCCCACCAATCGGGGCAGGGTCTACCCATCAGTCACTGAAATATTTTCTAATGATAGTCAACACCAGTGAGTCCAAAAGTAATGAAACAAGACACAAAGTGAGTGGCCTCCAATATGGCACTGTTGTCTATGGGCTCTTGCTAATATTCGCTAACCTTCTGGTCCTCAAACCTTGTCTGCTTGCCCCTACAATTTCCTGCCTGTTTCTCCACCCTCTAGCTGACTTTCCTGGACTGGACCTTTTGCCTGCCTAGATTTCTTTTTCTTTCTTTTTGCTATATTTGAGGTCCAAGCTGTTTCACTCCCTCTTCCCAACCACGAACTTGAGAGGCGAATATTTGGCACAGATATATATGTGAAACTATACAATCCATAGTTCCATATATCCATATATATTCTCTGGAAGGGGGTAGCATCTTCCTTCATAGGTCCTTTGTAGTTGATTTGACTATTCATATAACCTGCCTAGATTTCTGATGTCCATCACACACAACTGGTTTGCTAGGTCACCACCAGTTCGAGTCTGCTTCCCACTAACTGGGTCCCACTGTTCTCTATATCCTATAAGAGATGTTCACTCTTTACCTCTCCTCCCCCACATCATGGATAGCATCAATCCACAAGATAAACCAGAAGTGAGAGAATTATCTTATATAACTTTGGACCATTAAGAAGGCAAGAATAAAGGACTGAAAAAAAAATCTGTACCAAAGGGATGGAGAAAGGAGAAAATTGTCCTAAGATTTCTGATAAGATCTCTTTTTATAAAGCAAGCATATTGTGCGGTCTAATAGCCACTGGGGTTTAGGGTTTAGAAAATCTTAGGAAAGACTAGGAAAAAGGGAACAGAATCATGCCAGACAAAGAGGCCAATTCTACTCTCTGCCTGTGCCTTCCTCCCTACCCCACCCCACTTTAGTGCCTTCTCAGCCTTTCAGAATCTATCTCTTCCTTCAAGGCCTAGATCTGACTGGCATCTCCTCCTACAAAGGCCCTCCCTGAGTCTGTCCGTCCCCCCACACCCCAGCTAAAGGTGCTTTCTCTCCCTCCTCAAATTTCCCTAGGGGATTCTGCCTGGTAGATTCTGCCTTTTCCACCCTCATTCCTTGTTTATTTTATTTTGTATTTCCTCAGTAGAACATAAGCCCCTAGAAGGCAGGGGCTATTTCCTGGTTTGGGGAGTTTTGGGGTGTTTTTTTGGTTTGTTTTTTGTAATCCCAAGCACCTAGCCCACTGATTAGAATAGAGGGGGGAACTAACAAATTTCTGAGATTAAGAATTGAATACATAGTTCCTGAAAGGTCCTAAAGAAAAGGAGAGCTTCTGCTGCACCTACCACTCCCTCTCACACACACTGCTCCATGCCAACACCCTCCCTCCCACAATCCCCACAACCATCTGCTGATAATAAATACTTAATTAACATCAGGCATTCAAATGCACACTGAGAGGCCCCCATGACATTGTGTACTGAACAGAGGCTTTTTGCTCCTGCGGAGAGGACAAGAAAGTCTCAGAGATTCCACTTCTAACCTCCCCTAAGGATCAATTACCAAATCGGTCTTCTGTATTTTACTTTAATAGTGTCTTGGCTAATAAGATGCTGCATGGTTTACAAAGGCTGATCACCCCTGACAGGGATGATCTAGGAGAGACATTATATTGTCCATAGCCTAATCAGTAGGGAAAAAATGTTCTTTAAGGAGAGTTTCAAACTAAATTCTCACCACTGACCTTGACCTGAGGGACTAGATCCCTAAAGGTCCCACACCCACACAAGGGTTTTTGTTGATGATATAAATTCCAGGGACTTTACTGTCTACCTCCAAAGGTCACATGGCTGTATTTATTCTATTTGCTTAAGACTAAAGCTCAAAGGAACATGAAGAAACTTCAAAAATCAACCAAGAAAATCTTCCATTCCCAACCTAACTCAAGTCTGCCTTCTTATCCAAACACTTACCAAACTAACATCTTTGAAGGCAAAATAAATTCACAAGATAAACTTGCCTACCTAGTTTTGGGTAGCTTTTAGCCTTACTTGTACCTTGGTCTGTTAATATGAAAACAACTCGGTGGTCTGAACACAGCCATGTGGTCTCATGGGTACACCCCTGACCTTAAAGTCAGGAAAGGAAGACAGGAAGAAGCACTTAGTAAGTGCCTACTATGTGCCAGGCACTGTGCTAAGTGCCTTACAAATATCTCATTTTTCTTCACAACCCTGGGAGGTAGGTGCTATTATTAGCCTCATTTACAGATGAGGAATTGAGGCTGACAGGGGGTAAGTTCTTTATCCATTAAGCCACTAGCCTAAAGAAAGCACCTTGGGGAGACCAACGGAGGTGACTCGAATGGGGGCCTCAAGTCACAATAACAGAGGCTGTGGAGTATGAAAATTATGATTGGGTATGACATTACTAACAGTGTATCAGTTCAGAGAATTTCCTCCCAGCTATTTTGACTTTCAATTAATATAAACTCTGAACAGATGGTGTTTATACCTCATTCATGGTCCATGACCTACATGTCATATCATGTGCCTTACTCTGAGCTCCAGACCAAGACTTTGAACTTTTCACTCACTTTTTCTTTTTAAATTATAAATGTAACCCTTCATTTCAACAGCTATGATAAGAAGAGTTGTAATTCATATAGCACTTTAAGATTTGAAAAGTGATTTATATATACAGCGTGTCACAAAAGTCTTAGTGAAGTTTTAAATCTTAATACACTAAAAAGTTTTGGGACAACCTATATTATTTTATTTGAACCTCATAATAGCCCTGGGAGGTAGACTCAACAGGCACTATTAATTCCATTTTATAGATGAGGAAGTTGAGGTTCCATAGGGTTAAATGATTTGCTCATAGTCCTGTAAAAGATTCCTCAGCTTCTTTTGTCATTATAGGTAATGCCATGGAAGGGCTAGAAGGCATCGTGGATAGAGGAGTAGGCCTGAAGTCAGGAAGGTTTGAGTTCAAATTTAACCTCAGACACTTACTAGCTGTATGACCTTGCGAAAGTTATCAATGTCTGTCTGTCTCAGTTTTTTCAACTATACAATGGCGATAATAATAGCACCTACCTTCCAGAGTTGCTGTGAGGATCAAATGAGATTATCTATATACATATATATGTATACATAGGTTTCCACAATCTGGCTAGCAGCTTCCGTGGGGGTGTAAGATCCACCCACAGCCAGCACCCAGAAAGCTGCCAGCACACCGCAAAAACACAGGTTCTTTTGATCTGCCTTAATAAGGAAAGCAAGGTTAAGGGGTTGGCAAGCTTACTTTAATTTAGCACACAAATATCATTCACTTAGTTCAGGGGAAAAAGGCAGCACCCTGAACTTCAGAGCAAATTACAAACAAAGTACAAACATCAACAGACAGACCCAATACAGATTCATAGTTACCAACATCTAAGTTCAGCCCAGGAGCTCAGAACAAGGGCTGATCCAGAGTCACGCGGGCCACCACTGCTGCGGCAAAGAGCTCCAAGGAAGAGGAGGCCAACCCTGGTTGACTCACCTACATGACCTAGAATCATCACAAAGAGGCAACTTAAAGCCACATGGTCTAAGAGCCTCTGCTGTCCCAGACATGTAAACTAGGCCTTCCCTGGAGTTAGCCCCAGCTTGGGCCCCACCTTAGTTGCCAATCCACACCCACGTAGGATTTACACCTAATAGGGGT
>CM053626.1:54052725-54071480 GCA_028646595.1 Phalanger gymnotis | reverse complement strand
GGAGAAAATCTGTAATACAAACGCATGTGAAAATCAATGATGAAAACTAAACATATTAAAAATAAATTAAAAAAAAAAAACCCTGACCTAGAGAAAGAATGACAAATGTAAGTAATGCTTCCCTCAGTATCCTTGGTATGACCTACTAAAGACAGAAATGTTTTTGAAATAAGGAGTTCGAATCCTGGCTGGGCTACTTACTACCCATGTGACCCTAGGGCAGGTCACTTAACCCCCATCTGAACCACAGCTTTCTCAGGTGTAGAATGAGGATGACAATACTTGCACAGTGTTGTTATGAAGATCAAATGAGCTCATGTGTGCCCAAAGTGCTGGATGAGTGTAAGCTCCTATTATCCGTGTTATATAAATGTCAGCTATTATTATCCCACCCCTGAATCACCAAATAAGACTGCTACAAATAGGGCAATTTCCTGGAAGCATGGTGACAGGGCAAGCCAGTTGGGTTACCTCCACACTCCCCAGGTGTGATCTGCTGTTCACTAAAACAGCTACTGTCTAGACATGGAGTCATCCACAGCAAGCTGAGGCTATGTTGTTTTTCTAATGGGTTACCACCAAAGTTTCCAGGCAGTGTATTGAAAATGAAGAGTGCCACTTTTCTTTTGTAGCCAAAAACTAGAAACAAAATCACTGCCCACTGATCAAGGATTGGCTGGACAAATCATGGTATGTGAACATTAATATTAATGTTAAAGAATCAATGTTAAAAGATGGCAATGTGTTATAAGAATTGATGCACAAGTGTAAAGTAAAGAGAACCAAGAAAACAAAATACACAATGATTTCAGCAATGTGACTGGAAAACAATAACAAATTGAATGCTACAAAGTTATGACCAAGCCAGGTCCTAAAGAAGAAACAGGAGATTTCATCTCCCTCTCTTCTTTGCAGAGGTATATTTGTATGTATATATACATATCCACGTGTATATATGCATGTGTATATATACATATACATATGTGCATATGTCTATATATATATACATCATATATATATTTGAAATGGCAGACTTCGTTGATGTGTTGGTTATTTTTGATAACCTGTTTTTTGCCTCTCTTTTTTATTCTTTTTTTACAAGAGATGGCTCCCTTGAAGTAAGGAGAAAGGGGGAAGGAGGGAAGAAGAGACATATTGGGAAATGAAGGTGATATAAAAACAAATGAAAAATGAAAACAAAAATGATGAAACAAAATGAAATATAAAAATACTTTAAGAGAAAAATCTTAAAAAAAATAAAGTTAAACATGCCTATTCATGCATTCAACAAACATCTATTCTTGATTCAGAGCCACGGCCATGCATACTAGTAATATACATGGGGATTGCAGATGGACCTTGAGACAAGAAACATGGAAAACTTGAAAGGGATTATGGTCCATTTAGAGAGTTTAATGAAGAATTGTGAATTTGATGTCCATTCTAGAGTAGTACTGGACTCGGAGTAAGGAAGACAGGTTCAAATCCTGATTCTGACCCTAGCTGTCCAACCTTAGTGAAGTTACTTCTCCACATCTTAAGTTTCCTCACCTATAAAAGAGGCTAGCTTATGCCTTCAATGCCTGCCTCCTGGGATTGTTGTAAGCCTCAAATGAGATAATGTGTTTTGCAAACCTTAAAGTGATACGTCAATGTCAATGGTTATTGTAGTTGTTTTTATTATTAAAAGTTGTGGAAGGATAGATACAGCAAAGCATTTGGTAAAACAGTTCAGTGATACCTTCAGATGAACCCTCCTTATAATCGGCACTAGTAGTCAGCAGCGGTCCATCTGGTGGTAGCATTAATAATTAGAAAGGAATGATATTCCTCTGAAAACATTTACAATAGCACTGGTGACCCCGCTTTCCTTCAGTGAAAGGGAAGCTGCAGCTCTTAAGGCTCTTTCAACAATATCCCAAGGTCTCCAATTTCAGCATCGGAATATTGTGTTCTGCTTGACTCTTCAGGACAGCCTTAGGGGAGTCACATGGCTCTCTTGGTCACAGGTGACTACAGAACAGACTCCAGAGGTTAGAGGGCCTCTCACCTATGCGCTGGACTGTTGCATTGGTTCAGTGTTTTGAAAAGAACCCTGAATGGCGCCTAAGGAGACTTCAGAGGACCTAGACCCAAATGTCTCCTCTGAAACTTACAGTCCAGGGGAAAGAACCCCCAAGTTTAAATTCTGGCTCTGCTGTATTTATCACCAGTGTCATTTTGGGCAAGTCACTTAATCGGTCTGCCTCTTTGTCTCCTCATCTATAAAATGAGGGGTCTAAGCCTCTGAAGTTCCTTCCATCTCTAAATCTATGATGCTCTGATTCCAGTATGGTCAGATAATTAATAAGTGGCAGGGTCGGTAACTGATGAGCATTTCTCTTCTCTTTATACCTCACCACTTAGTCAGACACCAGGCTTGAAGTCAAGAAAAAACTGGGTTCCAACCCTTTCTCTGACATTTCTTATCTGTTTGATCATAAGCAAGTCATTTGAAACTTGGGAGATAAGATCACAGGTCCATACATTTAAGGTTATAAGAGATCTGAAAGGCCATCTAGCCCAACCCCTCATTTTTCAAATAAAAGAGATCAATCCTAGGGCCTTGGAGGTTGAAAGATTTGCCCAGGATTGTGTATGGTAAAAGAGCCAGGATTCAAACTCAAGATAGTCTGACTGAGTCTGAAGGAGGCTTCCATGGTATTTCATTCCCATTTTGTAGATAAGGAAACCAAAGCTTGATTAATCTTAAATGGTTTGCCCAGGGTCAAACAGCTAACATTTGTCAGTTATTACTCAAGCCCAGGTCTTCCACTTCAGCAATGACCCATTTTCCACCACATGACGCTGTCTCTGTGTGGACAACACACTCTCCCAAGGAAACCCGAGAGATACCACACATAACCCTGGGAGTGAGGGAAACTCAAGTCTACAAACCATTGGATAAAGTAGAAAGTTGTTCATGGGTTAAAAAATAAAAAGGGTAGGGAGAGGATGAACAAATGAAATGTTTACAAATGGAAATCTAAGGTGACATTAGAGAAAACAATAGCATAGTTTAAGCTAACTGTGGAGCAGAGAAAAATGTGAAGCAGATGAGTCCAGAGCACTGGTATTCCAAAAGGAATTTCATTCCAACAGTTTAGGTTGGTAAAGAGATGTAACCACCTTTGAAGCCAGCCTACCAGCATTAATAACCCTGGCCGGACATCTAAGCCTATCCTGCCCCAGAACTGGGATATCATACCCAGTTGACACTAGTTTACCACTACATAGCCAGTCAGTCACCCATCACCTTGGTAAGTCACAAGCTCAGAAGCATTAGCTGAGGTGGGGGGGTGCTGAGTTCTTAATTGAATTACATGGTCAAACTCTTAGATTTGGGTGTCTATTCCTATATAAGGCAGTCCTGGATTTAAAAGAAAGACTACAGAAGCAAACCAAGACTTCTTAGATGCAATATTTTAAAACATCCATGGTTCACAAGTGGTTTTTATATTGTATCAAGTCTATGAAAACTTGGACTTTATCAGATAAACTACCCACTTATTTTTAGCGAAGAAGGAAACAAGCATTTATTAAGTGCCTACTATGGCCTAGGGCCTAGACTCTAGGCACTATGCTATGTGCTTTACAAATACTATCTAACTAGATCCTCTCAACAACCCGTAGAGGTAGGTGCTGTTATTGTGCATTTCAGGAAATGGAGACAGATTAAATGTCTTGCTCCAGACCTGAGGCTGGATTTGAACTCAGGTCTTCCTGACTCTAGACCCAGAGCTCTATCCACCATGCCACTCAGCACCTAAATCTTTTCATTTTCTCTGCCCTCTAAAGGAACTTAGAATCTCCTTATGTTGGGCCAAGACTAAAATAGTGAATCTGGAGTCTCCCACCTGAGCATTTTCACTGGCCTGTTATTCTGTCCCTCCTCATCTCCCATCTTCTGGCTTCCCTGGCTTCCTTCAAGTCCTTACTAAAACCTCACCTTCTACAAAAAGCCTCTAGACATTCCTTAAATGTCTACACCTTCCCCCTGTGGATTATCTCCAATTTATCCTGTATATATCTCGTTCAGACATAGTTGTTATATGTCATCTTCCTCTTTAGTCTGTGAGCTCCTGTGGGGCAGAGACCATCTTCCACCTTTGTTTGTATCACCAGCCCTTACCATGGTGCCTGTCACATAGTAAGTGCTTAATAATTGCTTGTTGACTTGACCAAGAGCAAACATAGCAGCCACCATGCCAGTCACTGTTATCCTGTGACCTTAGACAAGTCACAAAACCCTTCAGGGCTTCAGTTTCTTCTCTGTAAAATGAGGGGATTGGATTAGGTGGCATAGAGGGTCCCTTCTCAACTTAAATCTAGATTCAAATACTCCTAATTCACAACCTCTCCATGCCTCAGTTTCCTCATATGTGAAATGGAGATGACAATGTTTGTATTCCCTAGATCATGAAGCTGGTTTGAGGAAAGCAATTTGTAAACCTAATTTAAATGTGACTTATTTTCTATATCAGTGCTTCTTAAACTGTGGGTCACGAACCCATATGGGGCCACATAGATGAATGTGGGGGGGTTGCAAATAATTCGGCAACAGTAAAAGGATTCTGAATATTCAACGATCAAAAATTAATTCAAAATCAAACTCATAATGAATCTGAAGTGTTTCTGGCAGCACTTCTCTTGTCTTGTGTTGCATTGCTCAACTTCACTGCAGTCTTGATTCTGAATACAGCATTGATGATTATAAAATCAAAATATTGATCAACTCTCAAAAACATTGAAGATGCTCTACATCCTGCAGTATCAAATATTCCACCAAGATTTAATTCTTTAGGTAAAAATAAATATGTCTATCTCTTTAATATGCAAATTTGCTTTCATCTCTAATACATGGTAAAATTATGTGTATACTAAAGAACTGTTCGAAAATAAATTTCTTTATGATTTGTTATCAGTAAATGTTTGATTTGTATACCTATTTTATATACCTATATACCTGGAGTGGCATAAAAATTTCTTGGGTGAAAAGGGATCATGAGTGGAAAAGTTTAAGAAGCCCTGATCTATATGGTATGCATAACTGTAGAATAGAAATTATACCTATTGCATAGGAATTCAAAGAGAAGGAGCATGATAAGGGCTAGGGTAGTCAGGGAAGGCTTTAGGAAGGAAGAAGCCCTGATGAGCTTTGCTTTGAAGGATGACTAGGATTTAGACAAACACAAGAATGAAAGAAGGGGATTCCCAGGAAAGCAAACATCAAGAAAGAAAGGTCCAAGGAAAGAATGAAGTGATTAGAACAAAGAGTTGGTGGAAGAGTTGGGACATCAGAGAATCAGACTGGCTAGGTTAGGCTGGGGTTAGATTCCACAAGGCCTTGAAAACCAGGCAGAAGTGTTTAGACTTGATGTGACAGGAAATACTGAACCTTGGAAGGGCGCTACCTCACAAATAAAATTCACATTTTTGGAAGGGAGCGGTGGGTTTTAGGTTTCTTTATTTCGTTACTGTTCCTATTTATGAGATTATTAATGCTATATGAGGTTGGCTGGTTTTAATCTACAGCATACCACCAAAATTCTGTCTCATTTACTTTAAATGTACTATTTCTGAAATTTCTACCGAAAGAGGGATATCCTCATGAAATACTGGAGTATGTTTGTGGTGTGAAATAATTAATTTACGCTTCTGGATCCTCAGCCCAAAGGCAGTTCACACCCACAGAGACTGAGAGATGGAAAGGACATTCAAGGTCATAGAATCCAATTCTCTCATTTTACTTATGAAGAAACTAAGGCCCAGAGACTTGCCCAGGGTTCACACAGTGTAGTAACATATTCAAATTGTCTAGTGAGATCCACCATACCACACTGCCTATTGAAGAGGACCAACCCATTTACTCTATGGGACTTGGGTTCAAAGAGATGAAGGGACTTCACACAGACAGCAAGAGGCAGAGTTAGGATTTGAACACAGATCCTCTAATTCCAATGGCACTATGTCTTTTCAAACTGAAAGAGTACACAAAAAATGTTGCACTAAAAATCATAAGGTTGGAGTAAAGTGAGATCCAGCCTGGCCTAATGGGTTAGAATAAGGATGTCCAGTAGACATCTTAAACTCAACATGTCTAAAACAAGTCATTATCTGGCTGAACAAGCCATGATATATGAATGGAATGGAATACTATTGTGCTATAAGAAATGATGAGCAGATGGACTTCAGAAGAACCTGGAAAGACTTACATGATCTGATGCTGAGGGTGGGGAGCAGAACCAGGGGAACACTCTACACAGTAACAGCTACATTGTGCAATGACTAATTTTGATAGACTTGGCCCTTATCAGCAATGCAAGGTTCTCAGACAACTCCAAAAGACTCATGATGGAAAATACTATCCACATCCAGAGAAAGAATTATAGAGTCTAAACACAGATTGAAGCAAACTATTTGCTCTCTCTTTTTTGTTTTGTTTCTTCTTCCTCATGGTTCATTCCTTTGGTTATAATTCTTCTTTGCAACATGACTAATGTGAAAATATGATTAATGTGAATGTATATGTAGAGTATATATCGGATTGCATACTGTCTTGGGGAGGTGGGGAAGAAGGAGGAGAGGGGAGAAAATTTGGAACTCAAAAGGTTGTGGAACTGAATGTTGTAAACTAAAAATAAATAAATAAATTTAAAAGGAAAAAAAAAACAAGTAAATAAATAAAATAAAAATAAATAAAACCCTCTTTCTTGCCAACCTATCCCTTCTCTTCTACCTTTCCTGTTACTGTAGAGGGTAACACCATCCTACTAGTCCCTCAGGCTCACAACCTAGGAGTCATTCAGGGCTCCTCATTCTCTCTCACTCCCCATTGCTAAGCTGGTGCCAAGACCTGTTTATTTCACCTTTGCATCATCTCCTGAATATGCCTCCTTCTCTCCTCTGATACTGCCACCACTCCAGTGCAGACGCTATCACCTCATGCCTAGATTATTGCAATAGTGGCTGGTGGGTCTGCTTGCCTCAAGTCCCTCCCCCTCCAATGTAACCTCCATTCAGCCTCTAAAGTGATTTTCCTAAAGCCAGGTCAGATCCTATCAGTCAAGTCCAGTGGTTCTCTATTGTCTCCAGGAGCAAATACAAAATTTTCTGTTTGACTTTCAAAGACTTTCATAACCTAATCCCCTCCTACCTTCCCATTCTTCCTAAGCCTTACTCCCCACAACACATACTCTTCCAATCCAGTGACAGGAACATCCTGGCTGTTCCACCAATAAGACACTCCCATCTTTGTACTCCATTTCTTTTATATATATATAAAACATCTTTTTTTGCAGGGTGGAAGGCAGGGCAATTGGGGTTAAGTGACTTGCCCAAGATCACACTGCTAGTAAGTGTGTCAAGTGTCTGAACTCAGATCCTCCTGACTCCAGAGCTGGTGCTCTACTCACTGTGCCACCTAGCTGCCCCAATTCAGGGCATTTTCTCTGGCTATACTCCATGTCTGGAATGCACTTCCTCTTCTACTCTGATTTTCCTGGTTTCTTTAAGTCCCAACTAAAACCCTACCTTCTACAAGACGCCTTCCTCAGTCCTTCTTTATTCTAGTGATGTCCCATGGTTAATTATTTCCTATTTATCCTGTATATATCTAGGTGGTTTTTTTTTACATTTGTTTGCATGTAGTCTCTCCTACTAGATGGTAAGCTCCTTGAGGGCAAGGACTGCCTTTTGCTTCCTTTTGTTTCCCCAGTGCCTAATAGAGTGTCTAATAAATGCTGACAGATTGATGGACTGGATTTAAGTTCTGCTTGACAATATTTGTTGACTGATATGATTTAAGTCCTGCTTGTGTCAATTTGTTCAGTGACCCAGGACAAGTCACATAACTTCTCAATGGCCCAGGCAGTTAAGACTAGAAATTGTCAAAAAATCTGCAATAGAGTCTCCTACACCAAAGACATCGCGGGATCATATGAATCATTTTACAAAGAGCTGAGTCCTAGGGAGGCTAAGTAACTTGTCCAAGGTCACACAGCTAGTAATTATTGGAGGAAAGATTTGAATCCAAGCATCTCATTTGCCTCCCTAAAAAATGAGAACCCTAAAAATTGTGTATTCCTAGAATCATACATTTAGGCCTGGAAAGGACCTTAAAAGCATCCGACCTCGGATGAAGAAACAGATGGAGGAGCTGCAGGCAGAACAGTGGATAGAACACTGAGTCTGCAGTCAGGAAGATGGGAGTTCAAAGCTGGTGGCAGACACTGACTAGCTGTGTAACCCTACACAAGTCGTTTAGCCTGTTTGCCTCAATTTCTTCATCTGTACTATAAGAATAATAAATAATAGCTCCTACCTCCCAAAGTTGTGCTTATACTGGCTATCATTATTATCAGTAATAGCACCTTCCTCCCAGGGTTGCTGTGAAAATCAAATAGCATTTGTAAAGCCCTTAGCACAATGTGTGGCACGTAGTACCTGCTATGTGTTATTTATTTGCAGTGTTATTATTAATAGTATCTACCACCCCAGCTAGGTTTCTGTGAGATAATATTTGTAAAATTTTGTAAAGATAGTGTTTGTAAAGCACAGTGACTGGCACATAGTGAGTTCTAGATAAATGTAAGATATTAGCTATTATTAGCTGAGGCCCAGAGAGGTTCATCAGGTTACCATAACAAAAGTAATAAGTATCAGAGACAGGATTCAAACCCAGATCTTCCCAAGTTCAAGTCGGCCACGCTGTCCTTCCTGTTCTGATCCCTTTATTTTCAGGCTGACCCTAATCTGAATGATTAAGATTCTTCCCTCCCAGCAATTTTCCTGGGCCTCAATTTATCCAGAGCCAGAACTTTATACACGAGTAAACTGTTCTTAATAAAGAAAGCACCCTTCCGCCAACCCTAAAAATCCGTGAATTGCTTTCCTGTAATAAGTACATTGAACCTCCCTTGTCATCTACTAGGCAGACGACAGAAACACAATCCCCACTGCTTTTCCAAGGGAGAAACCCATCACTCGAGGTTGCTCGTTCTGGAACGGTCAAGATAACAGTTCCCCCTCTTCCAAAGTGGGGCACTCTGTTCAAAGGTCTATACACACGGATACTCCTCTTTCAAAGCACCTGCTCTCAACTAGTGTCTTCAAAAGCCCTCTCTGTGCGTTCGGGCTATAACTGCACAGCCAAGAAAGTTCTGCGGAGCCCACTGAACCCAGTATAAATCCAGAGCTGAGCTCAAGAGGATCTTACTTAGTGTGGCCAGAAGGATGGGCAGCCAGAGTCACACAGGCACACACACAAACACACAGAGACACACACAGCCAGATACAAGCACGGAATAAACAGCTTCAAACATCAGGCTGTAGCAATAGTATCGGGGCAGACAACTCTGGACCAGAGGTCTCCGAAGTCGGACCTTCGCAGCCGACGCCAGCCTGGAATCCTCGAGAGCACTGGCTGCTGGGTGGCTCCCTGGCATAGCCCTTACCTGAGCAGGGGCTCCTTCTCAGGCATCTCCGGGTCGCCCAGGCATTGGCACGGGCAGCAGCAGCAGCACAGAGTCCTCAGCCAGGCCCGCAGCCCCATGGAGCGCTGTCCAGGACCGCCGGAAGACTCAGCGGGACAAGGTGGAAAGGACCCTAACCGGTCCCGTCCCCGTCTCCCTGTGTCTGTCTGTGTCTGTCCGCGGCGAGCCAAGGTCCCGAAGGGCGGCTGGATGTCCAGCCCACTGGAAGACAGAAACAGGCCGGATTACCAGGCGAGTCAGCGCTAAGGCATGGCCGGGCCGGGCGCCGGGTACATCACGCTGCGGTCAGTCACCAGCGCCTAGACCGGGGCAATCCCCAGCTTGGGACAGCCAGCACGAAGCCTAGAACGCCGTGCCACACACATGGCCAGTGGGCTCCTCTCTCCAGTCTTTCCCTGAAACTGGTTTTGCTACCCTGCAACCTCGAAGCCGAATGTTTAGAGACTCGCGGAGGCGTTTTTCTTCCAGTTGTTTTTCCTTTTCAATTCCCCCGTGCTAAGTGGAGCGCATGCCCCGTGCGGGCTTGGGAGCGTCTCAGGCCCCTGGGAAGTCACCACTGCTGCCCTCTAAGGAGGAAGGCGGGGACTCCAGCCAGATGTGAAAGCGGAGCTAAACCTCTCGCCGTGCGCTCTTTGGTGCACGCTGCACAGCTGCCCTTCAGACAAGAACCCAGGACCCCACGCAGGGCTGAGGCAAGAGCCCTGGAGCTATTCGAGGACGAAGTGGCGTGTCCATCTATTTATACATTTTTATTGGCTTCCTCCCCTCTTGCCTTCTCCCCTTGCCTTGTTTTGGTTTTGATTTTCCTCCTAAAGGAAACTGAATGTCCGTTTCTTTGGTAGATGTCTTAAAGAGCCGTAGAATTTTTGTGCAGCAAAAGCCGGTAGAGATTACCTGATGATAGGATAAAAATTTGAAAGAGATCCTAGAGGTCATCTTGTCCAGCTCTCTCCTTTTGCAGGAGACAACTCAGCTCCAGAGGGGTGAGCTGATTTGCCCAAGCTCACACTCCAAATTACGGGTGAAAACGGGTCTTCAGATTCCGGATTCCAAACTCTCTGCCCTTTTCCACCCCACCCCACTCCCCACTGTATGTAAATACTGTACTGATTATAGGTCGTTGGACAATGAGCTATGGTTTCCTGGTGAAGAAACTAAAGCCAGGAGACTGAGTGACTTACCCAAACTTAAAAAGCAGAAACAGGGTCACAACCCATTAATAGGAGTATGTTGATTAGGACAAGAAAGAAACAAAGAATTTAGTTTTAAAGTCTAGTATTGCAATTGTTAAATTGTCTGCAAAGAAAGGACAGGGTCTTTTGGTAACCACCCTGAGCCTTCTGAGCCACTGTGTTTACAGATCACCTAGGTGCCAAGGACTGTGGCAAAAGTTGCATGAGGTATAAAGAAACAGAAGAGATGGCAGCATAAGAGTAAAGAGAAGAATTTCCCGTTGAAAGATGGTAAAAATTCAGACTCTGCCACTTACTAAGCACATGGTCTTGGCAAGTCTTCCTCATCTTTGGGCCTCCTGAATAAAATGAAAGGAGTTGGACTAGATGATCTCTGTGGTTCCTTTCAGCTCTAAATCTGTTCTACTGTGATCCCTTAAGGCTTGGCTTCTGCCCTTAAGAAACTTCCCATCTACAGGGGATAGACACTCATGAAAAGATAAATACTCCCAAAAAGTTAAATCACAGTTCAACACAGCAAGGAATATCACAGTATTAATAGCTGTCATGTATAGACACTTTATATATATTATGTTAGTTGATCCACAACAACAACCCTAGGAGGAAGATATTATTATCCCTCCTTTCACAGATAGAGGAAACTGAGACAGATTAAGTGACTTGCCCGGGGTCACCTGGCTAAGTGTCTGAGACAGAATTTGTATTTATGTCTCCCTAACCCAAGGCTCAGTGCTCTATCCACTTGACCATCTAAATGGCACAAGGAAATAGCAAGTATGGAATCATTTGAAAGAACACTTGACCAAGAGTCAGAATCCTTGGGTTCTATAAGCCCTAGCCATTCCTCTTATTAACTGAGCCCTTGGAAAAGGCATGCAAATTCCTTGATCCTCACTTTTCTTGGATGAACAATGACAGATTTAAATGATCTGTAAGGTACATCTCTAAATTCTATGCTGCTGTGACAGTTATGTGAATATTTAACTATAGCACTAAGCAAAGCATGACGGTTTT
Organism: Phalanger gymnotis; assembly: GCA_028646595.1. Classification (NCBI taxonomy): domain Eukaryota; kingdom Metazoa; phylum Chordata; class Mammalia; order Diprotodontia; family Phalangeridae; genus Phalanger; species Phalanger gymnotis. The sequence continues at coordinate 54,059,740 of CM053626.1, read as the reverse complement.
CAATCAATGTCCCACCAGAATGTATGTATGTGTATATATGTGTATATATATGATATACTATATATACACATATATACATACACGCACATATATGTATGTATAGACACATACACTGTACTCTACCACAACAACTTGTTCTTAATAATTTATCAAATCAAATCAGCAACAAAAACTAACAAACCAAAAATGTTTCTTACAGTAGTACTTATGCTTATGTAGAATGTCAATATTTCATTTACTATTTATCCTTTTACACCGTTGAGGTGCCCTTCTATAATTATTTGCCTCAGTGGAAACTTCCAGGGAGCACAAGTCACCTCATCTGTGAAGAAGTTACATTAGGTAATTCCAACCCTCAATCCCATGATCCTGTGATCTTTAAAAACATATATATAATATATATATATATTTTCCCCAGTTACATGTTAAAACAATTTTTTATATTTTTTTAACTTTAGAGGTCCAAATTCTGCCTCTCCTTCCCCTTCACCCCCTCTCCCTTCCCTCCCTCCCCTTCCCTCCTCCCCAGCCTGAGATGACAAGCAACAATCATATGATCTTAAGACCCATTTCTACTCAGCCAGCTTGATGTCATTTCCCACTACTTACCCACTCTGATGATTCTGACCACTCTGCATTTCTGTGACATTTTTTTCCTTCCAAGAACTTAACACATGGACTGTTTCTGCATGTTCTGTGAATCAGATCTCTATTAGTTAACAAGAGAGCTGCCAGGCTGATCACCTACATCATCTGGGTACTTGAGTTTGGAATTTACCAGTGCCTTCTTCCGTATTCTGACATCAGGCCCAAGGGAGTACCAAGGTCCCCTTTCGACTGAAAATAGTTAAAATGCTCTGCTGTTCCCATTCTGTGCTCTTGAAACCAGCCCCACCCACCACCCCCAGCAGCAGTAGAAGCAGCAACAGCAGCAGCAAAAGATAACACTTAGGAAAGTCCACTGAGCACCTGACACTAGAGTCACTGGTGACTCACTAGTGTAATTCCTCATTTTCAAAAGCTCAGGCTGACATTTCCAGATTCCTCAAGACAGGGAAAACCTCCAGCTCATCTTGAAAAATAGGTAGCAGCTAAGTATGGTTTGTTATTTCCTCTCTCAATACTTTTTTTTTAAGATTACAGATACAGAGTCAGGGGTATTATAATAATAATATCTGGTATTTATAAAGCATTCCAAGAGATGATTGCCATTATTATTCCCATTTAATAGATGAGGAAACTGAGGTTCACAGAGGTTAAATGATTTGCCTAGATTCAAACAACCAATAAGTATTTGTCAGGATCCAGACCCTGGTCTTCCTTACATCAGTCCAGCATTCTATCTACTACTCCATGCTGACTCTAAGGTATGTGCATGTATATACATACATACATATATATGTATATGTATATGTGTATGTGTATATGTATATGCATATTATGTATGTGTACGTGTATATATGTATACATATGCATGTATATACATACTGTGCATATACATGTGTGTGCATGTGTATAAACAGATGTATACACATATGTGTGTGCTTGTATTGTGTGTGTATATACACGCATATATACACACACACAGAGATACACACTGTGTGCCTTGGTTTTCTATTTTTTGCCAAGAGCATGTGTTTATATATGTATACACACATCTGTATGTGTCCTTGGCAAAAAAAAAAAAATAGAAAACCAAGACTTGGCACACCTCTCTAAAGCTAGAGTTCAATGTGTCATGGACTCCTTTGGCAGTCTGTTGAAGTTTATGGACTCCTTCTTAGAAAAATATTTTTAAATGTATAAAATAAAATACATAGGATTACAAAGGAAACCAAAGGCTAGTAAAAACAAAGATGTACACAGGGCCTAATTGGCCCCTGCAGCCTTCTGGTCACCTAATGACAAAGGTCTGGAACCTAAAGAGAACAATTGTTAAGTTTTCAATGTGAGCATTTACACTCCATAATTTCTACTTGAGTCATCATTTTGTTGACTGTCTACACTCAACAACACTGCACAAAAGAATGAAGAAAATGTTAGTAATGCAGTTTTATTTAACAGTATAGCATGGGTATTTTTTCCCCAGAGAGCTAGTTGTTAAACTTTTATCAGCACCCCAGTGCCTAAGGACATTGAAAAGTACCACCCAGGTTGGGTTGGGTCCTCTCAGATTGGCAAGTGCCCAGGACAACATGAGTTACCATAGGCTGCTCCCATGACCTGCTGACTCCATCATTTAGGTTTGAGGGAAGCTGTATATAACAAAGGCGAACCTAAGTAAGTACATGTTTTATCTCCTAGCTATGTTAGGACTTAATTAACCTCCTTTTTGGTTAACCTTTCAATAACTAACATCTACCTCATTTTATCCTAATGTTGAATCTGATCTCTTGGAATATTTACCTTAGATCTACCTCTAATGCCATCCACATTCACGGATCCCTTGAAATCTATCCATGGACCCCAGGTAAAAGATTCCTATTGCAAAGTTATGCAGTGTAGGGCAATGGGAACCCAACTTTGCACCCCAGTGAACTTAAGATCATACATTGAGACCTAGAATGGGGTCTCAGAGGCCATCTTGGCTGCCTTTCCCCTTCATTTTGCAGATAAGGAAACCAAGTTTGAGACTTGTACAAGTCTATATAGATAGCAAACATCAGTGGTAGGATTTGAACTCAGGTCCTGTGAGTCCAGAGTAAGGGTTCTTTCCACTGTACCATGTAATCTTTGAGATCATCTAGTCCAACCCTCTTGTTTTAAGATGTGGAAACTAAAGCCCAGAAAGTACACTGACTTGTTCAAAGTCATACACTTAAGAAGTAATCAGACACTCAAAAGCATTTGTTTATTAAACATTTACTACATGCCAGCCACTGTGCTAAGTTCTAGAAATACAATGAAAGATGAAAATAGGCCTTGTCCTGAAGGACTGCATATTTGAATGAGGAGATAATATGTAAATAACTATATACATACAAGATATATGGGCAACTAGGTAGCACAGTGGTTAGAGAGCCTGATGGAGTCAGGAAGACCTGAGTTCAAATCCAGCCTCAGACATTAACTACTAGCTGTGTGACCTTGGGCAAGTCACTTAACCTGTTTGCCTCAGTTTCCCCATCTGTAAAATGAACTGGAGAAGGAAATGGAAAACCGCTCCAGTATCTTTGCCAAGAAAACTCCAGAAGGGATCATGAAGAATCAGACACAACTGAAATGACCTAACGGCAACAACAAAAGATAGATAGATGCATATGTATGTTTTACATGTGGGTATGTACATACACACACACACACACACACACACACACACACACACACACACAATCACAGTGCCTTGTCCTCTCTACAGAGGACAAGTGGGTGGAAGACCAGGAAAAACCTCTGGAAGAAGGTACAATTTGACATCTCTTAGCATTTCAGGCAAGAGAAACTCTCAGAAATGGAAAGTTGCATGAGGAACAGCAAGTAGTTGGCTTAGAAAGTGTGAAGGAAAGTAAAATCTAGGAAGACTAGAAAAGGAAGAAAAAGCCAGATTATAAAGAGCTTTAAATTGCAAATAGAGGAATTTGTATTTAACCTTGGTGTTACTAGGGTACCACTGGAGTTTATTCAGTTGGGGGGTGAGGGAGTGACATGGGCAAACCTTTGAGAAAATCACTTTGGCAGTGACTACAAGATAGATGGGAGCAGGGAGAGACAAGCCAGAACCAGGATTCCAGAGCAGAGCTTGTAACTCTAGGTCCAGTAGGCTTCTATTACATCACACTGTCTTTCAGGAATGACCGGTCCAGGATCACACAGCTGGAAAATAAAACTGCTGGAATTTGACCCCAGGTCTCCTGACTTTGACTAGTCCTTTGTCCTGTATGATGTTGTCCATCTGAATATTTTCCATCCACCTTCCAGGGTTCAGGGACTTCTGGTCTTCAGAGTAGAGGATTTACATTCTTTCACCACCACCTCTGTAATTCCAGCTCCCCTTCTCTTGCAGTGCCCTAGACTCTCTTCAAGGTTTCTCTTAGGTACTGCTTTGAGGAATAATAATATTAACTGAAAAGCTGAGTTAAGAAATGCCCATATAAATGACTAGAACACATTTTGCATTTTATATAGAACTGTAAATATTAAATAAAGTATTATCGATTGACCTGGAAAGAATCTTAGAAAGCAAAGCCATCTACTTTCAGGGAATTTGCAGAGACAAGACAGCCACATCACTACAGTCATGGAGATGGAATTAATCATACCAGTGTAGAGAAAATTTCAAAGTTATTTACTTCTCTCTTCCAAAAAAGTTCTCCAGCTTCAGGCTCATCTTCTTACACCTCCTCTCCTACCAGCTTCCTTCAAGGTGGGCAGTTTGGATCCTCCTCCCACCTCCCTGCCCAGCAAGGGTCACTCCTGTCTCTTCCCCAACTATCACCAGAGAAAATCTGATTGATAACACTGTACATGCCTCAGGGACAGTCTAGCTTAGCTAAGTTAAATTACAGCTGACCAACAATCACCTTTATCATGACCTCTTAAACACCACAGCTGGGATCTATTGATATCTAAAGAACAGTTGACATGATCCCTTTCTCCCTAGGTTGTTTAAGAAGCATCTCTTACTTCAAGGGCCATTAGGTTATGAGGTTATAGGACACTGAGATAAGTCATGTCTGAGTAACAGTACATGTATCTCAGTGGTACTCTCCAAATGCAGGCTACAGCCCCTGAGAGTTCAAGGATTTCCTCTTCAATTCAATTCAATTCAATATACTTTTATTGAGCCTTTACCATGCAATAGTCACTGTGCTAGTCATTGGGGCTACAAGGAGAAAAAAAATGAAACAGCCCCTGTCCTCAAGGAGTTTATGGTTTAATGCAGAAGTAATCTGAATCACTTTCTATCTGAACACCTTCCACTGGCTCCACCCTTGTGCTATTTATCAGAAATACCCTAGAAGGAGATTGAGGCCATAGGAGATAGAGAATCTGAAGAGTGAGGACTTTTTTTTTTTTAAAGAGAAAAGTGATATCAAGGTGCAGTCTGGGCAAGTACAATTATTATTTCCATTCCAATGCCTGGTAATAATACAGCTGTCTGGGCTCCTAGTTCTCCCCGAAGGTATATGGCCTGCCTTCTTGGATTCATTCCAGCTCAATCAATATTTCATCTAATATTTGCAGTTTCTAGATATATACATATATATCATACGAAATGCATTCTAGTCATCTATATTGATTTTTCTTAACTCAGCTAGTCAGTCAATATTATTACTCCTTACAACAAATCCTAGAGGTAAATCTTAATGAACAAATTCAATGCTCATCCCTTAGGTACAGATCACAAATATCCTGGCTCCTTTCCAAAAGCAGTATGGTTTTCCTTTTTTTTTTTTTCTTAGCCCAATAAATATTGAGTTACCTGCAGGATCAGATAACCATAAAAGAAGGTGTGATGGATTTGGAGTCAAATGACTCATTCAACATTTGCCCCAGAATTCTGACAACCTAAATATTCAAAGTCAAACAAATTGACCTTGATGCCCAGTACACAAAGTTCTGGGCTTATATGAACTGTAGGTATATCCTAAAATCATATCTCTTTGACTCATTTTGCTCCCTGCCCCCACCCCAGAGTTTCCTCTGGGAATCTTTGGAATATAGCCCATGTCTAAACAACCATTGATGTAAATAAAAAGGTTCACTAGTTCCCATGCAATCAATCAAAGTAACAATGAATATCAAGTATAAGATAGCCTTTATTTTACCTCAGTGATTAAGAAAACAAAAAGGACTCACATAAGCCACTAATATAGTTCTTTTCCCTCTTTGGTATACCCCTACTGTCTCCCAGGGGCACCATACAGTTTTCTAGACTCATGGCACCAATCTGTGATTTGAATATCACACAAAAGAGATTTCCAACAAAGATGGCAGACTGACACTCTTCCTCATAACTACTCCAGCAAAAAACTTGGAATTAATACCAAATCAAATAATGGTCAAGAAGCCCAATGAGAATCAATAGTAAATGACTTAGTCCTCTGCAAAACTACATAAAAAGTCAACCAGCATCCCACAAGCAACAGAAACAATGACCATAAGCAACCTCTCAAATTTATGAGCAAGAGATGTGTAGCTTGCAAGGATCTGTGTCCATTCAGAAGAAAAATGGAAGGTCTTGAGAGAATGGACCTAGGTAGATCAGAAAGCCCAGTGGTGGGAACCCTGAAAGCCGTAGCGAGCAGAAGCAATCAGAGAGACATGGCAGCACTCGGATTGAGAAATCACAAGTGTCCAGGGGCTTCATGTCCTGACAATTCTGTCCTTAGGAGTCACTAGAAGCCCTGAATATCCAGCACTCTAGTCCTCAAAAATGGTGAGAGTGGGGGAGGGCTAATCCTTTGAGATTGGAAGTCAGCACAGAAACTCGTGGGACTCAGGATGAAACCAATCAACCAACCCACCTTAAAGGACAGGAGAGGGCAGAGCCAGACCTTGACATGAAGCCACAGTTCAGGATCTAAAAATGGAGAGATGAGTAAATCAAAGAAAAGTCTCACCATTACAAAAAATTATGATTGATCCAGAGATATGCAAAGAGGAAAAACTAACTCCATAACTACTATAAATATTGACATATGAGGGGAAAATGGATTTTTCCATGGGGACTATGTGACTACCTAAAAGAAATCAAACAAGAAAAAATTTTAATGAAATAAAAACTTGGGAGGAAAAAATTAAAAGGACACTAATAGCTTAGAAGACAAGTGGTAAATCTTGCCCAAATAATGGACCCCCTGAAAATTAGAATAGAAAAAAATAGAAAATAATGGCTCCATGGGTCAGCAAGAAATATTAGAACAATATCAAGTTTGAAAACGATAAAACATATGTGATTTAAGAAAAATAGTCTGCAAACTATATTTCAAGAAATCATAGAGGAGGTGGAACCAAGATGGTGGCTGGAAAGCAGGGACCTGTGTGAGCTCCTCACCAGGTACCTCCAAAAACCTAT
>CM053626.1:53982192-54052225 GCA_028646595.1 Phalanger gymnotis | reverse complement strand
CTCTAGACATCCATCATATCTAGCTTATCTAAAATTCTATTTATTTCCTTGACTTTTTTCTTTTTTTTTTTTTGGTTATATTTATCTAGTTCTCAGAAGGAAAGATTAAAGTTCTCTGCTATTATAATACTGCTATCTATCTCCACCTGTAATTCATTTAACTTTTCTTTTAAAAAATTAGATGCTATTGTGTTTGATGCATATAGGTTCAGTATTGATATTACTTCATTGTCTATGGTACCTTTTATCAAAATGTACTTACCCTGTTTATCTCCTTTAATTTAATCTATTTTAGCCATAACTTTATCTGAGATTGTAATTGCTGCCCCTGCCTTTTTTTCATCAGCTGAAGCACAATCAATTTTACTCCAACCCTCCATTTTAACTCTTTATGTAGCTCTCATTCTTAAATGTGTTTCTTGTAAACAACATATTGTTGGATTCTGATTTTTAATCCTTTCTTCTATCCATTTCATTTTTATGGGTGATTTCATCCCATTCACATTGAAAGATAATAATTACTATTTGTGAATTTCCCTTCATCTTGTTTTTACTTACTATTTTTTCTTCTCAGTCTCTTTTCACCCTATCCCTGTTACCTTATCTTCTTCCCTTACCTTCCTGTTCGTTATTTTACCCAACCCACTAAGAGTCCCTTATTTTCCCCTCAATGTTTTCATCTTAATCTGTATGCCCTTCTAAAAATCTCTCCCCTACCATGTCCCCCAATTTTCTTGCCTTTTTATAAAGCCAGAAGACTTCTACACAATTCCAGATGTGCACATTATTTCCTCTTCAACCCAGATGAGAGTAAGGTTCCAACTTTACCAGCCCTCCACTCCCACCTGTTCCCTCTGTATTAGTTCTTCTTTTCATGGCCCTATTTTATGAGATAATTGCTCCTTTTTACCTTTTCCTACCCAACTTTGTTTTTTTTTTTTGAATCACCCAATCATATCTAACTCAGCCCCAACCTTTCTTTTAAATTACCATAGCAATGATAAGATTTAAGAATACTGATAACATTTTCATATATAATAAATAATTTGACCTTAATGAGTGCCTTATAACTAGTCTTTAGTGGTTTCCTTATAGTTCTTCTGAACCTTTTATATCAAATTTTCCATTAAGTCTTCGTATTTTTGATATGAAGACCTGAAAATCTTTCAGTTGATCAGATATCCATTTTATTTTTTCATTCAAGATCATACTCAACTTTAATAAGTAAGTTATTCCTGGATGCAACCCTAGTTATTTTGCTTTTTAAAATATAATGTTCCAGGGGCAGAGCCAAGATGGTGGCTAGAAAGCAGGGACTTGCTTAAGATCTCCCAAATCCCTCCAAACACCTGTAAAAAATGGCTCTGAACAAATTCTAGAGCTGCAGAATCCATGAAACAGCAGAGTGGAGCAGGTCTCCATCCCAGGACAGCCTGGATGGTTGCTAGGCAGGGTCTATCGCATGGTGTTAGGAGTGGAACATGGCCCAGTATGGGACGTGCCAGGACAGACCAGACTGGGAGTAGGCCCAGAGCAGGCCTTAGGGCCATGAATCATTGAGCTGTGGAAGTTACCAGACTTTTCAACCCACAAACACCAAAGACATTGGAGCAGGTTAATGGGAAACTGCTACATCAGGTTAGAAAGCAGTCTGGCGCCAGTCCTGGGGGTGGCAAAGGTGGTGCGGCAGTGGTGGCAGCAGCAGCAGGAAGGTCTTGCAGCTGCTTCCAGAGCTCCGGCATCACCTGCTTCCTGAGTCCCTGGCTCACATGGTGGGAGGAATCAAATGGCTACCAGAGCAGGAGGGCAGGGCTTGGTTTGCCCTGCTTGGATCTGGGTCACAATCCTGGTTGGCAGTTCTTGGGGAAGGAGGAGCACTGCTGTGGCAGAGCTTGCAGTGACAGTGGAAAAGAAGTAGCTCTGAAAACAGCAGTGCAGCCTCTAAACCTTGGGACAAAGCAATCTCTACTCTACAAGCAGTCATACTCTGACAAAAAGCTCAAAGGTCAAGCAGTTGGCTGGGAACATGAACAGGCAGTGAAAATGGACTCAGATTCAGACTCAGACTCAGACTCTAGAATCTATTTTTGGTGAAAAAGAAGACCAAAACATATAGCCAGAAGAAGTCAACAAAGTCAAAGAGCCTATGTCAAAAGCCTCCAAGAAAAATATGAATTGGGCTCAGGCCATGGAAGAGCTCAAAAAGGATTTGGAAAAGAAAGTTAGAGAAGTAGAGGAAAACTTTGGGAGAGAAATGAGAGTGATGCAAGAAAATCATGAAAAACAAGTCAATGACTTGCTAAAGGAGACCCAAAAAATACGGAAGAAAGTAACACCTTAAAGAATAGACTAACCGAAATGGCAAAAGAGCTCCAAAAAGTCAATGAGAAGAAGAATGCCTTAAAAGGCAGAATTAGTTACATGGAAAATGAGGTCCAAAAGACCACTGAAGAAAATACTACCTTAAAAATCAGATTGTAGCAAGTGGAAGCTAGGGACTTTATGTGAAATCAAGATATTATCAAACAGAACCAAAGGAATGAAAAAATGGAAGACAACGTAAAATATCTCATTGGAAAAAATACTGACCTGGAGAATAGATCCAGATAATTTAAACATTATTGGAATACCTGAACGCCATGATCAAAAAAGAGCCTAGACATCATCTTTCAAGAAATTATCAAGGAGAACTGCCCTGATATTCTAGAGCCAGAAGGTAAAATTGAAATCGAAAGAATCCACCAATCACCTCCTGAAAAAGATCCCAAAAAGAAAACTGCTAGGAATATTGTTGCCAAATTCCAGAGATCCCAGATCAAGGAGAAAATACTGAAAGCAGCTAGAAAGAAACAATTTGAGTATTGTAGAAACACAATCAGGATAACACAAGATCTAACAGCTTCTACATTAAGGGATTGAAGGGCTTGGAATATGACATTCCAGAGGTCAAAGGAACTAAAGGATTTAAAGGATTAAAACCAAGAATCACCTACCCAACAAAATGGTGTATAATGCTCCAAGGCAAAACATGGATTTTCAATACAATAGAGAACTTTCAAGCTTTCTCAGTGAAAAGACCAGAGCTGAATAGAAAATTTGACTTTCAAACACAAGAATCAAGAGAAGCACGAAAAGGTAAACAAGAAAGAGAAACCATAAGGGGCTTACTAAAGTTGAACTGTTTTGTTTACATTTCTACATGGAAAGATGATGTATGTAATTCATGAGAGCTTTCACAGAATTAGGGTAGTTGAAGGAAATACACTAATATATAGACAGAGGGCACCAAGTGAGTTGAATATGAAAAGATGATATCTAAAAAAATCAAATCAAATCAAGGGATGAGAGAGGAATATATCGAGAGGAGAAAGGGAGAGATAGAATGGGGTAAATTATCTTGCATAAAAGTGGCAAGAAAAAGCACTTCTGTAGGAAGGGAAGAGGGGACAGGTGAGGGGGAATGAGTGAATCTTGGTCTCATCAGAATTGACCTGAGGAGGGAATAACATACATACTCAATTGGGTATCTTACCCCACAGGAAAGAAGGAGGAAGGAGATAAAAAAGGGGGGATGATAGAAGGGAGGGCAGCTAGTGGGAGGAGATAATCAAAAGCAAACACTTTTGAAAAGAGACAGGGTCAAGGGAGAAAACTGAATAAAGGGGTACAGGATAGGATGGAGGGAAATATAGTTAGTCTTTCACAGCATGAATATTGTGGAAGTGTTTTACATAATGATACATGTGTGGGCTATGCTGAATTCCTTGCTTTGTTAGGGAGGGTGGGTGCAAAAGGAAGAGGGGAGAGAATTTGGAACTCAAAGTTTTAAAATAAGTTGCTTAAAAGAAAAAATTGTTTTTGCATGCAACTGAGAAGGAAGATATATAGGGAATGGGGCATAGAAATCTATTCTGCCCTACAAGAAAGTAAGGGGATAGGGGATGAAGGGGAGTGGAGGGACAGAAGGGAGGGCTGACTGGGGAATGGGGCAATCAGAATATATGCCATCTTGGAGTGGGGGGGGGGAGAGTAGAAATGGGGAGAAATTTTGTAACTCAAAATCTTGTGGAAATCCATGTTGAAACCTAAAATATTAAATAAATAATAAAACTTAAATATTTGAAAAAAAATAATGTTCCAAGACCTACTGTCTTTTAGTGTCAAAGCTGTTATGTCTTGTGAAATCCTGACTGTATTTTTGCAGTATTTAAATTGTTGGGTTTTTTTTTTTTTCTTGTTGCTTGCCACATTTTCTACTTAACCTGGAAATTTTGAAAATTAGTTATGACATTTCTGTAAGTTTTCCTCTTGGGATCTCTTTCAGGTTGTTAATGGTAGATTCTTTTCTATTTCTACATTACCCTCTTGTTCTAAAATTTCAGAGCAATTTTCCTTAATAATGTATTGCAATATTGTATCCAGATTCACAACTTTCATGCAGTCTGATGATTCTTATATTGTCTCTCCTTGATCTGTTCTCCAGATCAGTTTCTTTTCTAATGAGATGTTTTAGATTATGCTCTATTTTTTTCTATTTTTACTATTTCTTGTTGTCTTATCACGTGATTCCACTTGCCCAATTTTGGTTTTCAAGGAGTTATTTTATTCCATAATATTTTGTACCTTATTTTCCAATTGGTTAAATTTCTTTTCATAATTTTCTTGGATTGTTTATATTTTTTCCCTAATATTTACTCAATCTTTCTTATTTGGTTTTTTAAAAATTCCTTTTTTAGTTCTTCCAAGAACTCTTTTTTAAAGGCTTGTGCCCATTTATATAACTCATTTTTATTTTGTTTTATTTTTAGCAGCTTATTATTATAATCAAGTTTCAATCCTGAGTTGTGGATGATGTTGTCCTAGGCTGTTATTTTCTGAATTCTGCCCAAGGGATGGACCTCAGGGACTCCTCTCATCTTCTAAGCTGCAGTTATGCACCCCAGCCACACCGTTCCCAAAATATTCTTGCTTTCTGCAGTACTGCACTCACCAGGTGTGTGCTCACTCCTCCCTAGCCACAGCCACAAACTTACTTTCTTCTTCTCAATAGAGAAGTGAAAGACTACAGTTGTGGAATGTTAATATTAAGAAGCTGTGGCCTTTTAGCTAGGTGTCTATGCTGCTATACCCCCACTCTCATGGTTTTGGGATCACAGTGGCTGGATGATCAGGACATGGAGAAGGGCTTCTATGGCTGGCTCTGTAGCAAGCTGGAGTACAGCTCACCCTACAGTATTGTTGAACTGCTTGAGTCTGACAACATCTCTGCCAGCCTCTCCACACAGGGGGAAGAAACCTCTGCTATCTAACTGCCCCCATTTCCTCTGGGGCCCTTATTCCCTTCCTGAGTGGGTCCATAGTATTACTCTTCATTTGCCATTTTAAACTTATAAAGAGTACATGGGAACAATACCTTTACTAATAACACCCTCTTTTCCCTTCTGAAAAAACTTAGCCTTCCCTAGACATTCCTTCTAGCATTTGAGTATCTTCCTACTTTGTTTACTCAATCTGGAGTCCTATGGTGGCAAGGAGAGGAGATAAGGGTGGATGAGTGGCTGGAGAAACACCCATGCTAAAGCAGTCTTTCTTCCCTTCCCCAAAGTGATAACATCTGAGATAGATAGAAACACAACCATAATGGTAGCAGTAGCCTGAATAATGGCTCAGTTCCTAATTTAGTTATATTCTTCAAACCCAGAAGAGTATGTAATTCAGGTGATTCTGTACTGAAAGGGAAGGAAAAGGAGACCAAGTTCTTTAAGAAAATTGGGGTGGGAGGTAGGATGGAGAATCAAACATTTAGGAAAGGAACAGCCATCATACATAATAGAGAATACAGCAGCAAATAGCTTGAAATATAAAGTAAGTTACTATCCTAGGCCTTTGAGAGTACAGCCCCAAAGAATGATAGTACTGAATTTTCTTTAAGATGCATATTACAGAAAGGTGGACTAGAGAAACAGCAGTGTGCACTTTGTAAATTGATGTATACTATATAATTTTTTTTCAGAATGTGGGTGAGTCGTTGGTGGAAAAGCACTTGTGTGATTACCAGAATAGCTAGGTCTCTTTACAAGAAACATGTTTCCACCTATGTTCTTTAGTTTAAAATAGGTGTATCCTGAAGGTTAGAATTGTGCCTGTTGGATTACTGAACACAGTGGCAAGCATAACAGTAAGCCCAAATGGCTATTTATCTGAAGAAATCAAACTTTCTGGAAGAGTTGAGTCAAACTGCCTTGAGAGCCAAGAGGATTCTAGCATAGAACAGTAAGTACGGTCTGGCATCTGATAGAGACCTTTGATTTGTCTTCCTAGCACCAAGGGCTTAATTACCCAAATTAACATAGTTTAGGTCATTCACTGCCCCTATAAAATAGTCTACCTTTTTTCTCTCTCTTACTTAAATATTTATTTCGATTTTTTAAATCTACCCCTAAAAAAGTAGGTGATGATTAGAATTGCCAGTTCCTGTCTGGAGAGGCTCAGCTTCTTTCCTATTCCAGTTCTTTGTCCACTTGGAAGAGTAGTAGAATTAGGCAAGATTCTCACTCAGTGCACATCAGCCATAGCTTAGGTACTGAACACCTCACGAAGGGAGTACCGGGATATGATGGGAATTTTGAGGTGGGGTTTTAAGCTTTAATTTTAGAAGGACATTTCTGAAAAGCAAAGACGACAATACTGGTCCTTTTTGTGGGTTTTGTTTGTTTTCGAAGAATTTGGTGCCCTTGTGTAATAGAGACAAAGAAAATAAAAATGCACACAGTTTTAACAATCAGACTTTGTGTTTTTGGTTCTAAGACCCTAGGTTTTAAATGCCAAGGTCCAAAAATGAAGGCATATCAATACCATTAGTTTACTTAAACAGGTCTTGAATTTTTTCAAGGCCCTTTCCTGCTGCCAGTGACTTACTAGATTCTGTTTGGAATGGATTTTTTTCCCCTGTTCAGGTAGCTTCTTCCACCATACCCACACTTCTAGTGCTTTTGCTTCTATAATAGAGTTTTAGATTAATACATTTACCATGTTGAATGTGAGGAACACCAAAGACTGTGATTTTTCATAAAAATTAACATAGGAAGATCAGACTGTTGTCTAAATCTGTTGACATGATTAATTATGGTGGTAGTAGGGGAAATTAAGGGAAAAGATTGGATGACAAAAGAGGAAAAAATGAACTCAGATGAGTATAAATTTACTTTCCTTCTCTCAGTAGAAAGGTGACAGACCATAGTTGTCGAATGTCGATCTCAGATGCAGTTGACACTGGGTTTTTTTGTCTAATTTTTTTTTTCCTTTTTTGATACAAGGTAGAATTTTTTGTGACTTGGCAAGTGGCTGACATCATTTCCACACATTGTACATCAGGCATTGAGGGTTATAGTCTAGATACTGTGCTTCTACTATCATGGATGATGAGAATTGATTGTCATAAATTCAACTCAACTTATGGACCTAAAAGACTTTACTAAGTCTAATAGATCAAGTCAGGCTTTCTTTAGAACTCTAACTCTGGATCCTGCCTCACAAAGATTGCCCCAACATTTATGGTCTCTCTTTAAAAAAACCCATAACAAGTTTTATTGTTGCCAGTCATGCCATGTTATCTCAGAAGAAAATGGTTTTCCTTTAACTGAAGGACATCGCATGTGTTTCACTAAAAGAGGACAGAATACCTACACAAATCCTACATATTCTTAGGTCAAATCCCTTGCTGAAATTAGTCAACTTCTGGGCAGATAATCGGCATAGCCATGTGTTTTCATTGATTGAATTAAATAAAGTTTAATTTTACCTTTGGAAATAGAAGTGTAACTAGAAACACATGAAATAGATTTTTGCTGGGTGGAAAAAGAAGGGGTCAAGATCTACAGTAAGCTCAGCTGACACAATCCCCACTTGGAAGAGGCTATGGAGCTTCCAATAGGACATGATAATCTGAAATGGAAGGGCCATATTCCCTGATATGGAGAATGCTTTGACATTTTCTTACTAGTTCTTGCCTGCTAACCATGCGATTAAGAGATAGGTTGTTAATTGGCTGCTGATGTGGAAATGGGGTAAATTGGATAGAGTCAGACAAAACAAGGTCTTTGGTTGGAAAATGGAGAGTAGGATGACTGTGGTGTATAACAAGCAACTACAAATACATTGAAATTCTCTGAGTTTTTTTCTGGCTGATTTCTATCTCAGTAATCATTGCACCTGAGAGGTCAGTATCCAGATGTTTGAAGGAGACAGATGGGATAGAAATTTGCATGCTTCTAGTAAAGTCTAGAATCCACCACCACCGCTGCCTGTGAAGGATTTGCCAACATTTCATGTCCTTTGGGGGGAAATCCCTACCTTATCCCAATGAGAAAGGGGCAGAGTTACAAATTAAGGTAGTGTGCCTGTATAGCATTGGGATAAAGAAGCAGAGATGTTATATACTGAATTTGACATCAGCATCAGATAGAGCCTGCCCTGCCCTTGGTGCCTGTTTTGCCTCAGGTCAGGAGAGACCACCAGAACTGCTTTGATGTCCTGAATCACTTCTTAATAGCCTAGGCAATGATGAAGAGAGGGTTTTTATATGAGCGGAAAAACCTTGAGTGAATGCCTTGCCAGTTTCCCATGTGAGAAAAGAGAGAAAGATTGAACTTTCTGGTTTGGGTATGGCTACAGGGGGTCTACTACCACATCTGAAGGGGATTATATAGGATGAGTGCAGTATACTTGCACTGGATGAATACATGCCATTTATCTTACTAGTTCCTAATATTCTGATTAAATCCTATACAATATGCTGTAGGAGGAGCTCAATGAAGCAACATGGCCAGCTCTCTGAGAAATAGTGGTTGGCTGTTACTCAGAGTAGATGATGAAAGATGACTGATTGATAGCATCTAGTCCTTACTACTCTAATAGATCAGGCATTGGTCATAGAATCCTTCACACTGTCATGAAGGATATACTCTGAGTCATTGTCCTTGATGCCAAAGAACATTCCCACTACCAAAAGTCCTTTACAGGTATTCAATTCTAAAGCCTTGTACCAGGGTTCTAGTAATTTTAGATCCATTTGGCATTTTTGTTACCTAACTCATAATCACAATCAACAAAGCAATGCAGCAGACATCAAAATTTAAGTATGAAACCAAGCAAAGTAACAAGCGAGGCTATATATCTTTATTATAAAATTAGAGGTACAATAAAACACAGCATTTCTGGTCAGAAGGAGGAACACCAAAAGCAAAACAAAAAAAAAAAATTCTTCACTTCACTAAGCCATTTTAATATCCACACTTTAAAAAATATGTCCTGGATTCATTTTCCCATGTAGCCTTTAGGGTGTGCTGTGACTAGCAGCCAATAATCAAGAATAAGGATCGGATGTTGTTAATTGAATGGAAACTAGAAATGGAAGTTTAACTAAAAACATATGGAATGCATTTCTCTATTTAAGATGGAGAGGGGAGAAGGAGGATAGCAGACAGCAAGCTTACTAACACAGTCCCCACTTGGAAGAGGCTAGGGAGCTTCCAAAAGGACACAATAACCTGAAATGGAAGGTCCTGCTCCATGCTATGGAGCATGTTCGAAATTATCTGACTAGTTCTAGTCTGCTAACCACATGGTTGGATGAGGGCGTATGCAATAATGGTAGTACATCAAACACCTGTTCTTTGTTAACCTTCTTCGTTTCTAATATTCCAATTAATGTTATGCAATATGTAATGTGGGAGGAGAGGGGTCAATGAAGCATAGGGCCAGCTCTCTGAGAATCAGAGAGAGGTTAACAGTTGCCAACTTCCAACCAAGCCTAGGGCATTTTGCATATGGAAGGAAACATGAGGCCTAGTTAGCTAAGGAGTCAAATTCAGTGCTGTTTAATTGTACAAGTCAGAAAGGGTTACAAGGACTTCTAAGAGACTTCGGAGAGTTTCTTAAGAGTGAGATACAAATGGTAACAGACACTCACGGAGGGGGAAGCTAATGATATGGAGGGGGAAGTTAGCTCCTCAAAATGTCCAGAAGAACTGATTCATTCTTGTGTATTTTCTGGTCTCTTCTAATCAGCAGAACTCCAACGTCTATCGACCTTTGGGTATGGATAAAAGTGTTTATTCATTATTCACTATTTGTAATGGATTTTTGTTTAACTGAGATTTGGTGGGAAGAGTCAAGCTGGTGGAGTGTAAGCTAAGGGCTACCTTAATCCTTAAGAGGAACAAGAGAAGTGGCTTTACTTCTGAACCTCTAAAAACTCTACCCCAAAAATATAAATGATGACAAAGAGGCTAAAGTTGCTCAGTTCTAGGAAGAACTACAACATGTTCTATAAATAATACAAAAAAGACATCAAATTCATCATAGGGGATTAGAACGCTTAAAGGAAAATATGACAAGATTGTGGGAACAACAGACAAGTTCAGCTTTGGAGTACAAAATGAAGTAGAGCAGAGACTAATGATAATAACCTGTCACGATAACTCATTGGCCATAGCAAACATTCTTTTTTGACAAACCAAAAGTCAATTGTACATATGGACATACCAGATTGTCAATATGTAAATCATATTGTTGAGGGAGAAATTAACCTAGGGATGTAGAAATCCCAAACCAAAATTCCCAAGGCAAGGCCTCCTGGAATGAATTCATGGACCCAAGCATTCTTTAAGTCAAGGAGGCAAAGATTTATTACACTTTACGTAGATAAAGCAGGCAAGAGTTCTTAGGGAACCTGCAATCATACAGGGTTACAGGGAAAGTTTGAGTACAAGATTGAGGGATGAAATCTGTCAATTGGTCGTTTTGGGGTGGGATTAGGGAGTGGTCAAGGCATGATTAGGGGTTCATCAGTTCTTAAAGGAACATGCACTTTTTATATTTACTGCACAGGTGTCTTACCAGAGTTCACTGGGAAATAGCCCACAGGGGGACTACCCAGGGGTGTGGTTTTGCCTGTGAAAATGTCACTAAGTCACCAAAAGTTCATGACTGACTGGGAATACCCAGGTGGACTCCATCGTGTCTTGTTAGACAAGATTAATGTAAGGGAGTATACATTTGACTATGTCTAGGATACATGTTAGATTCAGTGTATAGTCAGTTATCAGCAACTTGAATCAATCTATAATTGGGCATAGCTACTTACTGAAGAAGAAGCAGAGACAATTTTGGGGCACACTGCCCTTTAGCTAGAGAGAGGCTGCCTGCCTGGGAAAGAATATCTTTTGAGAACTAGTTGTTTTGGTAAGGCATGCTGCCCTTGAACTGGAGAGAGGCTGCCTGGGCCAATACTTTGAAGCTAGGGAGAGATGGGATTTTAGAACTGGAGTTCGGGCACAGGTAGAGGCTAAGGGGAAATGTAATGTTAGAATTAGGGTCCAAGCACAAGCACCCCATCAAGATGATTATATAGTTTGCAACCAAAGGTGAAGTGCTAGCTTACTTGTATGTACAAGGAGTCAGAGCATAAGCTCTGGCTGTCTGAACAAAGCAACGAGAAAACTTATATACATCACTTTTATGATCCCCATGTATGTTTAGCCATGATACAAAAAGAAGATTTTCCTTAATGGAATAGGTTTGTAAAAACAAGAGTATTGACAAAGGTCAGTTAAAGTATATACCTGTAGAATATTAAGCAAGGTAGTCTCTCTTGGGATTAGGGTCTCATCCTTTAACGGCTAACAAGGGGAAGAATGTTCTTAGGTCAGACAGGTCTGGCCTTGTTGACAGAGAAAAGATATTCTCTGAGTAAACTTTAGAGAACAAAGAAGCCCAGGTCCAGGTGATCATTAATTCAGGCCCTGGCCCTTGATTGAAATTTATGCCATAAAATGGCATAAAATGTTCCACAGTAGCAATACTAATAAAATGTTAGTAGTAGAAAGATGGGATTTTGCTTTCATGGGAAACTTGAGGCTCAGTAAAAGAACTTTCCCCTTCCCCAATTCCATATAGCCCACTCTCCTTATTCAATTCTGGGCCCAGCTTGTCCATTTGTACTGTCTGGCTCAGTTCATATCCCTATCTCATTTTATGTTATTAAGATCTGTATTCTAAGGTCCTTTAAAACGATACCATTCTACATTTTACATTTCCAGCTCATTAGAATTCACTCTTGCATTCTATATTCTGCATCCTAATATCTTGTTTTCCTATCCTATGTTTCCAGGAAACAGGATTTTCCAAGCCTAAAATCTGTTCCAGTTGTTCCAAACTTGTTTTCAGTTCTTCATTTCCACATTCTAATATTCTGTCTTAAGATGCTTTGAAGTCTAAAATTCTATGTTCAGCTTCCAGCTCAAATACTTTGTCCAAACATCTTGTGTTCTAGTATTCTATGTAATAGAACTCCTTACAGTTCAAACATTCTGTATTCTAATAATCTGTATTTTAAAGTCCTTCCAATTCTAACATTCTAATATTATATTTTCTTAATCATTATTTATTTATTTAATATTTTTTAGTTTTCAGCATTGATTTCCACAAGAGTTTGAAGTACAAATTTTCTCCCCATTTCTACCCTCCCCTCCACTCCAAGATGGCATATATTCTTATTGCCCCGTTCCCCTGTCAGCCCTCCCTTCTGTCACCCCACTCCCCTCCTATCCCCTTTTCCCTCACTTTCTTGTAGGGCAAGATAGATTTCTATGCTCCATTGGCTGTATATCTTATTTCCTAGTTGCATGCAAAAAATTTTTTTTGAACATCTGCTTTTAAAACTTTGAGTTTCAAATTCTCTCCCCTCTTCCCTCCCCACCCACCCTCCCTAAGAAGGCAAGCAATTCAACATACGCCACATGTGTATCATTATTAAAACCCTTCCACAATACTGTTGTGAAAGACTCTTATATTGTTTTCTAAGGGTGCTCTCAGCTGTAGCATTCTCTCTTCAACTCTTCTATTTTTCCAAGCCTGCTTCCAGTACTCACGTCCTAAATTCTAACAATCTATGTTCTAAAGGCACTCTGGGTTCTAAGAGCACTTTTCCCATTCTATATTCTGTTTTCTAACGCTGCTCTCAGGTCTAGAACTTCATATAATCTTCAGGGAATAACTGTTGTATTACGAAAAGAAGTGGAGTTTAGAAGGAATCTATAAGTGCAGACATAGCGGATCATCATTTTATTTACTTTGTTTTTCTGGTGCTCAGTGTAGGAGAAAGGAACAAAGATAATGAATTCGTAACACGTCTCCAGCCAAGGTAGGGTTGGGTACCGGAAGGTGATGGAGGTGGGTGGAGGAGAGGGCTACAAAGCCCAATACGCATGCGCGTGCCCCTGCGCCTCTCTCCTTCCTCCTCCCGGCCACCGGTTTCCGGCTCTCCGCTTCCAGCCAGCGCGCCTGCGCCCAAAGTCTCCCCTCCTTTCCCCGCCCCTTTCCCCGTCTGCCAGGTCCCGTGCTCCTCCGGAACTGAAGTTGTTGTGGTTTCGGTTCCCGCTCGGAAGAGACAGAGAAAAGATCGTCGCGCTGGGCGGCAAGATGGCGTGGTCGGGGAATAAGGTAGAGCGAGTCCAGGGATGGGAGCGACCCTTGGCCTCGACTCTCCCTCGGGGCTGCTGTGGACGCGAATGGGGGGCGGGCGGGAGGGCTGGAACATTCCTGGAGCCGGGGCTTCCCTTCTAACCTGGGGCGGAGCACAGCCCTAGGCGCGGGGGTGGGGAGCGGACGGGTGAAAGGGCCGCGGGGGGTGGGTGCAGGGGCGGGGCGGGGCCCCCACAGCTCTGGCCTCAGTGTCTGATCTTCCTAATGAGATCGGACCAGAGAGGGGCCTCCTGGCCCTTTTTGTGACAAAGACACGTTCCCAGTCATTCATTCAGTCTACCATGAAGAGACTCCTGTGTGCTGTGCACAAAAAAGGGCCCCGTGTCGGGGAGCTGCTTTTCTTAGAGGGTAGACCATATATGCAAACGACTTTGTACATAGGAGCTATAAACGGGCCCGAGTAAAGACCGTCGATAGAATGTGTGTAAATGCCTAAAATAAGTAGGATTGCAAAGGAAGCCAATTACGTTGAAATGTATTATATTGAAATATATTAAAATACATTATATTGAAATGCGACTCTATTGAAACATAACTGAAATACGTTGAAGTGTTCTGTTGAAATAGAATTGAAATGATTATATTGAAACATATATAATTAAACGTATTATATAATTATTTTATTGAAATGTAAAATATTTTATTAAAAAAAAATCACAGACCCCTGCTTTAGAACCCCCAAAAGATGTGCTCTAAGGCCCTTTCTAGCTCTTAATTCTAGCATCTCACAGTCTGACGGTTTCTGGTGAACCTGGTGGTTTCTCCCCCCACCCCCCCCATGGAGTTTGGCCAGAATTTCTGAAACAGGAAGGTCCTGGGAGATGCTTAGTTTACATTACAAAAGACCGCAGAGGTGGGGAGAGAAATACGGCCTAATTTCTTTAAAGTACAATCAACCCCCCCACCCCCAGGATTTGGAGTCAGAAAATCTGTCTTCGAAGGGTAACTGCCACTAACCGGTGTGACTTTGTTCAGATGATTTCCCCAGTCTGGGCCTTACTTTCCTCCCCTGTAAACAGGAGGAGGTTGACCTAGGTCACACGCTTCTATTTTGAAATCCCGTGGTCCCGATAGACCGAGAAACCGGGGGCTCAGAATTGTTCTCCTTGGCCTCAGAGGTCAGAACCGGGTCTAGATGGTGTAAAGCGCAAAGAAGTAGATTTTGACTTGAGATAAGGAAAAATTTCCCGACAAAAATGGAATGCCTTAGTGATAGTGAGTTCCCCGACCTTGGAGGTTAAGGCACCAAGTAAAGGCTGAAAATAACCACTTTGGGGGCGGGGCGGGGAATGGGATATTGAGAAGATGATTTGAGTATAATTTAGTTTAGGTAGTTTTTGACATCCCTTCCAGCTCTTGAGTCTCACTGATTCTGCCCAAGATTGTAATATTTTTTCTTTAACCTTTTTTTGGTTCACAGTTAACTGACCACCATTTCATGTGCTTTAAATAGATCTTGAGTGTACCTAGTTATTTACCTGTTTTCTCCATTAAAATATAAGCTTCTTGAGAGCAAGAACCTTTTGCCTTTTCCCAGGTACAAAGCAAGTGCAGTTAATAAAATGCTGATAGATTAATGGTGGTGGGAGTGGGCATTAATAGGAAAGTCTAGATGCCTTTTCATATCATTTTCCCATAGAAAAAAAATGGAATGGGGAAAAAACAACCTCAGAACCTACTTTTAATTTATTTTTTTTAATAAGGAATACAAGAGTATCCACTAAAAGTAGTATTTTCTTCCAGGGAGTCCAGGAGAAACCCATGCTCTAGACCCACTGTCAGAAAGCTCCAAAATGGCTCAGAGGGCTTGAGTGGATGGTACCTGTCAGTCCCTTCAGAGTCACTTTGTAGTTGGCTTTATATAGTCACAGAAACATAGAATGTTATAGTTGGAAAGAACTTTTTTATTTGTCAAGTCCCACTCATTTTTTTTCCCCTTTAATGAGGCACTTAGGGTTCATTCATCAAACATTTATTAAATTCTTACTGTGTGCAAGTCACTGGCTAAGAGCTGGGTATACAAAGATGGCTGTCTGGGCTGTCAAGGAACTGATAGTCTAACGGGTGAGAGACGAGGAACCGTGTATACAGATAATTATGTGTGATCTCCCCAGCTCCTATGAATTCGGTTATATCCGTGCAGATGATTGTCAGTCCTATTTAGCCCTAATTTCTCTTCCCCACAATGGGGCAGCTAGGTGGTGAAGTGGACAGAGCACTGGGCTGAGCATCAGGAAGACTCATCTTCCCAAGTTCAAATTTGGCCTGAGACATTTACTAGCTGGGTGACCCTGGCAAAGTCACCTAACCCTATTTGCCTCATTTTCCTCATCTGTAAAATGAGCTGGAGAAGAAAATGGCAACCCACTCCAGGATCTTAAACTCAGCATGTCCAAAATTGAACACATTAGCATTCCCTTAGAACCCATCTCTCTTCCAGACTTCTCTCTGCGTCTTTTAGTCACTCAGCTGAGCGATAACTTTAGTGCAGACCTCCATCGCTATTTTAATAGCTTCTGAATTGGTCTATACCTTAAGTCTCCACACAGCTGCAAAGCAATTTTCCTAAGATGTAGGTCTGACCATGTTATGCATACTAATGAAATCTTAGGTCTTGAAATCCTAAAATCAGAAGTTTAAAAAGATGACTTTTTAGATAGATTTCTGAAAGGATCGGGATTATTATGGCTTCTCTGTGATATATAAAAATATCAAGAATTTGTGTCATTATCTTCATTGTGTTTACAAATGTCAGTACAGGTTTTGTAAGTGACCTAAGCAATAGGCAGATTTCTTCTAATGGGCTTACTTGTATACACTGGGCAGCTTCTAATATCTTTTGGAATTTCCCCCTCAGGCAGCTGTAGTGCTATGCCTAGATGTGAGCTTTAACATGCTCAACTCTTTTCCTGGTGAAGAGTCTTCATTTGAACAAGCCAAGAAGGTGATGACCATGTTTTTGCAGCGGCAGGTAAGTATAGCATGTTTTCTACGTTGGCACAGCTACTTAGAATACCAGATAAACACAGACATAACTAGGAAATTTTGTTAAGGGGTCAGTTTTGGAGAAGACTAAGTTTACCTTTTTCAAAGTGATTTTTAAATGAATTATCTTATATGATCCTCATAACAGCCTGGTGAGGTAGTAGGCAGACTGGATCACAGACACAGTTATAGCCGCCCTTTTTACCTGTTTGAAATTACTTTAGTAATTAAATGGTTGAGAGAATGTTTTTTGGTATTGCTCATATATATATATTGGTTTGTTTTCACATCACTTCTGAATACTAGTTCATAGTGAGAATTCCAGGATTTGGGTAGGTTGAAAACCACTCAGTATGTTGTTTCTTAGACTTGTACTTGTGTTTAAGTTGGGGACAAAATTAACTTAAAATCTCAGTAGAATAAAGATGTTGCCATCAGTACTTTGCTTGAGCAGAGGCCCTGCTGTAGGAAGGGACATGGTATTGTTTCCTCTGACATCAACCCTAAATGTTAGGTTTAGCATGTATAAAAATTACTTTTTACAAACCTTGTGTATAATTTAGTGCCTTAATTTTTTTTTCTTCAGGTGTTTGCTGAGAGCAAAGATGAAATTGCTTTAGTTCTTTGTGGTACGGATACCACTAAGAATGACCTTGCCACTGGGGATCAGTATCAGAATATTACTGTACATAGACACCTAAAGCTACCAGATTTTGAATTGTTGGAAGACATTCAAAACTCAATTCAGCCAGGCTCTAGACAAGCTGACTGTATCCTTTTTTCGACCCACAAGAGTACTGGGTGGTGAGGTGGTTGCTATTGGAATCATGTCTCATTGTGAAGGTGTTTTTGGTCTTGAGGGCAATGCTGGTGATTCAGAGGGTGCAAAAGAAAGTTCAGTTTGGAGTCAGAGCAGGACCAGGATGCACATTCCAGTGTAGGTTCACTACATGTGTAATCCTGGCATTTAGGAGTGCAGATCAGAACAAAAAGTTAATTCAGATGTCATCCCATCCCGTTCAATCTCCTCATATTATAGACGAGGAACCTTAAACGCGAGAAAGTGTCTCACAGGTCAGGTTCCAACTGCAAAGCAGCGATCTTTCCATGAGGCCATGAAAAACTCTAGTCCTTCTGGGTCTTAGTTTCCTCAAAAATGAATATTTTTGAATTGGAGTCTCAAGTTCTCTTTTAAGTACAGAATCCCATATTGTTTATGATATTTGTCTCCCTGTATTCTCATAATACATAGGTGGGGAGGTTAAGATGCACAGGGAAAGATCCAAGGCAGTAAGAGAAGGTTGAAAGGAGAGAAAAGGATGTATCTGGGAGGTATCTCCTGTTAGATCTCTCCCAGGTTTTTTCTAAGGAGTGTGGCCCTTATTACACTAAAGAGTAACTCTGATGTCCATATTTTATAGTTTCCTAGGTCTCCAACTGATCATCTTGTAAGAGCATTTCTGGTAATACCAAGAACACAATTACTTTTGTATTCCTAAACTGTCAGTAAGAGGAACTATAGTACAGTGGATAAAGAGCTGCCTCTTTGTCCTCTCAGAAGTGTGAAGAACTGAGTTCAAGTCCCAACTCAGACCCACACTGGCTCATGACCTTGGGAAAGTCATTTGACTTTTCAGTAACCGCAGGAGACTCTAAAAATATAAATCACAGAATGGTTGGAGATCTGCATAGGTAAAGGGAATTTCCTTACTGGGAGTATCTACTAGTCATGAAATCACAGGTCCAGACCAGAAAACCACCTCTCAGTAATGTTAGGCTTCATCACTGGGAGGCGCTGTTGTACTGATGGTGATAAGCCAGGACAGCTGCTGTCTCGTAATAATGTTCTTATTCAGTAATTCAGTAAAATACTGAATTCGGTAAAAATACTAATTCAGTAAAATCTGTAGAATTCAGGAAAGAGAAGTTCCTTAAACTTAGGTTGCTTCCATAATTTTCCGCTTGGTGAGTAAAGTATATCAGATTAGCATCAGAGTAACATAACCTTGATAAGTTTTCCTGTGATCTTTGAGGAAGAAATTACAGTATTAGAAATTATATTATTAAAACTCAGAAAGCCTATTAGGCATGTAGGCATATTACAAAGCACATTTGGATCCACTGATTGTCAAATTATATCTTCAAAAACACTACTCTTCTCAGGGAAAATCCAGGATTGTGCAGCCTATTGTAGTGGGCATTTGTTGGTCCCTCCAAACCAGTCTTGATGAATACCCTATTCCATCCAGTACATCCCCCCCCAAGAGAATGTGGCTCTTGAGGTATAGTGAGGATTGTTAACTTCCTCTTTGGATGCCCAGCACTTGCCCGGCTCATGGGCACTTAGTAAATGCTTGTTAGTTGATTGATATCATCTTCAGAAGGATAGTTCCTAAAAAGATGGGCACCTAAGTAGTGCAGTGGACAGAGTGCTGGGCCGTGGGTCAGGAAAACCTGAGTTCAAATACTGCCTCAGACACTTACTAGCAGTGTGACCCTGGGCAAGTCACTTAACCCAGTGGCTTTAGTCTCCTCATCTGTAAAATAGGGATAATGATAGCATTTATTTCCTAAGGTTGTGAGAATCAAAGGAGCTAATATTTGTGAAATGCTTAGCACAGTGCCTGACACATAGTAGGTGTTACATAAATATTAGCTGTTACTATGATATTATCATCATCAAAATGCTAGTTTTGTCAACTGATTGTAAATGGGTCATCTATAAATGGTTTTTTGGGGGGAACATTTGTTCTTAGGTTACTCCTCCTAAGCTTTAAGGGGGTCTTTTAATGTTTGGGGAAGTAGCTTAGAAGTCCACATGTATCCTGCCCATAAGTATAGGTTTTTTTTTTTTTTGGGCAGGCTCTTTTAAAAAGTTTTTTGTTTAAAGACTATTCTCATATGGCTGCTTCCCTATCCTTTCAACAACTATTTCTGAAACTTTTTCCAATTGTTTTTCTATGGAAGTGTGGCAAACTGGATTGTGTGCAATATTTCAGCTTTAGACATGCTGCGCTTTTGAATAAAAGAATTGGATGCGTTATGTTGTGAATGAGGCTGTCCTATGTAACTGTGATAAGAAAGCTCACTTCAAAATCAGGGGTCTGTAAGTGGTAGCACTTCCATATTGGGCCATGAAGAGTGAGGCGGTGCAGTGGACAGAGCTTCAATCACTTAATAGCTTTGTGACTCAGCCTCTCCCAGCCTCAGGTCCTCATCTGTATTATTGTCAGGATCAATTTACAGATGTAAAGAACTTTTTAAGCTTGGCTTATCACTATGTAAATGTAAGCTATAACTATATAGCTCAGGGTGGAAAATAATTGGGAAATAGTTGTATATTTTCAGGGTGAAGCAATTGCTTGGTAATGCCTCTTTTCCTTAACTAAATTAGTCCTCGATGCTCTCATTGTATGCATGGATGTGATACAAAAGGAAACCATGTAAGTATTGCAGCCAAGGAGAGTTGGCAAATATTTTAAGTCTTTTATAGCACACTAAGTAGCATGACTGGTTAGCTCTTGGTAATGTTTACCAACACTCCATTGGTTACTTCATTGCAAGATGTATTCCATATTTAGTTTGTTAAGGCTACAGGACTGCAGAGCCAAGGAGAGTATCCCTGGGACATGAAGTTTTTGGCTTAACATGTGACTGTCAGTGAGCCGTGTCAGTAAATGTGATTCAGGTATACGCGAGAGAATTGTAGAATGATGTGGAGAAAATGGTATTGAGACCAGGGAGACCTGGGCTCTTTGTGTTTCAGGGTCTCGGTTTTTTTTATTAGTAAAATGAGGAAATTGAGATCTCTTGCATTTTGCAAGTTTCGTGGCACATGTTCACTGTGCCCAAATCCCTGTCACTGCCTTGACATACTGATGAGTCGATTTTTGCAATTCTAAAGGATGCCATTATTTTCATTTTCCCCTGTCCACAGGATCTCTTGTTTTGTGGAAAGACAAAGTGGAGGATTCCTTTTCCTACCTACCTTTAGTTGATAGGACCAGAAATAGGTTATAGAATGGATTCACCTCTGACGCATATTCCTGGGGAGCAGTGGCTGTTGGGAAGAAGCTGATCAGGGAGGAGGAAGCTAAGAGAGCTCAGTTAGTCACATTGACCATGTTTCTTACTGAGTGGAAATTGGAATGATATTTAAGGCATATAATCTCTTCTTAAACACCTAGGAACTTCCTCCAGCTTGTCAAAAATGATACTTCACTGGGTATTCTTTTAAGAACCACTGTTATATACCTTTAAAAGCCATTAGAACTATTAAAACCATATTAATTTCATTTTGATTTACTTCTTTGGTCTCTTAGTAGAACAGTTTATTGCAGTCACTTTCCTGATAACATAGGTAATGTTTTCTTAACACAATAATTTTCTTTCTTCTAGTGGAAAGAAGTTTGAGAGGAAACATATTGAAGTGTTCACTGATCTGAGTAGCCCCTTCAGCAAAGACCAGCTGGACATTATCGTCAGTAACTTGAAGCGGTCTGACATCTCCCTTCAGTTCTTGTAAGAGTGTGGGTCTAACAAATCAAGTTAAAACTTGTCCTTGGAGAAGTCCCATGATATAGGAATAAGATGGTAAATCCAAGGAATGTAAATCTTTCCCCTAGTCCTCCATTCCAATACATCCTCCACTGCTGCTTCTGTATTAGGAGCCAGCATGTGGCTTATTCACCATCCTCTGGAATAAGCCAAGAGGCAGAAGAGATCTTGTAAGAGAATATCTAGTCCATCTTCCTTATTTCATATAAGTATGTCATGCAGAGAGATTAAATACTTTTTAGAAACGTTTCTCAAGAATCTTGTTTTAGGCAGAAAATTTCCAGAAATGTTGAAGCCATGGAAAAAACAGGTTTTGGGAGGATTTTTTTCAATGAAAAGCAAGAAAGAAGACTATGGGGTGGTTCTGGACAGATGGAAATTTGGGGGAAAGTTGTAATACCTGTAATATTTTTTAAAACTTCGTTTCCAGTTCTAAATTTATTAGTTTAGGAAAATAAATTTGGTTTGGTTTGGTTTACTAAAACAGTTATACTGTTTGTCGTTTTAGAAAAATAAATGAGACCTAAGAGGGAAAAAAAAACCAAATGAATTAAGGGGAAAAATATTTTTCATCCATCCCTCAATTTTGAGGAGGCAGTCAAATAATGCCTCAAAGCAGCTGTCTTCACAGTATGGTCTTTAGACTCTTGGGGGGACCTGAGACCTCTCATGGGACCCAAGTGTTAAAAACTATTTTCATAGTAATACTAAAATGTTACTTTCCTGTTAAATTATTTTTCCCTTTTCCACCCATAACGGTGTGAGGTTGGATTTCCTTCATATACTTCAGTCATAACTATGTATTGCAATAAATCGAATGCATAGGTAGCTATAGAATCCAACTCCATTCTGGTAAACCAGATAGTAAAGAAATTTGCAAAAAGTGTGAAAAATAATTCTATTCTCACTAAAATTTTTTTGTTTTAAAAAGTTATTTTTGGAAAAAAAATATGTTGCATGTAATGGATTTGTTACACTAAAATTTATTAACATTTTAAAATGTTATCACTTTTAATTTCTAATATGCTAAATATCAATAGCTATCACCCACATTAACAAAATCTCTTTGGGGCCTGCTATAATTTTTGAGAGTATAAATGGGCCTTCGATAATTTTTAAAAGTGTGAAAGGGTCTTTAAACCAAAAAGTTTGAGAACTGCTGCTTTAGAGGAACAAAAGAGCTTTCTCCCCCAGAAATCTATAATCTCTTGTCTCATAATTAAATGATTAAAACTCACATTTATATAAGTAGTGCTTTAACAAAAAATTATTTTATAATACCTAACACTTCTGTTAAATAACATGTATTCTTGATATTTCTGGTGAAAAGAGGTCTAAGAGGTTGGGTTTTGTGGGAGTCTACTGGAGACTCCTGCATTTGTGGAGAGGTGCCCTCCGGCTCCAGTGGTATGGTAATCTCTTCAGTGGCTGCCCAACAGAGCTGAGGGCTTCTCTTCTACAGATTTCTTAAATGTAGTGAGGATAGTGTCTTCCTATAGGTTTGTTAAACTCTTCAAGAATGTACTTCAGAGAAATGAAGTGCTGTTGAAATGACATTTTTTTCGCTGAGTACAAATGATCTGACAATGCTTTTGCATGGTTAAGGAGGCTGAACCTTCTGTCAAAGTCATCTTTATTTTGAAAAAAATTCAAGCATTTATCATGTACTTACTACTTGCATGGAATATCTTATTAAGATGACAGAGAAGACTATTACATGTAGGCTTTAGTTTTGTTAGGCAATAAAAGTTCATACTTATTTAGAGCATTAAAGCTTACGAAGCACTTTCCTCACAGTAACTGTTCAGCATCACAGAATCTGAGAGTTGGAAGGCACCTCAGAGGCCATCTTATCCAAGTAACTGACCAACAATTTCCTTTAATATCCCTAGAAAATGGTCATATTTAGAAGTTTATTTTATTTACTTTGTTTCGAAATGTTTTTAAATCTTTTTATTAAGACTATGACGGTCTTCAATGAATGTTTACATTTGTCATATAAAACTATGAATGTACCAAATACAGCTTATTTTTTTAAAGAGCACACCAACTTGAATATGGAAGTACCAACGTTGCCCTTCTTATTCATGTCCTCTCCCAAACTTTTTTCTGTTCTCTTCTGGGTATTTTTTACATGTTTCATGTGACATTCATTTCTTTTTCCTCCTCCTTGACTCACTTTTCTGTGAAATTCAAAAAAAAAATTGCTGGAGAGGAACCATATTTGCTGGACTATTTTTCTGATCCCAGTTATCTGCGATGTGTCTTCTCATAAATCATTCTCTTTCTCCTTTTAGTAAAAATATCTCATGTAAGAGAACAGAATTTGGAGTTTACTGGCCTTGGACATCCCGTTTATTGATTTCTTTATAAAGACTGAGGAGAACACACGCTAGACTTTGGATAGACTTGTTGCTCTAATGTGCTTTTTGACCCCCCCTCAGCTGCTTCAGGAGGGGTTCCTTCCTGATACTGGGGAGGGGGCTAATTTGTGGCAGGTTTGTGCTTACTTCACTCTCTTCTCCTTATTTCAAGTCTTAAGTACAGTGTAACCTTTTGGGGGGAATTAAATTTAGTTTAATTTTGAAACAACAGATACTTCCCCAAAAATCCCCCTCAAACTCTCTACAAAGTATAGTCCCTGAAAAAGAAAGTTATTAACAGAAAAGAAGCCTTTGTCCTGTAACTTTTGATCATGTTTTATTAATATCAATTGTGGTGTTTGACTAGAGTTTTGTTGACTTCATTTGCTATTTTTATTTACATCATTGTGGTCATTTTACTTACATTTTTTTCTTGCTTTAGTTTCTATCTTCCCTGCAAGTCCTTCTCTTCTAGTTAAAATGGTATATCATTTATAACTAATAAGAATAATAATGTAGCCTTAAAAATACTGTGCTGGATGTCTAGTTGATTTGATTGTTGAATTGATTTGAAAGTTTGATGGTAAAGTGTGTGTGGGAGGTATATTTTGGGGCTTATTGATGGATCACTAAATAATCCCAGCCCCAGCAAATCCAGGCCTACCTTTGGTTTCATTTAATTTATACATGTGGACTAAAATTGCTATTCAAAAATAGAATTGTGTACTGTCTATTGATAGAAATGAGCCTGTTTTTATGCAGGCATTCTGTTTTTATGGACATCACAATTATTAATACTGTTCTTTGCCTTACAGTCTTCCTTTTCCAGTTGACGGAGAAGATGGGGCTGATGATACAGATAACGGAAGCTTTCACTCTGAGAGAGACAAACCATCTCTTCCACAGAAAGGACTCACTGAGCAACAGAAAGAAGGTGTTGGTGTGGTGAAGGATATGATGATGTCACTGGAGGGGGAAGATGGTCTAAATGAGATTTACTCCTTCAGGTAAGGGAATAGGAGCCTTGATAGCAAGTACCTAAGATCTGAATTTGTATCTCTGACTTCCTGGATCTTTTTTTTGTCATTATTTGAGCCAGAAGTTTTATTTCCTTACCTTTTCCAAAAAAAAAAAAAATAGGTGGTATGTGCTTTTAAATTTGTGGGAAACTTCTGGATGGCTAGAATAGATCCTTTTTTTCTTGGGATCATCTATTTTAATTGAGTTTGGAGATGTGTGGGTGTTGGCTTTAATGAGTCAGACCATGAGGCACAAAGATACTGTCTCACTCTCCTTCCTGTTTACCTCCAATGCTTTTCTTAGTCCCTTCTCTTTGGTGTGCTCACCCCCTAAAATGACCATTGATACATTAAGTGGTACCAAATATTAGGTCCTGTATGCTTTTCTAATATAATCCTCATGTATCAAATGGTATATATTATTTTGTCAGTTGATGTAGTGATTTGAGTGTTTGCTGACTGTGTAATAGAGTGTTTTTAAAACTTTTTAGGTTTTTAGATCACTTTGGGCAGGTAAAAGTACAGGTACAACTCTGTATTTCCACCCATAATTGCAAAGAAACATAAATAATACTGCTTCTGTTGAAAGCTATTTTGCTGAGTGACAGCATAAGAAAATAGTAAATAACCAAAACAAAGATTATAACACATCATATATCGAAATAATTTCTTGAGGTGAACTACAATCACTTGGTGTGATGGTAAAATGTTTAATAGCACTTACCACAGCGCCTGGCACATAGAACAAGTGTTTATTGAATGTCATTGAACGAATTTCTCTCTGAAGAAAGATATGTACGTAGGAAACACTTTTAAGTTTAATTTGCATTGTTGAAATTTTCTCCATCATTTTCTTAGTTCTAGACCATCAACAAAGCAATAAATCAAGCCTGGATTTGTAGTATTTACCAATTTTCAGAGTGTAAATGCTCACACTAAAAATTTAATAGTTGATTCCCACAAGTGGGATTGAGCTGGTTATAACATACCCCTGACTCTATAGAATTCTCTAAGGTCTGCTTCTTTTTTTTTTTTTAATAATAAAAAAGAAATCCTCCAAATGGAAACTTTTTCTGAGGCTTTGTAGTTAAATTTTCTTAAATTAAAATGCTTACTATGAATGGTACCAAACCTGATTTTTAAAAAAAATCTTCTTATTACTTCAAAAAGCTCACTGGGCAAAGTGCTAGTGCTGTAGATATAAAGTATGCAGTCATATCTGCTCTCAAAGAGCTTATATTCTGAAACTAACAAAACTACAGATTTCTTACTTAGCCTGCAGTAGGTCATTAGCTGTCTGGAAGTGTTTTGTAATGAGGAACACAGTATTGGACAAGATCTTTCATTTTGTTAAAATATTTCACAACAGTATTCATTTTCTTGTAAATAAGCCATTTGTGGGATTATTTCAATTAATTTCATTTCCATTCATATTTAGAGGTTTTGATTTTTGGATTCAATATGTTTTGCTTGTAAATGCACTTGCAATTTTGGGAGAACTATTCAACTTTAAAAAAATTGGTAACATAATAGATTGTACATTTCAGAATCATTCCAGAGTAGACCCAAGTTGGAGCTATTTCCATTTCCATTTCTTCTGCAGTTTGGATTTGTATTCATCTACATTTTGGGGTCATTTGTTTCTTCACCATAACCTTACTTATTAATACTTTTTCTTTCATGTCTTTTCAAGACGAAGAACATAAATGGATGCCATTTTTTTAATATGCAGTATACTGAGGCGCATACCATAAATGAACTGAAAGTGTATTATACGTTATTAGGCGCATTTTACTGACCAACTCTCAAACAGCAAAAAATCGGGGTGGTTGTTGTTTTTTAATAACCGTATTAATTTTGACCAGCCTTCCAGTTTTTCTTTATGTTGGCTAAATCATATATGTTTTCCATGAGCACTGATACTACTGGAATCTTTGTATTGTTAACAAAATTCTAGTTTTCTGCAGCAGTTCAAGAAACATTGTCCAGAACTGTTTATTTCATGTGGCTGGTGCAAAGGAAAATTGAAATAAGAAAAACTGGAGTACTTTGAATATATAGTACATTATATAAATATAAACTAGACCACTTTAATTCAAACAGTTTTCTGTGGACTCTGGGAGAGGATTTGTTGTATGTATCCCTACTTGGCCACCTCCCCAAACAAGTGTCATCCACAATCTGCAGTTCAGTTCCATGGGTTAATCATCCATTAGCTTCATCATAAACTCAGTTTGAGATAAGAATCTAGAAGAATAAGCAAGGAACGTGTTTCTCTACTTTGTTGACCTTTAAGGTACATTGTTATCCAAGATAGGGAAAGGAGGAGACATAGTAGAACGACTAAGATATATAAGACAGCCATAATTCCTTCCTAGTGGAATCTAGTTCCAAAATTTGGTACACGATTAGCTAAGTAGATCCTAAGTGACAAAATTCTCACTGATCATATTACTTCAGGTTCATGAATTAATAACAGATTGGAGCACCTTTATATAGTCTGCATGGATAGATAATGGTAATGCATGTCAAATTCTGTTTTAAAAAACACATTGCTCTTTCAGGAAGCCTGGTATTTTTATTCCAGTGATCAGATTATAGATTTTAGCTAGAAGGCTATTTGTCTGATGCCTCAAAACACTGCCTTGAAGCTCTTGATTTAAATCAGGGAAGGTTATTGAAAGATTGTTTCATTATGCACATTCTCAAGATCTTACCATAAACACTGTTTGCTCTAAATCTTTTTAGAAGGCAAATCATCACCTTTTGCTTACTCATTTTCTAAAGTTGGGTTTTTGTGCTTCAGTTCATATGCCTGTAGTTATCCCAGTAACTATAGAACCTAAAAGAAAGATAAAGCACCTTAAAACCTTTCACTTAAGCAAGTTTCTCTTACACTACTCATAGGTGAATAGTTACCTACCTTATTCTGTATCCCTACAATTATAGATACTGTTTTGATTCTCAGTTAACTATGTTAGCCTGACAGACTAGCTAATAAGTCCTTGGGTTGAAATTAATTAGGTGTTGGAAGTGACTTAGAGAGTGACTTACTTAAGGATATGCAGGATCAGGTTGAAAGCAGTAGCCCATGTTCCATTCCCACAGATGCATATGATGGCCCCTCACAGCATAGTCAGCCCTGAGCCTTAGCTTTCCATTCTCTAGAGTGCGTTTTGGCTTCCTAGTGTTATAAAATGTGTGTTGTGGCAGATAGAAGGACACTGTCCCAATGCCAAGTCATGCAATGCTAAGCTTCCCGCAGAGGAAGGCTTTAGAGACCTCAGATGAAGGGTTGGTTGGGAAAATGTTGGCAGTGCCCTTGTGACTTATTTCTTGGCACAGCCTTGTGCAGATCACCCTAGGGGAGGCAGGGAGGATAAAGAGAGTTTCAATGAAGGATGTGACTTATCCATGGGTTGAATAGTACATACCATGGTGGGGATTCTGGATTTTGTGCTAGTCTACTGACTGTTAATACATACTCTCCACCCCCATGGGTCCTCTTTCCTCCTCCTTTGGCCCCACCAGTCAGTCCTGGAGACCTCGACACAAGCCAGGAACTTTGGCTTAACCCCATTTGAAAAACACTTGCAAAAGTTTTAATTGTAGCGTCACCCTTGGGGTCTCAGGTCTACTATGGCATAGACATAAGGATCCCCAAGAGCTTTGATCCTAGAGCCAGCCCCGGGAAATAGCTCAGATGTTGCTCTAGAGTGGAATCTCATTTCCTCAGGTTATTTACAGGACTGAGAAGCTGCTTTCCAGGGTGCCGGCCATTTGTTCCCTTTCTAGATAAGTAGCTTAAGCCATTTCACTGCTTTCTAGGTCAGTTTTCAGTTTTAACACTGTATGTATTTGGCTGTTTATTCCCTTGTCTCATCACTTATTGAGGGATCTGCACAGATAGAGACCTTGTCACTAGGTTTCCTGTGTCTTATGAACTTACTGGGTAAGGGCCCCCATGGTAGAATGCAGTCAACGCCTTCCTTTTTGGGGAAATTGAATAGCCCTTTTCTTGTTTTTATTTTTCCCTGACATAGTAAATAACTTGTAGCTCTTGCCTGGTAGCATTATAAATATTCTTGTCTTGTACCCCAAGGCTAGATATGCAGTACTAAGCTCCTCATCCCATTTGCATTCCCCTCTCCTCTTTATTTAACTGCACACAGTCAGTAAATCATCAAACCTTTTATTTAAAAGAGTTAATTGAATGATAGGGGTATACTTCTTTTATAGGGGTGGGGGGAGCAGTACCCAACCATTTTAATTACCTAAAGTTGGTTGGAGGCAGTTTCTTTAGTACAATATCCCTGAATGTAGCCTGTTAGCTTTCTGGGGCCTTCCTTCCTTATCCCATCATGTCTCTCTTTTAACTCCTATGTAATCAATAAAGAAAAATTATAGGAAAGGGCTAGATGGGGGAAGAGAGAGTGAGGTCAGTCAGGACATTCAGTTCATTCTCCCCTGAGCTAGTCTCTCTTGTCTCCCAGCTCTTTCCCAACCAGTGGCTGTTGTTTTCCAGCTAACTTCTGCTATTCTTCTGTTTATCACAGACAGAACACACTGCTTATTCTAGAAAGCCCAGTGCATTTTCCAGAATAAGTTATATTGCTTTGTTGGCTTTCAAGTATCACACTGTTGTCTTTATTACTCTTTTTTCCCCATCACTTAGTGAGAGTCTGAAGCAGCTGTGTGTCTTTAAGAAAATTGAAAAGAGACCCATGCCCTGGCCCTGCCAACTGACCATTGGCTCTAATTTGTCCATAAGGATTGTGGCCTACAAATCAGTAAGTAACAGAAATAGAATGTTCAAAAAAAAAGTACTGTACCTCCCCTGGGGTAGATATAACTACCCATGTAAACTTAATTGGTTATTCACTCGTGAATTATTTCTTCCTTTGCTGGTTCTGCTCTTGCTGCCTTGCTTTTGGACATCCAACAATTCATTAAAAGTATCACCAGAGGGTAGTTGTTCTCTCTGTCTGCAGCCACTGGGTAAAAGGCTTGGTGGAGAAAAGGCTCTAGTGAAGTTTATGTTCTCAGTCCTTTTTTAGATACTCATGTTCTTTCTATATCTGTGCAAATAATTTAGACATGGTGGAGGTCACAGGATTAGAGCAGTGAGGGACGTCAGAGGCCATGTAGTTCATTAGTCAACCCCCTCATTTGTCAGAGGAAAAAACTGAGGCTCCATGGAGTTTACTGACTTTGCCCATGGCTACATGGGGAGTAAATAAGAAAATTAAGATTTGAACCCAAGTCTTCTGACTCCAAACCCAGCTTTATTTGGGGAACATCAAGGAGATCAGTGTTGCTGATGGGTAGCGTTTATAAAGGAGAGCTGTGGGAAATAATGTTGGAGAATTACTGATGTATTTCTTACTCCAGGGCAGGGCTTTTTCTTCCTTTCCCTTTTTTTTTTGGCAGGGAGGCAGTAATAAAAATCATGCAAATAAAAGTTTACATGTGTTTTCGAAAGTTATTGGTATGATACTTAGCAGGAAATCTTACCGATTTTTAATTTGGGTTCTCAGCAAGAAGAGTTTATCCCATATGCTTTGGACTTGGGCGAGTTTAACAGAAAGTACAGAAAAATAATAATAGTAGTTGCTATCACTTGTAGAGTGCTTGAGGGTTTTCAGAGTGCTTTACATCAATTATCTCATTTGATCCCCACAATAACCCAATGAAGGAGGTGTTACTGTCATTGCCATTTTACAGATAAAGAAACTGAGGTTGAGAGAAGTTAAATGACTTGCTCAGGGTCACACAGCTAAGACAGGATTCAAACCCACACCTTCATGACTTTTAAATGTAGTGCTTTATCCACTGTACCACCTAGATTCTCCTTAACAAGACCAGATGGGCAGGTCCAGTGGCTTTTAGTTTTTCCTTGCTGAAGGTGAGAGGAACATGGTAGATATATCCCTCTTGCACTGCTTAGCAAAAGAAAAAGGCAGTATTTCTTAACCAAAAGTAAAAACCTGAATGTCTAATATTGTACCTATACACACATGTGTATATACACACATACATACATGTATATATTTTAGTTGAATTTAAGTATGTATTTTAATTAATATTCCTACTTAGGTTCTTATTGATAAATGATCTTATCTGCCACTGCTTCTTTGTGTTTATCTTAGAAAGGGGGAAAGGACATTAGTAAAACAGCTCCCTCAGCTGACTGTCCTAGAGAGCAAGGAAGCTATTGCCGTCTCTCCCCTCGAGGTGATTTTTTTAAAAGAACTGACAATATGAAACGAAAGTCTCGAGTTGTGCTTTTCACTGCCTATTTTAAAGAAAGGCCTGCTGGATCTAGAATATGATGGGAGATAGTCTGCTCCTAGAGAAAACAGTATTTACTTGGAACATTACATATTAATTACACAGGTTTAATGCTTTGTATATCAAGATGCCTTGCCTACATAAAGTAATTTTGCAAATTTTTGAAATTTAGAAAACTTTAGAGACTGGGTGAATGGAAGTGTCAAGTCAACAAGTATTGATTAAACATTTTCTATGTGCCAATGAGGGCAGCTAAGTGGTACGGTGGATAAGGTACTGAGCCTACAGTCAGGAAGACTTATCTTCTTGAGGTCAAATCTGGTCCCAGTCACTTATTAGCTGTGTGACCTTGGGCAAATCACTTAATCCTCTCTGCCTCAGTTGCTCATCTGTAAAATGAGCTGGAGAAGGAAATGGCAAACCACTCCTGTGTTTTTGCCCAGAAAATCCCAAAGTGGGGTCATGAAGAGTCATGACTAAAACAATCGAAGAACAA
This sequence comes from Phalanger gymnotis, assembly GCA_028646595.1. Taxonomy (NCBI): domain Eukaryota; kingdom Metazoa; phylum Chordata; class Mammalia; order Diprotodontia; family Phalangeridae; genus Phalanger; species Phalanger gymnotis. The sequence goes on along the minus strand of CM053626.1, from coordinate 54,020,969 downwards.
CAAAAATGTGCCGTGCGCTGTGCTAAGCATTGGGGATACAAAGAAAAACAAAAACTGGCCCTGCCCTCAAGAAGATCACAATCTAATGGAGGAGACAAGATGTAGACAACTACGTACAAACAAGATGTGCAGAGATAACTGGAAGGTAATCCCAAAAGGAAGGCGCTACCATTGACTGGAATTAGGAAGGGATTCTTGCCTGAGACCTGAAGGAAGCCAGAAAATCGAGGAGACGAAGATGGGGAGGGAGAACATTTTAGGCGTGAGGAACAGCCATTAAAGGTAAAAGTAGTTGGAAGATGCAGTGTCATGTGTGAGGAGCTGCAAGGAGGCTAGTGTAGTTGGATCTCAGAGTACATAGAGGTGAGTTAAATCTGAGAAGCCAGGAAGGGTAAGGAAGAGGTTACGATATGAATGGTTTTAAAAGCCATAGGAATTCATATTTGATACTAAAGATCACATTTATTGAGTAGGGGAGTGACATAATCAGATCTGTATTTTAAGAAGATAGTTTAGCTTACTGGAGGATGGACTGGGGTGGGGAGACCCTTAAGAAGGAAGACCAACCAGAAGGGTATTATTGCAGTAGTCCAAGCATGAGATGATGAGAGCCTATACTAGGGTGGTGGCAGTATCGGGAGAGAGGAGGGAGTCTTGTATAAAAGACATTGTGATAATAGAATCCATAGGTCTTGGCAACTGAGTAGCTGTGGTGAGGGAGAGAGAGTGAAGAACTGAGGATACCTAAGTTGCAAGCCTGGGTGACTGGGAGAATGGTAGTGCCCTTGGCAATAATATGAAAAGTTTTTAGGAAGAGGGCAGGCTTTAGGGAGTTTAAGAACACCTATTTGAAATATTCAAGAGCAGTTGGTGCTGTGAGACTGGAGGTCAGGAGAGAGGTTAGGGCTGAATAAATAGATCTGAAAATCATCTGCACAGCATAGGAGCTGGAGAGATCACCAAGCAGAATAATACAGAAGGAGAAGAGAGTAACACCCAGCACATAGCGTTTGGGGGAAACTCATGGTTAGTGGTCATGACCTAGATGAAGGAGAGCTAGGGGCCAAAGAGATAGGAGAGAGCAGTGTCACAAAAGCCTAGTGAGCAGAGAGCAGCAAGGGGAAGGCAGTGATCCACTGGGTCACAAGCTACAAGAGAGGTCAAGAAGGATGAGATTGGCAAAGAGACCATCACAGTTAGCAGTTAAGATATTGTTGGTAACTGTTGAAAGATGAGTTTCAGTCGAATGATGATGTTGGAAACCAGGTTGTAAAGGGTAAAGAGCATAAGAAGAAAGCAATTGGATGGAGGCATTGACTAAGTGAGGAGAGTTATAGAATGATAATGGAGATGGTTAGATCAAGTGAAGTTTTTTTCTTTTTTTTTTTTTAAATTTATTTTTTATTTTTGATTTATAACAGTTCCACAAGTTTTTGAGTTCCGCATTTTCTCCCCCTTCTGCCCAAGATGGCATGTAATCTGATATATGTTCTACATATACCTTCACATTAAACTTATTTACACAATAGTCAAGTTGCAAAGAATAACTATGGAATGAATCGTGAGAAAGAAATGAAAGAGAGAGAGAGCAAGTAGTTTCCCTTAATCTGCATTCAGACTCCATAATTCTTTCTCTGGATGTGGATAGCTTCTTCCATCATGAGTCTTTTGGAGCTGTCTTTGAGCTCAAGTGAAGTTTTTATGAGGTTGGAGGAAGCCATGGACATGCAGGAAAGCAGCCAGTGCGGGGATAAAAAGTAGGGAGAGTAGTAATGATAGTGGGAGAATAGTGGAGAAAATGGGATAGAATTACATGTAGAATGGTTTACAGGTGATTAAAAATAAAAAGTAAAGTCAGAAGAAGTAGCAAGTTTGGGGGAAAGAATAGTAAGTGCAGATTCATCAGGTTTGGGGAAGCAAGAAAATAAGTCACATTTAAAAGCGATACTAATGTTTTGGAACATCATAAAATCAGAGTTGTTGATAGAGTGAGATGGCTCCTCTGAATTCACCAATTTCTCTGCCTTTTAAATTTAGCTATAATATTGCTCCAACGTAAATTTCTGTCTGTCGTCATTTTGAAGTTTGACTATGTCAAATGACATAGTCATTTGAAGAATGACTATGATACATTTTTAAACATGTTTTCTGATTGGAAGAAATTTGTTTCTCTGTGCTGAGAAATAAAGCATACTCTTTGTTGAAAAATGTTGCCTTGCGGCAGTCATCTAGGTTGACATATGTTTGTTTGCAATTTTGATGGTTAAATTGTTCCTCCCCTAAGTGGCTCAACATAGGCTAGTTTCCTAGTCTTTCAACAATCTGTACTGTCATAATAGAAATGCAGCTTGATTTTACGGAGTCCTTTTGAGCTATGCTGCAACTTAGCTTGGAAATGAAGTAATTTCTGTTTTGAGGAAAAGTCTGATCCATAATAATTTCCTTACAAACTTAGAATGTTTTTTTGTTTGTTCTAAGCCCTTCTGTTTCTATTCTTTTTAAAAAATGTTTTGTTTTTTTTTAAATATGCAAGGAAAGATTTCCAAAGTGCAGAAGTCTTAGAAAGTAGTCTTTATGTCAGTTCACATAGAGGCCTTATTTTTTTGAGTATTTCTGAGAATCAGTGACACAGGCTTCTGTTCCAGGCCTTCCTTACTGACTTGTTAACTAGAAAGTGGCTGTCCTTTTGGGCCCTAGACCTGGGAGTACAGTTATACCTATTCATAGTTATACATTTAGCACCATTGGAGAGCACTGAAAAGGCAGAAGAGATATGCTCTACCCACATAGATTGTAATTGTCACGCCTTTGTACTGGCTTTCCCCCATGCCTAGGTTGCACATGTACCTCACTCTCTCTACCTTTTAAAATCCCTTATTTTCTTTAGGGCTCTTTGCTCAAAGGTATTCTTCTAACTGAAACCTTAGCTGTTTGCTCAGACTGCTGATGACTTCTTCCTCCCCTTAAATTACCTTATATGTGTTTTGAATATCTTTATTTTTATATAGAAGTTGTCTTTCCTGATAGAATGTAAGTTCTTTAAGGGCAGTCCCTAGCACAGAGTTTGACTCAAATGAGGCCCTTCGTAAATACCTGTTGATTGATTGATATAAAATGAATTTTAGTAGCCTCTGACATCTGCTCTCTTTCATGCGTCAGTAAATGAAGTAGCAAATACTTGATCTGACCATTTCTGGAAGAGCTGCCTTTGATTCAGAGATCCCAGTGCTAGATGCTATACATACATACATACATACATACATACATACATACATACATACATACATAAAAAAATACTTGTAGCAGTACTATTTGTAGTAGCAAAGAACTGAAATAGAGTAGATGCCCATTGATTGGGGAACGGCTAAACACATTGTGGCAGGAGTATAATGGAGCAAGATGAATTTGAAGAAGCAAAGGAAGATTTCTGTGGATCGGTACAGAGGAAAAGGAGTATTATACACAGTAACTACAGTGAGATAGAGAGCAAGAATAACAAGTACCAAAAACCCCTAATGAAAATATTGTGTAATTATAATAATCAGCCTTGATCTCAGAAAAGAGTACCACGCTCTTCATGTCAGCGGTGGTAAAGCTTATGGGTGTAGAATATTATATATACTATCAGGTATGCTTATATGCCTTTATTGTTACATAAATTTGTTGAATTACCTTTTTTATCCTTTGTTATCTCATTTGGTAGGAGAGGGGAGAAGGGTGTATTTGGAATCGTAATGTAAAAATGAAATGCATCAACTAAAAAAGATAAAATACCAAACAAAAACAAACAGAAAGAACAAGAAACAGGTTACTAGAGTAGTCTGTTTGGGTTATGTTTAGGAACCAAAGAGAAGACTCTAGACAGACTTCTTTATGCTCTAGACACGCTTCTTGCAAGGATCAAAATTGCTAGGTTTTGAAGACCTATAAGTCCTCACTCGTTTCTGCTTTTCTTTTGGAAATAAGGTTACTCAGGAGAAAGTAAAAAAAAATTGGACAGTTGTAGACGCTAGAACTCTAAGGAAAGAAGATATACAGAAGGAAACAGTTTACTGCTTAAATGATGATGATGAAACTGAAGTCCAGAAAGAAGACACTATCCAAGGTATGTGGCTGCTGCCTTTTCCTTTGTCCTGCTAAGTAGGATGAGTATTTTTCAACTATACCTAAAGGAGGCTTTATTCAGTGGGGTGTGAGGCAGGTTAGGATTTATATTATGAGAAGCGAATGACTTGAAATGTTGCATTGCATCCTTCAGCGGACTTAAAGCAGTCTGCTCTTCTGAGTTATGAGGGTGTAAATTTTGAAGTAAGAACTTAGGAGGCCATTCAGCTCATCCCTTGGTTCTTGGACTGCATGACTTGAAGTATATTCTGGTGTTCTGTCTTCCTAACTTTTAAGTGCCCAAGGAATGGATTTCATACCTGGTTTGTTTTACATTTTGAGACCCATTAGCTAAGAGAATGCTTACATTTATATGACTTAAATAACTTTTGGCTTAACTTTCTTTTTCTCTTCTATGATGAATGTTTCTTGTAAGTAGATTTCACTTCCTGTCAAATTGCTTCCTAAGTTAGTTTGAAGGACAGTGAAAATCATTTACTTTGACTTAGTGTTTTGTATTTGCTAGGGTCCTTAGAATCATATCTATTAGTCCCCATTTGATGTTATATATCCATCTAAACAGAGTGCAACCTTGATTTAACCTTTGTCTTCCAGACCGAGAGAGTCTAGATGACATATAAGTGTTAGAATTGCTATATGCCAAATGTATGGTTTGATGGAGACATGGTATACACACACACACACACACACACACACACACCCATTGTCATTCCACATTATATAAAATTCCATACTTGTGTATAAATTAAAAAAAAAAATTCATCTGTGGTCCCGGAGACTTGTAGCATTGACTTTTCCTTCCTCCTGCCTGGCATAGATCCCATTTTTGCCATTCTACAACTATCCATTTCTGACTAATCTTTCTTGACGTAGGGTCCAAAAGCAGAAAGTCCCATTGCAGCTCTCTTACCCTTTTATTGCTCTCAGCTGTTACATCCCTGTCCCTACACCCTAAGCCTTCGAACTTTAAATGGGGAGTAGGTGAGTCCCTGTAGAGGGCAAATAACTATATATTTTTTGCTGATGTCCTATACTTCTCGACATGTTGAATACGCCTCCCCTACCCTCACAAAAACAGGTTATAGAGCTACTTATTTGATCTTTAAGTAGGTTAGCCAAAAATTTTAAGATGATCCTAATTTGGATGTTTGGGTTCCTGTTAAAGTTAGAGATTGACTGACAACACATGGAAAAATCAGAAAACCCTTTTGCTCAGGCATTTGTATCATGATCTATGTTTCCAGCTAGATTTTGGGTTATTTTTAGATTTTAGTCCTCAGTTTTGTTTTTTAAGTTACTAAAGACATTTCATGAAACTAGGAACTTGGCTTCTTTTTTACTTAAAAAAAAATATGACAGAAACAAGAGAGTGATGTGAACAAACAGTCACTATGATCAGACTCCACTCCTAGACATCTAGTTATCTTTTTTCTTATAGTTGATCTGTGCCTGCTGTTCATTTCTCCATCATCCATCCGCCTCTTACTATGGTGACTTTGTGCTTTCCTCGACCAGTAGTGATAGAAGAAGGGCAAGAACATTCGCTGAAGGAGAGTCTATAGGAATAGAGATGCATATTTAATAAGAAACCAAGAGTCTGCTTTTGTGAAACTGACATAAGTAATTCAAAAGAAAAAAAAATATGTAGCCTCACTCCAGAAAAAAAAGAGAGTGTAAATTATCAGTTGAATTGCTTAAAAAACGAAGGTTTTAGATTTTTTTTCTTTGAAGTGTCTGGCAATCTATAATATTTGTTTTTAAGATATTATTCTGTAAATGTCCTACAGGCATCTAATGTGATATGTGTCTCCTGATTTGAATAAAAATGTATTTGTTATTATGTTTGCAAATCATGCTTGTCCTTTAGTCAGCTGAGGCTTATCTTTGAAGTATTACTTCACATATTGTGTTTGCATCTTTTCTTTTCTTTCAGTCTGATAGTCTTTAGGTTAATTAACTACATTGTAGAAGGTGCTACTCAAGAAATAAGACTTTTTTTTTAGTGGTGTGTAAAATGTGTGAGCTGTTTATGGTAAGTTTTATGTGTTTTCTTTTTTCTTGGTCATAGGGGAAAGTAATTTGATTTAAATTCCAGAAAGCAGACTACAGAGACTAGCTCTGCTGTGTGTATCCTTTATGTATGCATAGAGCTAATTTCAGTTTGTAAAAAACGTAGCCCCACCAGATGCTCTTTTCTTGTTCTCCAGGGTTCCGCTACGGGAGTGATATTGTTCCTTTCTCTAAAGTGGATGAGGAGCAAATGAAATACAAAACAGAAGGAAAATGCTTCTCTGTTTTGGGATTCTGTACGTCTTCTCAGGTGCAGTATTTTTCCCACATTTGTGTGCAAAGCAGAGATTATACTTAGCTATCATTACTACATGGGCACTTCAGTCTTCCTCTAATGTCTCGTTGGGGCATAGAAGTGATCCTGGATTATTTAGTCCTGCCAAACTAGAGAGTCAGATTACAAACCTCTCTACATGCACAAGGGACTCCATCTTGTCTTCTCCCACAGATTGTCCCTTTTACCATTCCCACTCTCTCTAGTGTTCAGTCTCTTTCTTTCTGATAGCACATGGCTCAGTTCAAAGACCAGAGAGCTGACTGGGTCATGAATTGCGGAATTAAGCCAGCCACACTTACCCTTTATCCCTCTGACACAGTTACAGGATATAAAGTTAGTCTGGGAGTAACATGTTTTTAGACAGCCTCTGTTGGTACAGAGATTGATATCCTCGAGATATGAGGAAGGCCCCTAATATATTTGATGGGTCCCTTGTGGTGAACTTGTGGAAAGATGTGGACAAGAGGAGGTCCTAATATTCATTAATAGTGGGAATTTCCTACCCATTACCCCTAGAGGGACCTGACAGATTCACCTGTAGAATTAATAACCAGATAAGCACCAAAGATATGCATGATTAACAAATTTATTTGTAAGTATAAGTATTCCTTTTTTCTTACATAGCCTAGCTAATGCCCATAACCTTTAGATGTGAAAAAAATTAGTCTGGCTTAACAAAATATCCAAAAGTTAGTAAGCATTTTAGGAAAACTTAAAGTTCTGCCTAACCCCAGATGACATTAGTATTGTATGCCTTAGGTTAACTTGGGCAGATAGCCATCAGATACGTCATTGCAAGTGTGTTTCAGTGAGGACTAGAAAGTATTTTGATGATCTGAATGTGGAAGCCAACATAGTGGAGAGTAAGATATAAGAAGGCTGGAAAGGTGGGGTAGAGAGGCTAGATTTTGAATGGCTTTGAGAATCAGACGATTTTGTATGTGATCCTGGAGGTGATAGGGAGCCACTGGAATTTATTGAGTAGGCTGTGGGTGGGGGGTAGGGAGGAGTTAGAGAGGTGGGAGTGACTTGGCTGGACTTGGACTTCAGGAAAATCACTTTGACAGCTGAAGGGAAGATAGACTAGAGTGGGGAGTTACTGCAGGCAGACCAACAGTGTCACAGGCTGCAGAGAGATCAGTGAGGATGAGGACTGAGAAAAGACCATTGCATTTGACAATTAAGAGATCATTAGTGACTTTGGAGAGAGGAGCATTTTCAGTAGAACAAAGATATCAGGTTTTAGAGAGTATAGGAAGAAGGAGAGGAAGTGGAGGTGCGTATTGTACATAGCCTTTTTAAGGAGTCTAGCAATAAAAGGCACAAAAAATGTGGGAAAATAATGGGAATGGAAGGATCAGTGAGAGTTTTTTGAGGATGCTGGAGACATGGGCATGTTTTTATGTAGTAGGGAAACTGCCAGTAGACAGGGAGAGATTGAAAATAAGAAAGAGTGGGCATGGTGCTAGGGGCAATCTGCTGGAGGAGACAGATAGAATGAGTTCTCCTTGGCAAGAAACACCACCTTTTCATGTGAGACAATGAGGAAGGAGAGAGTGGCAGAATGAGATGAGGGGAAAAGGCAGAGGCCTCAAGTTGAATGGCCTTAATTTTTTTTGACAAATATGAGGCAAAGTGCTTAGCAGAAAGGATGGAAGGAAAAGGAGCCATGAGAGATTTGAGGAGAAACGAAAAGGTTCGGCAGAGCTATTGTGGAGTGTGGAAGAAGGTACTTTTGGCTATCTGATCATCATCTCTTGTAAATCTACTAGTCTGTCTGGATCTTTAACAATCTTCACATAAACCTACCATGCCCTGAAGCAGTTATCCTATAAGATTATTTGACTTGCCTAATGTGAAGGGGAGTCAGTCATTGTTAGCACAAGTGTCGGGATGTTGGGATTGACATCAGACAAGGACTTTATGGCAGTGTCACAGAGGTAGGAGGAAACACTGATAGAGAGTTTCACTGAGAGATTGAATCAGAAGTTGTCTCAGAAGATGCCTCCAAGTATGAGATTGCAGCTGATTGCAAATAACACAACTGTGGAACAGCAATTGAGTTTGTGGATTGGCAGCTCAATTCTAGCCTCTCTGGGTACCTACCTTTCAACAGATGTGGATTTGCAAAGAAGAGTGTGAAGGAGGAGGAAAACTCTTGTGTGGAAAGGAAGTGCCCTTGAAGCTAGTTGTGAAAAAACTGTGCCCTTCCCCATCATCCTTTATGTTTCTTAGCTTTAGTATTCTCAGGAAGAAAAATGAATGTCTTTCATAGAGTATTTATGCATTTTTGCATACTTTAAAGCCTTTAACTGACCATATAACTTAAAATGAGTTTTTGCCTTCTTTATAAAGTTATTGCTTTAATGCAATAATCAATTTATATGCTTATATAATGCTATAAGCATTTTATAATTTTGTATAAATATCTATTTTCTTTAAATATTTTCCTTTCAGTAAACTGTTTTCAACCCTATTATTAGTTTATTGATTTTCACATCGTTGGTAGAATTGATTTTTACTGACTGGTGAAACTTACTCCCTATACCTTTAGGTCATACATAAATAACAAAGATTTATATCCACTAAATAAAAACGCACAGAAACTCTCCGCCTCCCCTCCCTCTCCCTTTTACTGCTGCACTCCCAGAAAGAGTCATGTACACTTAATTACTCCTCAGTCCTTTCAAGAATTATGAAAATATTGGCTTCTAACTCCACTATTCAAATAAAAATTCTCTCTCTAAGGTTATCAACAATCTCTTAGCTGCTAAGCCACCAACTTTTGTTAGTTCTCACCTTTCTTTAGCCTCTTTGTAGCTTTGGCACTGTTGACTACCCCATCTAGACCCTCTCCTTTCCCTTTTCTTTGGTGACATTGCCTCTCTTGGTTCTCCTGTTTGTCTGATAACATTTCAGTATCCTTTGCTGGGTTGTCATCCATCTGACACCTTGGCCTGTGTGTTTCCTAGGATTCTGTCCTTGACCCTCTTTCCTCCTCTGATCACCTTTGCTTCTGTGTGTCTAACCATCTCTCTGTAGATGATCTTCAGATTTATACATCCCGTTCTTTCTGTCCTGAACTCCAGCCCTGCATCATTATTAAATATCTTCTGGATGTCCTGGATATTATTATTGTTTTGTTTAATATTCTATTTCATGGAAGTAATGTGAATAGAATCTCTTGGTGACATACCCAGTATGGTTAATGTGCAAGGTCTACTTCATTTGCTTTAGATCAAACGACATTTCTCCCAAATTTGTCCTTGCAGGTACACAGGAAATTCTTTATGGGAAACCAAGTTCTAAAAGTGTTTGCTGCAAAAGATGATGAGGTGAGATAATTTTAAATCATTAGGCCATAAAAATAAATTCAGGTGTCATTTCGTGAAAATGATGTCCTAATAAAAAAAACCCCAAACTCTTGTCTTTCCCAATACCATTGGGAAATCCGTATGACCTTTAATTGTCAAAATGGCAAGATTATAAACAGATTCTTTTATGGCATAAGCACGGACCCTGGACATATAGAATCATAGATTTGTTAGAGCTAGAATGAGGGAGTTGGCATAGGTAATCTCTTAAGTCTCTTCTAGTTTTTAATAGTTTAATATTCTGAAAAGAATGAACATTTCTAGGCGAAATGGTAAAAGCAACTATATTTCTTTTTAAAAATTTACTTGGGGATACAGAGTTTTAGGTCTCCATTTGGATGCCTTTAAGGTTCACAAAGCACTGTTATTACAAGTACAAATGCTTAGCACAGTGCCAGGCATATAGTAAGCAATTAAGAAAGATTGATTGATTATTGATCATTAGTATTATCATCCACAGTTTACTCATGAGAAAACTGACTCAAAGGGCCAATTGATTTGTCCCATAAGATTGTAAAACTGAAATGAAATTTCAGAAATGGGAATTATCCTGCTACAAACCATGGAGTAATCAAACAGTCTCTCTGGCTCTTGGTTGTGTCGCTTGTTAAGCTGGAATAAAAGTACTTTTACTACCACCCCTCATGGGCTTAGTGTGGGAAAGGGATTTTTTGAAAATTTTGAAGTGCTTTGTGGACCCAGGCAAGTCATTAACTTCTTTGGGACTCATTTCCCTTATCTGTAAAATGTTGGGTTTGCACTTGATGCCCTCTGAGGTCCCCTTCCATATCTCTGTCTGTGATCCTGAGAGAATTGTCATGTTTGTCCCTTTCAGAGAGTCTTCTCCTAGAGTAGTTCTATGATTCTGTGATGTGGTAGGATTAGACTAACATGATCCAGACCAAGAAGATTTAAAGGGATACCATAATAATGGAAAAGGAAATTTGTTCCATAAAGAAAAAAGTTTCTAAAGGTGGAATTTCAAGTAACAGAAATCCTGCCCTCGAGTCTTGATTCTTGTGTTACCTTGGGCAAATAATTTCCCTTCTTTTGATCTTATTTTTTTCGTGTGTGGAATGTCAGTGTTCCCTTAGATGGCCTCTGAGGTCCCTTCCGACTCCTGCGGCATCGACACAGGCCAATAGAAGGCAACACAGGGTAGACTGTTTCCATTTGCTATTTCTTACTTCTTTGACTCTGACATGAGATCGAGAAGACATAATGCTACAAACCTTAAGCCTTGGGACAAGTGCTCAGGAACCTGTGGCTCTTTCTTCCCAGGCAGCAGCAGTGGCGCTCTCCTCCTTGATTCAGGCATTGGATGAATTAGACATGGTGGCCATCGTCCGGTATGCTTATGACAGAAGATCTAATCCCCAGATTGGCGTAGCTTTTCCTTTTATTAAGAAAGCTTACGAGGTAATCGTTAAATTAATACTCTGGTCAGTGCTATTCTGTCTTCATCTCCTAAAGAGAAAAGATTTGTATAGAGTACTTAAGATATAAAGTATATTTTTAAAAATTGAATTGAATCAGTGAAGTTAGTGACACTTCATTACGTTTCCTGTTTGTGCTACAGTTTCTCCGAAATGGGGAAAATGTTATATGCCTGATGGTATTTCATGAGAATTTTACGAAGATGTATCTGAAAGTTTAGTGGACGAATTGAAGCAAAGGCTTAAGATGCGCTAAATAAATTGTGCTTTTAAAGGAGATATTACTAATAAGTGTCTTCAGTTCTTTTTTTCATTTTAATTTTTTTTATTATTTAATATATTTAGTTTTCAGTGTTGATTTTCACAGGAGTTTGAATTACAGATTTTCTCCCCATTTCTACCCTCCCCCCCACTCCAAGATGGCGTCCATTCTGGTTGCCCTGTTCCCCATTCAGTTCTTTTTTTTTAACCAACAATTATTAAGAATTCATTTTTTTCAACCTCCCACCCCCCATCCACCAAAAAAGGATAAAAAGAAATACAAGATCCCCTGTACCACATAAGCACAGTCAAGCAAAACAAATTCCCACATTAGTGATGTCTAAGAAAATGTTTATTTTGCCTATTAGTTTATCACCTCTGACATGAGGGGCAGCGTTCTCATCAGTCCTCAGGAATTAGGATTGCTCCTTTTTAAAATACTGATGTTAAAGTACGAATTGTTTTTTCTGGTTCTGCTTACTTTATTTTGCACTACTTCATACAGTTTTTTCTGTTTGTCTTTGAAATTGTCTTTTTCTTTATTTCGTAAAGCACAGTAGAATTCCATTACATTCCTATACCAAAGTTTGTTAAACTATTTCCCAATAGAAGGGCACCTTTTTACTGTACCTTTTTTTGTTACCATAAAAAGAGCTATAAATAGTTTTGTACCCCTTTTTCTTTGATCTCTTTGGGAAATTAGCCTAGCAGTGATATTGCTGCGTCAGAGGGCATGCACTGTTTAGTAAATTTGGGGGAATGATTCCATATTGTTTTGCAGAATGGTTGGATCCTTTTACAGTTGCACCAACAATGCAGCAAAGTATCTGTTTTCCTACTGCCCTCCCAACTTTGTATTTTTTTTGTCACTTTTGCTAATCTAATAGGCCTAGGTAGAACCTCTGAATTGCTTTAATTTGCATTTTTTTTATTATTAGCAGTTTGGAGCATTTTTTTGACACATAGCTATAGATAGCTTGGCAGTTCTGAGAACTGCCTGTTCTTATCTTTAGACCATTTAGCAATTGGAGACTGGCTCTTGTTCTTATAAATTTTGAATCAGTTCCCATATGTCTTGGAAATGAGACTGTTATCAGACAGATTTGCTGTAAAGATTTTTTTTCCCTCTGTTAACTCTTTCACTTCTATGCTGTAGTGGATTTGTTTGTGGAAAAATTTTTAATTATATGTGGTCAATAGCAGTGATTTCCTACTTGACAAATTTGATGGTCTCTTCTCAGGCCTCATCCTTCTTGACTGCTCTGAATCCTTTGTTACTGTCAATCTTTGCTTCCATACTCTTCAGGTTTATGTGACTCTGCTCCCTCCTTCCTACCTGTCTGACCATTATTTCTCTGTCTCTTTTGCTGCATCTTCCTCCAAGTCACACCCAGTAACTATACTGGGGTCTCTTCTCTTCTCTGTCTATGCTGTCTACCTAGAGAGAAGATGGGTCTAAGAATCAGCTCCCATGAATTCAATTATCTTTATTCAGATGATTCTCAGATCTACTTATCCATCCCTGACCTCTCTCCTGGCCTCCAGGCTTACATCTCCAGTGGCCTCTTGGACATTTAGGTGTCCCACAGACGTCTCAGACTCAGTACCAAAATTGAACCCAATGCATTTCCTCGCAGTACCACTGCCTTCCTGGTCATCTGTGCGCACAATTTGGTGTACATACTCGATTCATTCCCATTCACCCCACATGTCCGGTGTACCCCCTTCTCTCCTGAAACACCCTGCTGGGTTCTGGGGACAGTGCAAAGTCAGATAAGTTATAATCCCAGCCCCGTGGACCTTCCCTTCTGGTTAGGAGATAAGATAACATACATCAATAATTGTGAGAAATAAACGAACATAATCACTGTGTTAGAGATGAAAATAATAGGCTATTTGAGGGATAAATACTAGCAATAATGATAGCAGCTAGTATTTAGATAGCACCTACTATGTGTCAGCCCAGCCGCTGTGCTGAATGCTTTGCAGTTATGAACTCATTGGATCCCCACAATTACCCAGGGAGGTAGAGGCTGTTATTTTTCCATTTTACAGATGAGGAAACTGAAGCAAACAAGTTAATTGACTTATCCAGGGTCACACAGCTTGTTAGTATCTGAACTCATAGTTGAGTTCCAGTCTTCCTGACTCGAGGCCCAGTGCTATGTGCACTGCAGGGCCTTCCAGGAGGAGATACCATTTCAGGGGGGCTTTCAAGGAATTCAGCAGCAAAATAAGGAGAGAGGAGTGTACTCCTGGAACAAGAAACAGCTTAATATTCATGTAGTACACAATTGTTATTATATAAGGACAGAACCCATCTTACTCTTCTCCCATTTCTTTTCCTCTTTGCTCATGGTTTACACCTAATGTTCACACTCCACTGCCGTCCTTTTAGCTCCCTTGTTGCCACCAATAAACTAACCAAGGAGTTTGAAAAAGCTAATAAATTTCCCAAAGTGAGCAGTTAAATGAGTAGGGAGCAGTTTCATACTTTTGTGTATTTATAGAATGCTTTTGTAGCAGGACTTGCATTGGTTCATGTTTTGTTCTAAATCTTTTCTCCTTGAACTCCCAAGTGGACCTTGCACTTGGGGTAAGTGACCTTGCCTCTCAGTTCAGCATCAGGATTGAGATCTATGAGGAATTCTCTCTTCTGTCCTCAGAGTTTCTCAGTGTTGTTATCCATTATTTTCTCTGTTCTTTCTGTCTGAGAATTATCCTTACTCTTCAATAAGGTTAATTCCTCCGTCTGTTCCTTACCATCTCTTTAATCTCATCCTCTTTCATCTTATCCAGGGCCTTTTTTTCAACTGTCATTTCCTATCATTCATCTTCATTTTATCCTTCTCTTGGCTCTTTTCTATCTTCTGACAAACATTCTTAGGTTTCTCCAGTTCAAAAAAAAAAAAAAGCCTTCCTTCCTTCCTTAGCTCTTCTTCTGTGTCAGTATGCTGCCCCATCCCTGTCATTTCACTTTTTAACTTTGTGAGAGAGGTCTGTATAGAATGTCTCTGATTTGTGGTGAAGCAAAAATAGTCCCTGTTTTCAAAGAGTGGACAGTCTAATGAGGGAGACTCTTAGTTTCATACATGTGTTGAGTTGCATATTAAGGTCATAAGGGAGTAGGTAACATTATTTCATTTTACTAAAGTAATGATGACTGGCCAGTGAGAATGAGATATATGGTTTATTATTTTTACATTCTGTTTGCTAAAGCACCCTCATGTTTGAAATGTTATCCGAACTACCTTACATTTCGTGGAGATGGCACTTTGTTGATCTCTCAAGGGAGCCCTGGCTGGCTGTTGGAAGGTCATGATGCCAAGGATTCCAGCCATGAGCACTTTCCTGACTCCCAAGTATGTTGAGAGAGCCCAGATGTCATGTTTTTGAAGTATGTCTCTGGTATTATCTTTTTAAAAAAATAATTCGTTCAACTTTCAGTGGTCCCAGAACTGTCTTTGTATGCGGTTATAGCAGGAGAAAAATACTTTGCTTGGCATGACCTATATACGTAGCAGCCTGGTTTGCTCTGTGTGTTGAAATGCTTTTACAGTGTGAGTGAGGGTCAGCCACACTCTTCCCCACCATTCTTTGCTTCTTTTCTCATTGCTTTTCTTTGTTATAGTGCTTAGTGTATGTACAGCTGCCCTACATGGAAGACTTAAGGCAATACCTGTTTTCCTCCTTGAGAAACAACAAGAAGTGTACTCCCACAGGTAAGTGAGTTTCTTCTTTCATTCACTAAATAACTCTGAAACACCAAATGTTCTTAGGCAATCTTATGTCTCTGATAAGTTTCTGTTTGGAACCAGATGGACCGGGGACTTAGCAGAATATTTTATCTTCATATGCCAATATGATGGTGTTAATTCACTTCCAGTATTACAAGCCCTTTGACTTATTTTTCTAGCATTGGAAATGACTTTGCACTGAGCTTCCCATTCTTTCACGTAGTTCTTTTTGGCCAGTAGCATGTATTTAGGAAGCAGCTAGCTATGTTTAAAGGTATGGTCTTTGGCTAAAGAATAGCATTGGTTCATTTCTTTGGGGAATAATTGATTGGCTGATGGGCTCAAGCTGGTGCCTTTGATCTTGTTTGTACGTGGGCTTATTGCTTTGAACTGCGAGACCAAGAATCACATAGGTCCCCAGAGAGGAAACTTTTCTTTTGCCTCTAAAGGTGGATTTCTCTTGGTCATGGTGGAAGCATGGGGGAAAGCAGCTAAGTGGCTCAGTGGATAGAATGCTGGACCTGGAGTCCGGAAGAATTTAGTTAAATCTGGCCTCAGCCACTTACTAGCTGGTTACCCCTGGGCAAGTCACTTAACTTCTGCTTTCCTGTTAACATCGATAAAATGGGGGTAATAGTAAATGCCTACCTCCCAAGGTTGTTGTGAGGGTCACATGAGATGATTGTAAAATTCATAGTACTGTGCCCAGTGTAGTAGTTAGCTGTGATGATAATGATGATTCTGATGCACATGTCTATATCGGTGTATAGGAGAAACTGCCACTGTGGAATACCAGAACTTTGTATTTATTGCATTCTATCATTAGCTTTTCATAACTACTGTCTTTTATGACCTTTGAACTCCTTCCTTTTTAAAAGGAAAAGGCAGCTGGTGGCCCGTGGACAGAGTGCTGGGCCTAGAGTCGTGATGACCTGAGTTCAAATTTGGCTTCAGACACTTAGCAGCTATGTGACCTTGGGCGAGTCATTAACCCTGTTTACCTGTTTCTTCATCTGTAAAGTAGGGATAATAATGGCACCTGCCTTACAAGGTTGTTGTGAAGATCAAATGAGACAATATTTATGAAGTGCTTAGGGTAGTTCCTGACATATTAATAGGTGATATACAAATACTTATCCCCTTCCTTTCCCTAAAAGGAGAACTTTTGGAGAGATCATTTGAATGGGTTTCAGTTTATTCAGTGCCGTAGCTCTTTTGGTCTCCTAGTATCTAAAGTATCCAAGGTCATTTGGCCTGCCAATCTTGTATCCAGTGAATTGACTTCTTTGTATGAGAACTGGATTATTAAAGGCACTTGGCATTTATTAAGAATGACCAGACTACGTAGCGTCTAGCAATTATAAAAAAAAGTAAGAGAGGGTGGAAGGAATGTTCTGTATGGAAATAAGAGACATTGCTTGGCCACCAAGTTCTCTCTCAGCCCATGGCATGATGGCAGTGCTGTCACTTAAAATTTTAAACATTAGCTTGGTATAAAAAGTCCTAATAGGCCAGAAGAGCATCCTAGACCTTATGTTAGTAAAGGGGTCTGGACATGGCCTGTGATCCCTGTTACTGGGAAGACTGAGCCTGGAGGATATCTTGAGCTTGGGAGTTCTGAACTGCAGTGGGCTAAATCAATCAAGTGCCCATATAACTTTAGCATCAACATGGTGAGCCTTCAGAAATGGGCAGCTACTGGGTTGCCTAACAAGGGATGAACCAGCCAAGCTCAGAAAATGGAGCTAGTCAAAGCCTGAGTGCCTATCCTGGTCGACCAGGCCCATAAGTAGCCCTGTAGTTCTAGTCTAGTCTCAAAAAAGTAAACAAAAATGGAGAGGAGCAGGAGGGAGAAAGGAATGCAGAGAGAAGGGAGAGAGACAGCAAAAATGCTTCTTGTTAAATAAGTAGATATTTAACTCCATTTTATAGTAGCTCTGCCAATATGCATGTAACCGTTTAACCAAAAGTATTTTTATTTAGAATCTTTTTGTACATTTTGTTTTTGCTGACTCATTTAGAAGGGAAAAGTCCAAAAAATTGATAGAAATGAGTCAGCAGGTATTTGTTAAGTATCTTCTCTATCTAAGGCAGTGTGGCAGGTGCTGGGTTTCGATGAAGTTTATAAAAGACTTATCACATCACTAGAACGTTGTAAATAAGCATTTCTGTTTCTAGCTTATTGAAGACACTGACTTCTGAGTGGACTCCTTCCATAGTTGCGTTCCATCTGAATGTGTACTAGCGACTACTAAAATAAAATCTCTTTCTCGTGATGTCTGTAATGACGTTAGTGTAATTGTAAATAGAAGAGAGCAAAAAAGAATTTTAGTGGACCAAAACAGAAGGAATAATTGTTTTTCTTCCATCTCTTTGTGCTTGATTTTAGAGGCTCAGCTGTCTGCAGTTGATGCTTTGATTGACTCCATGAGCTTGGTTAACAAAGATGATGATGAGGACACCATTGAAGACATGTTTCAAACCTCTAAAATTCCGAATCCCCAGTTTCAGAGGTTGTTTCAGGTAAGAGATGGATAACCCAAGGCCTTGGCTTTTTTGTCTGTGTAATGGGGATTATACCACCTGGTCTACCCACTCCACAGGGCTATTGTAAATCACTCACCTAGAGCTGAGGAAATGTCTGTCTGCCAGGCACTATGCTAGGCCCTGGAGATACAGAGACAAAAATAAAACAGTCTTTGTCTCCAAGGAGCTCACATTCCATGGGAGATGACCTGAGCATATATAAGTGTACAAGTGAGGACTAGACTGGTGAGTTCATTGGCAGAAGGAATTTCCCTTGACAGCACTTCAGCACCTTCTCTAGAATTTGTTGAGTTGCCTAGAGCATTGAGAGGCCAAGGGACTTTTTATATAAGTGTATACAAAAGAAATACAAGGTAATTTGCTAAGGGCAGAGATTGTGAGGAAGAAATGAGCACCTGGAAGACATCATAGTGCTTGAACTGAGTTGGAAGGAAAGAAAGGATTCTGAGATGCAGGGGTGAAAAGGGAGGAGCGTTATGGGCATGGAATCAGGTAGTGCCAAGTCCAGAGATAATAGAGGGAGTGTCTTGTGGTTGAGAAATAGCGTGTCGATCTGGACCATCGAAAGCATGAAGGAGAATATTATACGGACTGTGCCAAGTGTGAATGGAAATAGAATAAGGCTGGAAAGGTGTGTTTGAGCCAGGTTGTGAAGGGCTTGAAATGACAAGCTTAAGAGGTTCTGTTTGATCCTAGAGGCATTAAGAAGCTACTGGAATTTATTGTTACAAGTTTATCAGTAATAACATAATCATATCCTCTTACAGCAATATCAGCTTGATGCCTGTGTGGAGGATGGACTGGGGCAGGGACACTGATTAGGTTTGTGCAGTAGTCCAAGGGAAAAGTGGTGGCCTTGGGATTGAAGAAGTAGAAGCAGACACATTGGCAGCTGATGAGATGAGGGGTGAAGCAAAATGAGGAATTGGTGACCTAAAGATTGCTAACCTGAGTGACTGGAAGGATGGTGATGCCTTTGATGGAAATTGGGAAGAAAGAAAACTCAGAGGAGAACCAAAGCACAAATATTAGTACATCTCTCTTGAAGAGAAGTAGCTAAGCTTTTTCTCTTTAAATGTGTTTTACAAAAAGTTAATTCCTGTTATACCTGGGGTCTCTTTTTTTTTTATTGCCATTTTCATGCGAATGACACAGTTCCTTGCTTTCTACATCCAACGAAAAGAAGACATTTTAGTGAAATGTATTACAGTAATAACTGTTAACAAACAAGTTGTGTTCCAGTAACACTTCTTTGTTAGAAGCTTCTTAATTGAAGGTAGAAATTCAATAAACATTTAAATTCAGTTTAACAAACAGTAGCTATTATATACAAGGCCCTACAGTAGGCACTGGAGTGTGCTGCAGTCTCCCAAAAAAAGTGATTTCAGTATGAAAATCATTAAATATATTACATAATTACATACATTACATAAGTACATAAATATATTACATAATGATTACATTCTGTAGTTATAGGTAAAAAGTTTAAAGAAGGTAAGGCCTGGCTAAGGTAATGCTTTAAAGCAGAAGTTTTTAGTCTTTAGTCTGCAAACTTTAAAAAAAATTTGATAACTATTTTAATATAATTTGTTTCCTTTGTAATCCTATATATTTTATGCATTTAAGACATTAGATGGCAGAGAAAAGGCAAGGATTTGTCTAACCTCTCCCAGATTCCCCTCCAAACAAATTTAAATAGCACCTCAAAACATTCTGGAATGGTAGAACCCACAAAAGGATGGAGTGAAACAATTTTCCAGCCCAAGATAACTTAGAAGGACTTCAGGAAAGGTCTGTCTCATTTGGGTAAAAGGGGAGCACAAGCTAGCACAGGCAGTATTCAGGAAGCCATCAGAAAGCCCCTACTCCCAGCACAGGTCAGCAGCTGAGGCCCTTGTGGCCCTGGTGAAGCAGTCCAGTTGCCAGGGCCCTGGCCTCTGGCAAAGAACTTTGGGACAGTTCCTCTGTAGCCTACGAGCAGAGCTCAACTTTAAAAGTCATGAAAAAGACTGGAAAATGAGCAGGAAAACAAACAAAAAAACCCCAAACCCTGACCATAGAAAACTACTGTGGCAACAGGGAAGATCAGAACAAAAGCTCAGAAGAGAACAACATTGTTGAAGTGCCTGGTCATGGAGTCTCAAAGAGAAATGTAAATTTGTCTCAGGACCAAAAAGAATTGGAAGAGCTCAAAAAGAATTTTAAAAAAAACAAGTAAGAGAGGTAGAAGAAAAATTGGGAAAAGAAATGAGTTTTTCAAGATAATCATGGGAAAAGAGTCAAAGCTTGGTAAAGGAAGCCTAAAAAGTGTAAAAAGATTTACAAAAATTCACTGAAGAAAAGAACTCCTTAAGAAGTAGTTGTCCTAATGGAAAAGGAGGTACAAAACTAACTGAAGAAAATCATTCCTTGAAAATCAGAATGGGTCAAGTGGAAGCTAATGACTTTATGAGACATCAAGAAACAATAAAATCAAAAGAATGAAAAATAGAAGAAAATATTAAATATCTTGTTGGAGAAACAAATGACATGGAAAATAGATTCAGGAGAGATAGTTTAAGAATTATTGGACTACTTGAATGCCATGACGAAAAAGAGAACCTGGACATTATCTTTCAAGAAATTATCGAGGAAAATTGTCCTGATATCCTAGAACTAGAGGGTAAAATAGAAATTGATAGAAGCCACTGATCTCTTCCTGAAAGAGTTCTCCAGATGGAAACTCCCAGGAATATTATAACCAAATTCCAGAACCCTCAGGCCAAGGAGAAAATAGTGAAAGCAGCCAGAAAGAAACAATTCAAATATCAAGGAGCCACAGTCAAGATTACACAGAATTTAGCAGCTTCTACATTAAAGGACTGGAGGACTTGCAATGATATTCCAGAAGGCAAAGGAACTTAGATTACAACCAAGAATCTCTCCTACTTTGCAAAACTGAACATGATCCTTCAGGGGGAAAATGGATATTCAGTGAAGTTGAGGACTTTGAAGCATTTCTGATGAAAAGACCAAAGCTAAAATTTGACTTGCAAATGCAAGACTCAAGAGAAGTGTAAAAAGGTAAAGGAAAAAGAGAAAACATAAGGGATTCAATAAGTGAAATGGATGAATATTTACAAAAAATATATAAACTGCCCAGATTAACAAGAGAGGAAATAGAATATTTAAATAAAACTATCTTAGAGAAAGAAATTGAACAAGCTGTCATTGAGCTCTCCAGGAAAAAGAAAAATAGGACTGGATGGTTCACAAGTGAATGCTTAATATTTAAAGAACAATTAATTACAATGTTGTGTAAACTATTTGGAAAAAATAGGCAAACGAATCCCTACCAAATTCCTTTTATGACACAAGTATGGTGCTGATATCTAAACTAGAAAGCAAAAAAAAAAAGAAAGAAAGAAATTATAATAATCTAAGACCCAACAGAATATATTTGCCAAATATTTTGAGTCTCCTTAAGAAGCTCAATTAGCAGCATTATGAAAGCCAGTAACAAAAGTTCAACAGAAAGAAAACAAACACTTTAGCCTCTTTGAAGAAAATCGTTCAAGAATTACAACATAAACTAGCTAATTCTTTCAGACTATTATTTTCCTGCCTTTCGTAACAAAATACTTGAACATTTCAAAAGTAGCATTTTAAATAAAGGGCAGATGAGTCAAATCAGGAAGTCACTCATGCATAGGAATCCAAGTAGCTGAATGACCATTACCTAAAAGAAATTAGGGCAAAAGTCAGATTTAATTAACTCTGAAATCCACCTCACAGTCCAAAGTTTCTTGTCTTTTAAGCAGGTGCTAGTCTGAGCCACCATGCAAAGCGATGGGCTGAAGGACATTTTTCAGATTGGTCAAAAGATTATAGGATAAAATCCAAGAAACTGCCTTAGGCTCTTTAATGGTGAGCATGACATAGTTCAGTAGTATCTTCTTTCTAGAGGGAAGCTGAGATTGCTTGTGGCCACCAAGCTAGCCTAAAATACTGATTTCCCCCCTGCCTCAGCCAAGTGGGATTTCCCAAAACAGTATAACGTGAGTGATACCCCAAATGATACATGCCCTGGACATTAAGCCCCTTTAAAATAAAAATAATAATTAATAATAATAGCAATAGCTGGAATTGTTCTTTAAAGTTTACAGGATATTTTAGTCTCTCATTTGACATTTGCCAAATTATATTTTTTATGTCATGAAAAGTTGCTATGTAATAAAAAGTTAATTGTATAGCTTCTATTTATTCCTACTAAGAAGTTAAACATGGCCCTTTATTGACAAAATTGCAGTTTTTTCTGTTTCTCTGTCACTTCCTTCTGCAACCTTTCCTCATCTTGATGACCTGTCTCTAATGTCCCAGTGTCATCTTCTGTCTCTCAGCAAAAATAAAAAAATAAACAAACAAATAAATAAAAGATCCCACTGATTGAGTAATAGAACAAAGCAACAAGGCAGGTGCTGTTTTGTTTAAGAATTCTTTGTATGACAGAGAATGTGACCCATTTCATTTTCCCCTCAACATATTTCATCATTTTGATTAAAAGCACAACTCTAAAATGAATCCAGACTCCATATCCTTCTCCCAGTAAGAATAATTTCTGATAATGAAAGCTACTCTTCTGAGCAGGTCAATGTGCTGTATAGGTAATTCTTTAACAGTTTCGTCAAATGAAGAAGAGTGAACGAAGGAAGAATGGGGCACCTATTTTTTCTTCCTATTTGAATGGATAAAGAGCACCTGAGTTCAGGTCAAATCAAATGAAATAAACAAGCATTGACTAAGAACTTAGTCTGTGTAGGTGCCATGCTTTGGGTCTTGCCTGGGCCATAGACTGGCTCTGTGACTCTGGGCAAATATCTACCCTCTCAAAGCCTTAGGCCATACATTAAGACAGGGCTGTCCAAAATGCTGCCTGTGGGCCACATGCGGTGTGCCTACAAGCATAGAAATTTACATAAATGCTTTAGTAAGGAAGCTGAGCTACCACAGAGCTTTCCCTAAAACGGCAAATCAAAGTATATTGTTCATTGTTTCAGTAAAAACCTGTGGTTGAGCAGCCCAGCATTAAGACTATAAAGTCTTTCTTTGTATCCCTAGCCTTAGTACAGAGTGAGCTCTTAATGAATGCTTGATGAATGACTAACAGTTACATCAAAGGTGCCAGTCTGCTTTGGTAGAGGGAATTTTCTTCATATAAAGGAAATCACAGCTCTAATCTCTATCTCTGTCTGGAAAGAAACTCATTTATTCACTCTAAGGGAGAGGTTCTTAAACATTATTGTGGCATGAATTCTCCTGGCAGTCTAGTGAAGCCTATGAGTCCCTAAAAAGGTCTTTTTTAAAAAAATATTTTATCACCCAATTATATGTAAAAACAGATTTTAACATGTTTTTTTTTAAATTTTTACTTGCAGTTTTCTCCCTCGCTGCTTCCTCTCCTCCCTCTCTGAGACAGTAAGCAGTTTGTTATAGGTTACATATGTTCAATTATGGAAAACAAATTACCATGTTAGTCATATTATGAAAGATGTAGACCCAAAGAAGAATAACTATGAAAAGAAATACAAAAAGTGAAAAACACCATGTTCCAATCTGCATTCAGATACCTTTAATTCTTTCTCTAGAAGTGGACAGCATTGTTCTGAGTCCTTGGAAATTGTTCTGGCTCATTATGTGGATTAGAGTAGATGAGTTAGTCACAGTTGATCATCATGTAACATTGCTATTACTGTGTTCAATGTTTTCCTGGTTCTGCTCACTTCACTTTGCATCAGTTCATATCAGTCTTTCCAGGTTTTTCTCAAATCTACCTGCTCATCATTTCTTAGAGGACAGTAGTATTCCATTGCGATCATATATCACAAAATGTTGAGCCATTAAACAATTGATGGGTAACCCTTCAGTTTCCAATTCTTTGCTAGTTCAAAAAGAGCTGCTATAAATACTTTTGTACACACAGGTCCCTTTCGTACTTCTGTGATCTCTTTGGGATATTGCCCTAGGAGTGGTGTTGCTGGGTCAAAGGGTATGCACATTTTTGTAACCCTTTGGGCATAGTTCCAAATTGCTCTCTGAAATGGCAGGATCTGTTCACAACTCCACCAATGATGTATTAATGTTCCAATTTTGCCACATCCTCTCCAGCATTTATCTTTTTCCTGTTTTGTCATGTTAACAAATCTGACAGGAGAGATGTGGTGATTTCTTTTTCTGAAAAAAAATTTTAAATAATTTTATCGATACATATTTTTTGCATCATCAAAATTTCTCTCAGTATCTCATCTCCCAGAGAAGCATCCCATATAACAAATAATATTTTTAAAGGAAGAAAAGAGGGAAGAAGAGGAGAGAACCTCTAGCAAAACAATCACTGAAATAGAAGAAATCTGAAAATTACATGTAGAGTTTCACACCCATGAACCTCCCACTTCTGCTAAGGAGAGGGGTGGTGACTTTTTCTCATACCTTTTTTGTGGGGATCATGTTTGTTCTTCATAATTTTTCAGCATTCTCTTTTGATGTTTTTGTGGAGTTTGTTCAATGTTTTCTTATGTCATTTGCATATGTTATGAAATACAATGGTTATCTGGAGTACTAGATTGAGAATCCCTGCTTGAGGGTAGATGTGAATTGTCTGGTGGTTGTTGCAGTGTGAAGTGAATGCTCTCTAATTTTTCTCAACAGTGCCTGCTGCATAGAGCTTTGCACCCCAGTGATCCCCTACCCCCAATCCAGCAACATCTCTGGGACATGCTGGACCCCCCTGAGGAGGTGACAGCTAAGTGCCAAGCCCCACTCTCCAAAATAAAGACTCTCTTCCCTTTGACTGAAGCCATCAGGAAAAGGGATCAAATAACAGCTCAGGATATCTTCCAAGATCAGTAAGTCATCTGGTTGGTGCTGTCCTTGTTTTAATAATTCATTTCAAATTAGAGTTGATAGGGGTGGTAACATCGACACTGAAAAATTGAAATGCTGAAAATATGCCTGAAAAATTGGAATGTTCCACATAAAAAGTCCTTTTAGGACTTAAATAGACCCTCCTAGTTGAAACTATCCATCTTACCATCATTGGTTTGTACTGTTCAGTTAACTCTTCACTTACCATGTGCGAGTCATCCCTAGTGATCCAAAGCCATGACTTTGTGCTATATATGTCTGGGCTCTGAGTTTGCCTGTTTGGCGTCAGTTTTACTTGGCTGCTGGAAGAACTAGTAACCTCGGAGTCTCGGATTCAGTGAGATTCTCTGCATCTCTGCCTTAGATTATGTTGTATCCAAAGCAGCTGCCTGGCCTTGCTTTTAGAAATTTCTCCATTTCTTTGTGACATGTGACACAAATTTTTGGTGTATGATAGAGAAGCAGAGATCAAACTTATGGGTATGCCTCTGAAGCATCCTAATTTGTACTCTTTCTTTTAACTTTGGGGGATATTGAGTGTTACATGGCCCTTTTTGGTTGAGAAGGTAGTAGACATTGAGAAAATACCGAATCTCCCAAGCTCAGGGGGAGAAAAGTTGAAAAAGAAGATGGAAAAGTGTTCTACCCCTAGTACTTTTTACAAGTGTCACAAGGATGTATTTAATCATGTCATTTATGAGAAGCTCATAGTTTGCAGAGAGCAAAAAGATACAGTAGTATATTTCTTTTAGAGACCTCCCACCCCTATCTTATCAAACTCTGTTTAAACTTCCAGTAGTTTCCATTTAGTAAAGTAAGTCAGCTGGGTAAGTTTTAGACCATCTCAAAATGATCGTCTGTCTAATAAATTCATTTGTTTCTTTAGGGCCTAGATGACCAGATTATTGGCAGTCTTTCCCAGAGTTAGGCTTTCTGTCTGGCATGCTATATTTTTTCAGGCAACACAGTAGGACTCAGATCTTTCCTTTGCTTTCCACTGGTCAAGTGAAACTTGTTGGTCACCTCCATCCCAGCCAAGAAAGAGTTGATTCTTTTTTCTGGGCAATTTCCAAAAACCCTAAGGGTTTGACAGTATTTTTGCAAATTATTTCTCATGTTAATATAGAGATCTTTGTATTTTCTTGGGAGTTTTTGTAGTTAATACGTTTAGTTTAGCCAGAATACAAATAGGGGGTGTTAAGAGTCTGTCCTGCATATGTCACAAAACACACAAAAGATGCAGTTTCTTCCCACAAGATGCCAGTATTTCTCACTATTCTTAATGTGATCTTTTCTCTGTGTAAGACCTTTTAATGGGAATATATTTTCCTTGTGCAGCCCTCTGATTTTAATATTTGGGGCTAATTGAATGAAATGTTGATTCCTTCCCTTCCCAAGACAACCTAACTTGGCTTCACTTCAGTCATGTGATTATCTCAGAGAGAGTGAGAGAGAGAGAGAGAGAGAGAGAGAGAGAGAGAGTGTGTGTGTGTGTGTGTGTGTGTGTGTGTGTGTGTGTGTGTGTGTGTGTGTGTGTTGTAAATTTTAAAGCTTCAGTTTGTGATTTTTATTACCTTCTGGTATTGTTGGAAAGAAATGGGCCTTTTCCTCTTCCTCCTTTGATTAAAATGTAAATTAGTTACTTTAAAAAAAACAAACCTACCTACCCAAAACACTGCTAGTACAGTGCTTTGATTACACCTTCAGATCTTTCTGTACTGTTCCCTCTTGAGAAAACTCATAAGCTTGTATTCTTGTTCTCTGCTCATTTACAGAGCTGTTTGGCTACATTTCCTAAATGAATGTCAGAGAAATTTTGTATGCACGTGTGCGCTCCTTCCCTCCCTCCCTCTCCCTCCTTTCTCACTCTCTCCTTCTCTCTTTCTCTCTAGCTTGGGAGTGCTTCAGCAGTCATTCAACAGAAATTTATTTATTGAGTGTCTGCCATGAAAAAGGAACTATGCCAGCCACTATGGAAGACACAGTCATAGATTTATAGAATATTGGAGGTGGAAATGACTTCGAACATACTCTAGTCCAGCCTCTTCACTGTTTAGATGGTAAAATTGAGACCCAGAGGAGACAGATAACTTGCCCAAGGTTACACAGATAGTAAATGGCATAGTCGAGTCCTCTAACTCCAAGTCCCATGCTCTTTCTTCTACATCTTGATGTATGCGCTAAAGGAATTTATAATTAGCAGCTCATATAATTTATCCTAACTAACCATTGAGTCATCTCACCATGAAAGGAAAAACTGTATAAATATTAATTGTGTTCTACATGTTCAGTCAGTTGACACCTAGGATGGAAGGGCCAACATTTAATAAGTATGTGTGAAGTGTTTGGTTTTTTTTTAAACCCCGCGTTTTATAGAAATGCCAAGAGTCCTTGGGTGTTTTTTCCTTTGTGTTTACCTCTGTACTTTATATTGTTATTTTTCACCCTCTTAGAAAGAACCTGGTACTCTAAAGGTTACCTTTCTTTTTCTTCTCACTTTAAATCATTTTCTCGTTCTAAAATCAAGCCTAAATATCTTCTTAGGAGGGAGCATAATGCTGAGAACGTGGCCAAAATCATGTCCTGCTTGCAAGACTCTGTTTGTCCTCATCTCGGCAATGGAGACTTGGACTACTTAACTCACAGGGTTGTTGTGAGGACTAGATACTCACATATTTAATATCTTTTCTGTGTTTTGGAGTTTGGGGTGTTCATACGAGTCAACAGGGATCCTGGGATTCTGTTGTTTATTTCAAGAAGTCAAGACAACTGGGATACTCTTCAACACTATTGATCTAGTTAGTTATTTATTAAAGTTACCATAATAATCTGGAAAAAAATGAAATTATTCTTCTTTTTATGTGAATATGACTGTGCTTAAGGAAAAAATACCATTTATTGAACTAGGCTTTCAGTCAGGATATCTAGGTTCTGGTGATGGTTTCAAAGCAAAATGATCTTGAGTGACTCACATTCCCCCTTACCACTCAACATTTCCAGTGTAAAATGAATGTTTTAGTTAATCTTTGCCCTTCCCTTCCTCACAGGGATCCTGGATGGTATTGTTAAATTCTGTCTCTTCTGCAAAGCATTTTTCTCAATCTCTCTAGGGATCCTTTCTTCACTTCTAGAATAGGCTTTCTTAACCTGGAGTACATAGACCTCTCTAGGAGGTCCATCAACTTAGATGGGCAAAAATGACCTCTTTATTTTTACTTACCTCCAACTGAACTTCGGTATTTCCTTCAATTTTGAATGTAGGCAACAAAAGGTTAGAGTCTAACATGGTCTTTCAAGTAACTTTATCCTAACATGAAAAATCCCTTAATAGCACATCTTAAATAAAAGAGAAGAAGCCCCTGTTAACAATAACAAGTTAATAACAAGATTCTGAGGGGGGGTCCCTAGGCTTCTGCCTACTGCCAAAGGGGCCCAGGACACAAGATAGGTTTAAAAATCCTTGTTCTAGACTCTATTCTTCTCATTTGCATTCTCTTCTTGTGTGTGATATATTCATTTGTGCACCTGTCTCATCAGCTCTGCTGTATTATAAGTTTCTTGTAGGTAGAGGAACCGTGTTTAATTTATGTTTGTATGCTTTTCTAAAGCACCTGGTACAGTGTATTATTGTACATTATGGCTGCTTAATAATTGTTTATTGAATTACTATAAAATAATTTGACTTAGGATTAATAAAATACTTCATGGCTACTTATTAAACTTTGTCAACTCAAATTGTGACACAGGTGACAATATCATTTGTATTTTCACCTTTTTTCCCCAAGGTCAAACCATTCTATAATCATTGAATAGATACTTTATGTTTATTGATTATATTCTTATTAGTATTAATTCTCACTTTGGGTGGTGATTTAATCCTGACACATTGTTTCCTCCAAAATTCTTTAAAGTATATAGTACAGTCTGTAACAACATTATCATTTTACAGATAAGGAGATGTAAAATTTTCCTAAGGCCAAGACAGAATATGGACTCAGGGCTTGCCAACTCCAATTTCAGTGCTTTTTTCCACTGTAATGTATTTGTTCTTGGGTTTCATGTAATTATTTTCACCCAATGAGGAAAGAGGATTGGTATACCATATTATAGCCTGGTCATGTACCCCAGATTCTCCTCACCCTCATTTCTTTTAATTTCTACTTGTTATTCCAAATTCTAGAAAGGATAAAGCTGTTCTGATTTTAATCCCTCTACTTGGCCATAAGAGGTGATTCATTATTTAAATGTCGATGACTTGCTTTCCTGGTGGCCATTGTGTTATTTTTAGGATTGCCACTTTTCCGTATCTCTTTGTTAGTTTAGTTTTTCACTCCAGTTTAGGGTTTTGATGACAGTGTATTGTTTACAAATACCATAGTTTAGTTACTGATTACAGTTCTCATTCAGCCATTTTCGACAGTAATGCTTTATACTAGATTGATTTTGTTCCCCGGGACAAAAAAATCTCATATTTTTGTGCTCAGCGGCAGAGAAGAAATGGGCAATGTCTTTGGAGTTTGTTTTCACTTGTTATTAACAGGGGCTTCTTCTCTTTTATTTAAGATGTGCTATTAGGGGATTTTTCATCTTAGGATAAAGTTACTTTAAAGATCATGTTAGACTCTAACCTAAAATCGTATTTAGTTTTGGAAAAGAAAAGTTAAAAGTTGCTTTTTGAAAATGATTTTTAAGATATAGCTTAAGGTTTTTATGAGAATATTCTTGCATGTTTAATTACTGTTTGTCCAGCAAGTTTAAACTGTTTTAAGTAGAAGTTTATAAAGCTCTCATACCTGCTAATAGAGACGTTGGTTATTATACATAAAAGTCTTCTGTCTAGATATATCTAATAGCTATCAATTCTGAAATAGGAACTAGCAAATAATATCTGAAAGGTAATGGATTCCTTACTTAAAAGTTAAGTTTCCATTACCTGTGCTTGAATTTTCATCTTTGTAAGGGAGTCTTGATGTGAATGCTAATTGTAGTAACTACACTCCTGGGACACAAAACCAGGGTTACTGCAGCCTGGCAGCTAGGGAAAGTGGGTTGGGTAGGAAGAAGGCCCTTGTACAGCTGTCTCTTTTAGATGGATGGCAAAATAATTTTGTGTATTTCCTACTAGCAGTTATGATTCTTTTTAAGAAAAGAAGTCTAAAACCCAGATAACCAATTCGTTTCTTTCTTTCCTAGCCATGAAGATGGCCCTGTGTCTAAAAAAGCTAAAACCGAGAGAGAGGAAGGCTACTTTAGTATCTCCAGCCTGGCTGAGGGCAACATCACCAGTGTAAGAAAGTCTTGTCCCATTTCCTCACCTTGTCGAAGATTTAAGAATTTTGCTGCAGGTCTCTCAATTCTAGTAGACTTATCACTGGCAAATCATCTGCTCTCTTCTCATTCGTTATCTTTTAAAACACACACCAAAAAAAAAAAAAACAACCCAAACCTTCCTTCTATCCTTCCTTCTCTTCTTTTTAATAAATGAAGTCACAAAATTATCCATACAACACATTGACCTGCTTGGAAGGGTCGCTACTAGTATCAGAGATTATTCTTGCTGGGGGAGGGAATCAGAGTCTGGATTTGTTTTTGAGTTCTCCTTATAGTTAGAATGATGAACTCTGTCCAGGGGAAATTGGCACTGGTCTCATTTTCTGGCATACTAAGAAGTCTTAAGCAAAATGACACTTGCCATGCTGCTGCTTTTTCTTTCTAAATCACATCATTAGTTCAGGATTCCTGAAAGTAGAGGTTTTCCATAGTTAGTGAGAGAGTACTTAGTGTTTGAAAATATTGCCTTTGGGTTAGTGGACATTAGGAATAGAGATGAAAGGAAGCTTCCTAAAGAGAAAGAGGTAGGACCTGGTACTTACTTTTCTCTTGAGAAGAAAGAAAAGGACAGACACATAAAACCAGTGGGAATAGTAGGCATTCTATAGTTACTTGCATTGACTGAGGCTTGAAGAAAGAAAAATTGTCAGTGAAAATGAGAATGCTTTTGAGTATTTATAGTATATTGTGAGCCATTTCTGCTTTAATCTCTGTACTATTGCTTCTTCGTTTTGGGAAGTTTTTGATGGGAAATAATATTGTCACTTCTTAAAGGACAGCCACTACCAGTAAAAAATTAATATATATTATGTAATGATTATAAAAAATGAAAATTTATGTGTGATTTATGAATGCAGATTCACTTTTACTCCTATTTTGAAGGGAAAAAATGCTAGACCTTATCTCTCTGTGAGAGCTTATCCTGTTCTTTTATAATAATAGTTGCGAAAGCAAACTAGAAACTTGCCTTTAACACCATGTAGTAAAAATGTATCTGCTGGAGAACCAAGCTGGCACTCCACCTTGCATCCCATTCTGTGGGCTGAGTGGTTCCTATTCATCATTAAGGCTGGAAGCTAAGATGAAGGAGCATAGGCATGATCTCAGAGTGCCTCAAGCTGTGCAGAGGAGTGGGTTTTCAATTTGACATGCCTCCAAGTGTCTGTACAGTATGTTTTTTGATATTCCCTCTTTAGGAAAATGTCCAGGTTCAGAATGGCCAAATACTTTCCCAGAGTTTCAGTTGCAAATGTCAACATACGTCACCTTCCACCTTCCCCCCACAAGAGGGCATGTAAACTAATGGTGCCATACTCAGAAATGAGGGCCATCAGGATCCCTGTGGGCTGTATACTGACAGTTTTAAAATGTAATGTTTTCTGTGCTTTATTGTATTTTTATTCATTTTGTTAAATATTTCCCATTTATATTTTAATCTGCTTTTAGCCACACTCAGGAGTATTGTGGTCAACATGTGATCTGCAGGACATGTGTTTGACATCTGATTTAGAGAATCACATGAACTTTGCCTTATACCTCAATCTGCAGAGGATTCTTGTTCCTAATTATTTGGGTGCTGGGATGAGTAAGCAATCTGTGCTGCTTAGTCATGAAGCTGAGCTGAGCCCATTGGTTGCTTGAATTGCAGTTGCCTCTGACCCCCATGGAAAGACAGCCAGCTGATATAAAAGCAGCTAAATGGAAGCCCAGACTGTAGGGTACTGGCCATATAACATTTCTGGCTTTCGAACAGAGCCGTGAAAAAGAAAATGAATGGAAAGGCCTTTCTTTCCTATTTCACAAGAGCAAATGCACCATATTAAGCTACGTGTATTGCCTGGGTTGATGCCAGGAAAAGAAGGAAATTGGTCTGAGATGCTGTTGTCTATGGGTGTTTTTTAGGTTGGCAGTGTGAACCCAGCTGAAAACTTCCGTGTCCTAGTGAGACGAAAGAATGTCAACTTTAAGGAAGGTGAGTGGAGGTACCCCCTCTGTTTTGTGTTACAGAGTAGATATTTAATGGCATTAAAAGATTCGAAATCTTGGCTGGGAGCAGGATTGAATTGTGATGTTTCATTTAGCACTTCTCTGTAAAGATCTCAAAGATTGTCCCTCATTAGACCTATTTTATAAGTAGCATGCAGGGGAATTCCCAGAAGCTGCTGTGTACTAAGGTAGTATTTGCTGATGAGTCATCATATTAATACAAATTATGGACCAGAACTTTGGAACATTTAATTCATTTTCCACCAAAGCCCTTTGGAGTTTTCAGCTTTGACATTTGATAGTCCGTTGGAAACTTGGAATAATGCAGACAGAACAGGACCAAGATGGTTTCTGTGACACAGTTGTGGAAGCAGGTACTTTCTGACCCAATTCTGGGGATTTGACATTAGGAGAATCAGTTTAGTTTCACCCAGTGGGGTCAAATTCAAATAGAAATAGCAACCACTAAACTGTACATAAGGATCCATGTGTGTTGCATACTTAGTTTTAAAACTTAATGTTATCTATGTTTTGTTGTATTTTTATTTATTTTGTTCAGTATTTCCCAATTACATTTTGATGTGGTTTAGGCCCCACTTGGGAATGTGACATGTTTGACCTGTTTGAAATCCAGTTTAATTCCTTAGTCCTGCCTTAGAGTGGATTTGAAACCAAAGCCCCCCTCATCTCATTTTCCTCCCAGAATCCTTAGTATTCTTCAGACCATGTATGGTTCCCGAGATTCCCCTCTTGCTGTACTGATAACCAGCTCATTCTCCAGATGTAGCCTGGATAAGATGTAGGTATATAGTTTTTCCTCTCAGTGCTTTCTGTATCATGCTGAACTGCCCTCTACATATGGGTTGTTCCTCATCGCAAGCTGGTGTTCATGGTAGCATTGTGTTCAGCTGTGCCCTATGGGGTCAGCCTTTTTTGTGCTTTGCAGAATGTGTGTGGGGGGGGGGGGGATCTTAGGTCCTTTATTTAATACAACAGAAGGTTACTTTCTCTTTAGTTGTTGTATAATACCTAGCTTATCAGAATCAGTGTACGGTGATAATTCCATTTTTGAGAACTGTGGCAAGGAGGCCAGGCATGCCATCATGGTATTGCTCAAAGGCTGTTGTGACCAGCTGAGTCTCACAGATAACATGCAGTCTGTTGAGTCAGATCTTGTTCTTGGTAGAGGATCCAGAGGCTGACCCAAATGAGAAAACTGATGCCAATTTCATCATGATACTAATCTTAGGAATCTTGGAAAACACTTAGGATTCTTCTTGCAAGTTGTGTAAAAATGAAGATAAGTGTATTTATGTTAGTTTCTAGCAATTTAATTCACAGTTGCTATAAAAGAACATTTGAGTTTTAGCTCTTAGTTAAATATCACAATGGATCTGTGATTTATCTGTCTACTTTGTCCAAAGGTACAGATTACACCATCCATACCTTCTCACCCTTTGTGACTCTTAGCATGTCTTCTCTTCTGTTTTCCACAGGGGGTGCCCCCAGAGTGCTAGGCATCTTCCTTTAGTTCTTTTAACATTAGGTGGGTACCAGAGTACCATTCCGACAGACTCTTTATTATTGTTACTCTTCTATGATCATCCCACCTTCTGTCACGTCTCTTTGATTATGCCAGTCACATAGTTTGTCATTAGTAATATGCCCACCCTGCTTCTCTGTGTTGCCCTTTAGGTGATTTGCAGTTTTGGTTCTTTGTAGATGGTGGTATTTAGTGAGTCTCAGACTCTGTAACATCATCAGAAAAGTATTGATGTTAAAAAGGTGGGTTTTTGTTTCAAAGAGAAACTTGAAGTTGTTGAATTTATTGTTGTTGTTGAGTCATGTCCAACTCTTTGTGACCACATTTGGGGTTTTCTTGTCAAAGATTATGGGAGTGGTTTTTGTCTTTTCCTTCTTAGCTCATTTTACAGGTGAGGAAACTGGGTCAAATGGGGTTAAGTGACTCGCCCAGGGTCACACAGCTAGTAAGTGTCTGAGGCCAAATTTGTGCTCTGCGGGATGAATCTTCCTGATTTCAGGCCTGGCACTCTACCCACTGGTAGACAACTTCATTGTCCATCTACAGAGTAGGTCCAAAATATATATATCTTGGAGGGTGAGGGTGTGTTTTTAGATAGATCTAAATATATAGATACATAGATATGGATATATAATCAAGATATGTGTGTGCACATGCTTATACACACACAGACACACACACACACACAATTTAGATATTTCTCTATATCTATTCATCCATCCATCTGTCCGCGTCTGTTCTGACAGACCTGCTTAACGGGCTAGACAATAGGCATTCTTCATCTGCTTGGTTTTTCCTGTGTGGAGTGTTAAGATGAGCTCTTAGAAATAATTACGAATGTTATTTGAAAGGTTCTACAAAGTACTGGGACTTGATACAGTCAGCACCAGAGCAGACAAGGAAAACTAAGTTTCAATAGGAAAGATTGTATGAATTTTGAAATAAGTAGCCCTTTCCAAAGGCTGTGATGAGAGAAATATGGTAAGATCTTATGTACTTCTGCTATCTTCAGGGATGGACAAAGGACATTTTGAGTAGTGCATTGTGCTAAAATAGGTTTCATTAGAAGTAGGGATTGTGGAGGAAAGAAGAGTCACTAGGTTGTCTTTGTTTAGAGGGAAATAGGACCTGCTTGGCCTTTAATCATGACATGTTGTTTACTTCTTTTGATTGAAAAATTATAGGACCTCTTCAACCTGTTTTGTGTTAAAAGGTCTAGAAACCAGACAACTTGAAGTTTGTGCAGTGGGTATATTTGGTTAGCTGGTTTGATTCACGATTGCTCCCATACCCATATAAACACAATTATACCTCATTCCTAAGCATCCAGAGTTTTTTTGGGGGGGTGGGGGGGTTTTGTTGTGGGAAGTTTGACTACATTTGTATGGCAGCTTTCTAGATCCTACTAGATTTACTAGTCTTGCTCTAATGAATTTAATCCCATCTGAGAGTGTCAGAGTTGTATCAAGCCCTCTCAAAATTAGGCAGTCTTCTCTTAAGTGCATCTTTCTAAATTGTCATCATCATCATCAGTATGAGCATAGGTAGGTCTTATTTCTTTGTTTTCATGGGAGATATGAAGTCTGTGAGTCAGCAGCTCCCAAAGACTTCAAATGTCAATATATGTAATTGCTTTCACCTCTGCCTTACCTACCCTTTTATCAGAACTTCTCATTAGCAGTAATACAATACTTAGTGATTGTTTTTTATTAAGTGAATGAATAAACTTATTGGCCAGAAGCTCATCAGCAGAAGAGAGAAGTTGTGTTCCTGAAGACTAACTCCCTTCTTAATGAACCTTGGATGATTGAGACCTTTCCATATTCATTAGAGTTCTATTAAGTGTGTGACATTTGTGTAAAACAATCTGGAAGTTTTATCTGGTGTAGAGAAGACAGAATCTATGCCTCATATAACTTAACTTGATTCAGTTCCACAGTCACTTCTTAAGGTCCTTGTCCATCTTATCATGTGCAGAATATTATGCTAGAGGCTGTGCGAATTACCACACTCAGATAAGACATTGATCCTGCCCTCTCTGGAGATGACAGGTACACAAAAAAGCAACAATATAAAATAGAGAATCCTAAGTACATAGGAAAGGTTCAAAATACTATCCACATGGAAGAGATGATTTCTTTTCTAGGGGAATCAAGGAAAGTTTCATGAAGATAGTTGCACCTTTGCTTAGCCCTGAAGGTTGAGCAAAATTTCAACAGGTTATGGTGGGCAATAGGAGTGAGAGTCACTTAATTCCAGGCATTTGGGACAGCATCAGCCAAAGCAGAGCTAGGAATAGGTGGGATAAGTTTGGGAAAGGATGAGTGGCCCAGTTTGAAGGAGAATATAGAAGGATGATGATGATGCCGATAATATCTCCTTCACAGAGTTGATGTGATGATCAAATAAGAAGTGTATAAATCATTTCAAAAACGTTAAAGCACAGTATCATGTCAATTTTCTTTTTGGGGAGGGCATGTTTCTGAATTTGTGGTTTCGTTGGTATGGGCAATGGAAATTTCTTCTACCGATGAAGATGAATACTTGTTTTGCAGCTTAGAGGCTTAGAGAGTTTCCTGGGGATAATGAGAATTTAAGTAACTTGCCCAAGGTCACACATCCAGTACTGTAATTGTCAAAGGCAGTACTTTACCTTGGGTCTCACTAGCTTAGATGCCAGTTCTCTATCTACTTTACCATACTATTGCATCTGAAAAAAATTGTTTCGAACCAAATTGTGGAGGGCTGGGGCAGGTAGGTGGTGCAATGAGTAGAGCACCAACCCTGGAGTCAGGAAGACCTGAGTTCAAATCCAGCCTCAGACACTTGACACACTAGCTGTGTGACCTTGGGCAAGTCACTTAACCCCAATTGCCCTGCCTTCCCCCCTCCAAAAAAAAATAAATGAGGTACTCTATTTACTACAAATTGTGGAGGACTTTGAATTCTGGAATAAGGGATTTGAACTCCATCTGGCAGAAATGGGAAGCCCTTGAAGGTGTTGGAGGAGGAAAGTGACAATCGTGGCTGGGTAGTAGAGAAAGTAGCAGGCATTTATGTGTAACATGTCACGCGAGGTATAATGGAGTAAGGGAAAAAGGGATAAGCTATTATAATAGGACTGGCCAAAGGGCAATTAAGGAGGAAGAATGGACAAGGGAAAGAGCACCTATGGTAGGAAACTTCTTTGATCTACTATAGATCTCACTTGTCTGCTTTAAATTAAAGCTGGTCCTTCATTACTGTACCATTCTTGGGCTTTTTTTTTCTTTTTAACATAGCTCCCCATCATTTGGAGACCACATAGGGAGTGTTTTCCTTTGAAAATTCCTTTAATTATGGTTACATCTAGCTCCCAGGGAAACCAAGAAGTACCATTCATCTTCCATGCTATATGATTAGTTTGAACCATAATAACTGAACTAGTAAAGGGTGAGGACAGAGAGAAGGGGGTGCAGTCCTTAGAGCATGGTCCCTGCCACAGTCAAGACTCTTTCTTGAGCAGCCAGAGTCTGTACTTAGAGAATGATTGTGGTAGGCCCAGGGAGTGAGAGTAGTGCCAATGGACCCAGAGGTTTTTCATGGGAGTTTGTCTCTGCAGTTATAGTCAGAAGTCAGTGCAAACTAATTCAGATTACAAAAACCACAGAATAGCAAGAAAAGGTCTGCTCGACCATGAGATTGGAAGGCGTGAGTAACTTGTGTTGTACCTCTTAGATGTTTGAACTTATTTTTCTCTGGTTCTAGTGGAAGACCTTGTGGAAAAGGTGAGTTATCTATCTTAAAGGTTGGAAGGGGATGTCATTTGAGGGCTGGGATTCTGGAAGAAATATGAGGGAGCAAAAGGGTTGCAGCAGGGAAGTGGCCTGAAGAGAAGGAATTCAGGTGAATTATAATAACAGAAAATAAAATCATTCATTGTAGTCAACTGGGTAATTTGCTTAATAGTTCGTCTCCCCATTTACACAGATACAGCAGTACTAACTGGGACACACTGTCTTTGTTAGAGGCTTTGGCTTTGCTTTCCAAAGCCATAAATCCACAGAATGGATTAGCTTGATTGTATCCACGGAACATAGTGGTTCTGCTACAAGCTTCCTCCTATGTTTTTCCAACTTGCTCTGCTGTGTGTGACATTAGGGTATGTATCATCCCACTCCTTGTAACCTTGTTTTGTAGATCTTCTAATCTTATGTGGACAGTCAAACAGATAGATATTTTTAGAAGATAGAGAAATGGTAAGAGAACATAGCCATTTAGCTGTCTTAACCCAAGTTTGGTTACTTCAGAAATTGCTAAATTAAGGCCTATAAATTGCATTGAGGGTCTTGAAAGAAATGATTGTGAATGCTGATGATTTTGGCTTACAATAAACAAAATCGTTTACCAAATAGCCATGTTAGGCCCATGAGAGTTTTTACCAACCTGATGCCATTCCTCAGTTCTTCTCATAAATGACCATAGTGAATAATCTTAGAAAAAAAATTCCAGGACACAAGTCTGTATTTTAAATTGTATTAGTTGTTTAACTTGTCCACAACCTTTTTATTTTATCTTACCTAATTAAAAAAAAAAGAATCTCTAATAATAGATTCGAGCTTCTTTTCATAGCTTACTTATCCAAAGCAAGTAACCTTGTTTCTGTGTTAGAGATATAAACGAGAACAGAAGTCATTTTATTTGGAATTGCATAGTGAAATTACACTAGGGACACCTGAATACTTTTTTTTTTAAAAAAAATACATTACTTATATTTATATATAAATGTGTATGAATAAGGAGTACTTAATAATCCTTTCTTAACCTCTTACTCAAGTCATTGTTATAATCCATGTCATATGTTAGGAGGCTGAGTCCCAGAGTAATTAGAATCATAGCATTTCAGGTTTGGAAGGAACCTCAGATGCCAAGTAGTCTAGCCTTTACCTAAATAGAAATCCTTTTCAGAGCTTCCTTGATAAATAAATGTTCATTCAGTCTCTACTTATTTGAAAACCCTAGTCATATACCCCAAAATATAACCTCAGAAAACTGCTCTAACATGGTTGGTCTTATCCAGAAAGGGATCCTGTTGTAATTGTGCTCTTAATGTCCCTTCAAAATAATTTCAGTAAGTACGCAACCAGAGAAGCAAGTAAATGCTGTATTTTGGCTGATAATTCTCTTTAGGAGCAGACGCATTTAAAAGTG
>CM053626.1:53955889-53982092 GCA_028646595.1 Phalanger gymnotis | reverse complement strand
TGCAATTTGAATTACTTTGATCAAGTTAGCAAATAACTGTAAAACTAAGGAGACCTCAGGTCTTCCTTCCAGTTGTAGAAAGCTAGATCAAAATTCTGTAGAGTTGATTTCTTGTCCTCTTTTGGGGATTGCATTTCTTTGTCATTTCTTCACATAACACAAAGGATAGTAGCACCATACAAAAACCATAATTATAATTTGAAAAAAAAAAAAGTTTCTATGCAGGCAATTAACGTGAAACGGTTTAAACAAACCAGAATGAACAAAGATGTTAAGTTATATAAGTGCAGGACCAATGAGCAATAGAGTTAATAGCATATAGAAATTTAGTCATCTCTAAAAAAAAAAAAAAGCCCATTCTTACATGAGCCTGAAAAGCCTTTCTAGTTTATAGGAAACTATGTGTCAGAGTAGAGCTGTAGCAAAATGTAGCCTGGATATCCCTTAAGAAAGAGAGACAACTGGTACTATGTAAATAAAATGTTTCCTGTACTCACGTTCTCAGCAGTCACACCTTGTACTCATCTTTGAAGCGTTGAAAGTAGATTGATAAATAATCAAACTATAGTCCTAATTTATCCCAGTGCTTTATTTTCTTGTAATGTGTTATAATCTTGCTAGTTTTAAACATGCTCACCGCCACAGACTCCCACCATCTTCCACACCCCCTAAAAATGTAAAACTCTTGCAAATTTCAGGGACTGACATCAAAATCATTTAGAAAAGAAGAACTTGTTCTGTTCCACATTAAAAATGTCCATTGATAACCTTGTGTTGAAGAGCTTGTCTGATTTCAGTTGTACAGCCCTATCAGCTCCACTGAAAGCACTTGTTTTGCCCTGAAATTATCTTTATTTTTTAGTGCTAGGCAGAAAAACATCATAGGAAGACACAGATCAACCAGTCACACGGTTCAGTTAAGAGATTTCACACTTACAGTGAGTGCTAATGATCTTGGCTTACAAGGCAAACGGGGGAAGAGACACCATCATGGAAGTTCAGTGTGTTCTCCCTACCTCCTACAAAGTGTGACTGTGATGCTGCCGTACTTTATAGATCTTTTTCACGTGGTATTGTCCCCATCCTATTGCCACGCTGAGGGGCCAGAGTTGTTTAGACTCCCTGATTGAGAATGATCTTAGGACTTGTTTCATGGGCCCAGCTGGATAAAGAAAGAAAACTGATATGAGATTGTGCTGATGGGATAAATTGCTTAAATTAAATTAAAATTAAATCAATGACTTCCACTGACTGCTCATGGCAAATAGAATAAGCTGAAACTCTCAACTAATGAAGACGTTTAGGAAGAGATGTTGGGCTTTTGTTAAAATAGTCACTAATCAGCTGAAATGTTCAGGAGGGCCTAGAAACATCTCAGAGTCCCACTTGGAGGTAATAAAAGGGTTTCAGTTCTCCCCTACTACAATGCAAGCCGGGGCGGGGGGGAATATACTGACATAGAGGGAAATAGCAAAAGTAATTTGATTGTTAATCCCATACATTAGATCCGTATATGTCTACATGAGGAGCTAAAAGAAGCAAGATGCACTTGCTTCCTTTTCCAAAAGAAGAAACCATTTCGAGATTCAAGCCCCAAAGTCAGTTCTAATAGGAGATGAGAATGTTCAAAGGACTTCTTTGAGAGTAGGAGAGAATTTTGCTTTTTGAAGTTCCATCAGGACAATTTGGGAGGCCTCTGGAAGGGTCATAAGTTTGATAAGCATATGAGATTAAAGGCTCCAGTTTAGTTATTTGTGCAAAGGCCAGCTAGGTGGACAGAGTGCCAGCCTTTGAGTCAAGAAGACTCAAATCTGGCCTCAGATGCTTACTAGCTGTGTACCCTTGGGCAAGCCACTTAACCATGTTTACCTCAGTTTCCTCATCTGTAAAATGAGCTGAAGAAGGAAATGGCAAATCACTCCAATATCTTTGCCAAGCAAACCTCTTATGGGATCCCAAAGAGTTGGATACGTCTGAAAAAAAGCATACAAAGTCTATGTGATCCTAGAAAATTCCTGTAGTTAATCCGCTTATTTCTTACAGTGAGGTTCTTCCAGAGTACTTGGGCCTACATTCCCATACTTAACATTATGGGAAGTTGGGGTCAGAATCTAGCCCCTTCTATAGAGACTTCAATTTAGGTTCTAACCTTTCTGTTTTAGTAGTGTTCTCTTTTTGGGCCCTAGCAGGAATGGTAAAAAAAAAAAAATGTTTACTGTCTTAATTATTCTTTTAACAGAAATTCTCCAGTGTCGTCTTTCTCTTTGTGGGAGATTTTTGCTCCTCCAAAGATGGTTTATTGGGCAAATCATAGTTGTTTCGGTGTCTTAAGAAGGATTGGAAGCTAGACTAATTGGGCTGTAGAGGTCTTTAGAATATAATTTAGCATATTCACCTATCCTATATCCCATAATGCACATAATATATAATATGCAGATTATTAAGAGAGTCTTGAATGGCTGTTTCCTGTGGTTGAGTTCTTTTCTAGTTTTCTTGATGAAGCAACATAACCCCATTACTCAAATGGACACATTTTAAAAGGCATTTAAGTAATGGGGCATGTTTTTTAATAAACTCAGGTATATAATTTGTTGGTCTGCTGTATTGCAAAAATTACATTCTATTTCATATGTCTCTGCCCCATGGAAAGAGCCTATTTATACTACCAAATAACATGCTTATCAAATACAGGAAAATTTGGGATACTTTCAAGTATACGTAAGTTTACATATAATTAATAGTGAACAATTAGAATTCATTTGCATTCTAGTGCCAGTGTGTTATATAAAATTCTTGAGTATTTTGCTGATTTGAAAAATCAAATGCATGCTACTGCTTTTTAGATTCATCATTCTAGTTTTCTTTTTGTTCTTTCATGCCATATTCTCTACAGCATATTCTTCTTTTGGTGGGAGTTGTGGAGGTGTTTACTATTGATTTATTTCATGCTCTGAGAAGAGAAATACAAATCAAAGGTCTTGCATTGAATTATCTCAGAGATTACACTGTTCTTCCTTCTGTAGCCAGGTAGTGGCACACTAAGTCAACTGAGACTTCTAGATCATTCTCTTAGCTAAACCAAGATTAAGATGTGTCTTTAGCCTCCCTTTGCCTAGATCCAGAAGAAATAAGATGACTCCTAAAGTCCTTTCTGTCCTCTAGATTTTGAAACAAACAGTAAACAGAACAAAAGAAGTGTATGTCACACAAAGGATAAAACAAAAGTGTGACAAATACGATGGGAGTAGGAAATAAGAAGAGCCATAATTGTGGCAGTGCTACTGTGATTCTTTCCATACGTACTAAACCACAAATGATGCCTCCTGTCAGTAATGTGTAAATTAACTTTAACATATTACCAACATTAAAATTGTAGCTTTTTGTTATTAGTCAGGTCAAAGTCCTTTGGCACATTATCTGATGTTTTTTATAATCCGAGAAAGAAAATCATATAACCCTAGAATTTAGAGACTTCTATTCCATTTCTCATGTCGACTTTACAAATATCTGGAGTGATTA
This sequence comes from Phalanger gymnotis, assembly GCA_028646595.1. Classification (NCBI taxonomy): domain Eukaryota; kingdom Metazoa; phylum Chordata; class Mammalia; order Diprotodontia; family Phalangeridae; genus Phalanger; species Phalanger gymnotis. Next base: position 53,978,573 of record CM053626.1, on the reverse strand, counting down.
CTTCAGTGTTAAGTAACTGTCAAAAAGCTAGCCTGAATTCCATATACTGTGCTTTACACTAAATTCCCTTGTGAAGGCCTCAGTGGAGATAAGAGAGAAGTATTTCACAACATCCATTACATGGGAAACTTTTTGTTAGAAAGCATATGTTAAAAGCTCTTAGACTTCTTTAGTCCACAGAATTTTAGAAGCTCTTAAAAATCTTCCAGATATCTAATTGTTTTCTAGTCTTTCAATCGAGTTTGTGACTTTTCTGTGAATACCATCTCCAATCTCTCCACATTAGTTAATTTCATTTCCGTTCCTCAAACATTTATTAAACAAAAACTAATGTATACAAGTGGGTAAATACCAAATATATAAAAGGGATTGAAAGAGGGAGAGATATTAAACAACTGGAGGAATTAGGAAAGCCCTTCTATGAGATAGGGTACCTGAGCTGTGTGTTAAGTGAAAAGAGAAATTCCACAGGGTGAAGGTGAGGAGGGAGGGCATTCCAGGCAATTGAAAACATTTGAACAAAAGTGTAGAGGTGGGAGATGGGATTTTGTATATGGGAAACAGCTCTGGGCCTATTTGTTTTGAACAAAAAATGTGTGTGGGTGGTGGTGGGGGAATATGAAATAAAATTGGAAAAGTAAGTGGAAGCTAGATTATGGGAGACTTTAACTGGTGAACTGGGGCTTATATTTTACCGTAGAAACAATGAAAATTTTTGATAAGGGGGTGATATGGTCTCATCTCTGTTTTAAGATAGTTTAGCAGCTACATGCAAGACAGATTGAAGAGGATAGTGACAGGACATAAGTAATTAGGAAGCTGCTGTAGTATGCTAGGTCAGAGTTGATGAAGGCCTGAACTAGGATAAAGAATTTGGGAATGAAGAGAGAAAAGGAGAGGGATGAAATTTTTTGTGAAGGAAAAAATTAGGATTTGGAAACTAATTGGATGTATGGGTTGAAGGAGAGGAAAGGCTCCAGAGTTGTAAACCTGGGTGATTGGAAGGATGGTGGAGCCATGAACAGAAATTGGTAGGTTGAAGGAGAGAGAGGTTTAGGAGGAAAATAGTTTCTTTTTGGACACAATGAATTTGCTGTATCTATCTGATATCGCTCTTAAATTGTAGAAACCAATACTAAATTCCAGTCTTGCCTATAGCATCACTTCTCAGAAGCGTGTGGTCTAGCTACACCTGGGGGGTCCCTGAGATCCTTTTGGAAGTGGAGAGGTCTATGATGTCAAAATTATTTTCATAATAATACTAAGATGTTCTAATTTCTAATACAGTAAATATCAGTAGATAAAACCTACATATTAAAAACTTTTTGGAGTCCTCAATCTTTTTACTTATTTTTTAAAATAAATTGTTATTAATGCTTTCTGTTTCTCATATCACCATAGTATCCCATGTATCCTCCTCCCTCTTCCTCCCTGAGAGCCATCCCATATGACAAAATTTTTTTTAAGAGAGGAAAAAAAAAAGTAAGCACAATTGATCAAAAATTGAAAAAGTCTGAAAACACATGCAATGTGTAGCACCTGTGGACCTTCCATCTCCATGAAGGGGTAGCTTGGAGCTATCTTCTCATTTTTCTTCATTCCAATCCCGCCTGATCTTTGTGATTTTGTTATTCAGTTTTGATTTTTTTTGGCGTGCCATTGTTCTTTCCATTTAGACTATTGTAGTTATTGTATACATTGTTTTCTTGGCTCCGCTTGTGTCATTCTGTATCAGTTTATATAGCGCTTTCAGCGCTTCTCTGTATCCATCACATTCACAGATTACAATTTGGTTAGCCGTTCTCCGGTTGATGGGCATCCATTTTGTTTTCAATTCTTAGCTATCACAAGAAGTGCTGCTATAAATATTTTGGAGTATGGGAATTTTCTTCTTACTAGTGGCTTCCATGGAGCATAAGCCCAGAAATGGAGTCTCTAGAGAATTCATATAGGCTATGGTCATTTTCAGCACTTTATTTGCATAATTCCAAATTGCTTTCCAGAATAGTTGTACCACTTCACAGCTTCACCAACAATGTATTAGTGTGCCTATCTTCCCAGAACCCTTCCAACATGGACTGTTGCCATTTTTTGTCATTTTTGCCAGTTTGCAAGGTGTGAGGTAAAACATGAAGGTTATTATTTACTTCTCTCTTTAGTGTTTTGGAGCATTTTTTGAGGTTTTACAATTCTTTTGAGAACTGTTTATTCATGTACTTTGGAGATTCTTGGTTTTAAAGAATGTAAAGGATTTCTGAGATCAAAAAGTTTGAGAACTACTGTTCTGTAGTAAAATAGCCTTTAGTGTTAAGAGGCAAATTTAGCGTTTGGTTAAAAAAGACACATTTAGCTTCCATCAGTATAGTGTGGTGTTTGTGTCACAGTTCTGAGTGAGTAAAGTAGTTTCTAATAATTCTTTAAAAGATTCCGTGCAGGGGGTTGAGCCAGTTTGTGAGTTTCTGTGGACTTTTAAGATGGAGATGAGTTTATTGCAAAGGGCTATGAATTTCATATGTATTCACATTCCCCTATAGAATGTAATCTCACGGAGAGCAGAGACTGTTTTAGCTTTATACTCCCAGTACCTGACACGTAGTAGGAATTTAATAAATGCTTGTTGAATTAGGTTGTAGATACAGAAACAATCAATAATCCTTAAGTAATAAGTTGTTTATTTTCACCTTATATCTGAAGTGGACTTAATTCTGCCATCATTTGAACAGTTCACCTTCTATAAGGTAACCATTTTTCATTTTGTTATATTATATGAAATTACACACTTTCGTCCATTTGTGTCTTGTAGTTGTCCTGAAGGATAATAAATGTTCTTTTAAATGCATTTTATAGATTGCTTTTATCATACCTCACCCGTGTTATTAAAGGCCACAAAGATTTTATGAAAAACCTTGTAATTAAGTGCTAAATTAGCATCTAAATAAGATGTAAGAGTTGAGGAAATCAATAAGGTTTGAATTATTTAAGGCAAGTTTATGGGACAGCTGGAGTTTGACCTAGATCTTAAAGAAAGATAGAGTTTAGGTGGGCAGTTAGTTGGCTCGGTGCATAGAATACTGGGCTTAGAGTCAGGAAGACCTGAGTTCAAAACCAACCTCAGACACTAGCTTTGTGACCCTGGGCAAGTCACTTAACCCTGTTTGCCGCAGTTTCCTAATTTGTAAAATGAACTGGAGAAGGAAATGGCAAACCACTTCAGTATCTTTGCCAAGAAAACCCCAAATGGGCTCATGAAGAGTCAAAGCAACTGAAAAATGACTGAACAACAACAGAAGTTTAGGTAGACGGGAGAAAGTATGGTACGCTGAATGGGGTAGAATATGAGTGCTGGTACTTGGAGGGAATAGCATGATGTATCCTTAGGGTTATTTTTCCCCAGAAATGAGTTTGTCTTTGCAGGAACTTAGAGTTGTTAAGCATTTCTGTGCTAACCATTTTCTCCTTTCTTAATTCTCTTGCGTCTATCCCTTTCTTTAAGCTTATGTCTTTCCTGACCTAATTTCTTTGTCCTCCATTCCATCCTCTAGAACTCTGAACAGTGATACATAGAGAACAATAGAACTTTGATAGAATTATTTCCCTACTTGTCTGTCTTCAGTGGTCTTCCCCTCAACAGTTGTCTGCTAAACAGTGCAGACTCATTCATGGTTCAGCTTAACCTTCTAACCTGAACTCCCAGCACTGCTCTGTATATATCCCATATTTCAGACAAACTGAACAATAATTATGTGCTTGAAGATGTACAGACAGTTTCCCTCACAGCAGCATCCCTATGAGGTCGGTGTGGTGTACTTATTAATAGCCCCATTTTACAGATGAGGAAACAGACACCCAGAGAGGTTAAGTGACTTATCGATGGTCACACAGTATCTTCATTTCACATGTTTAACTTTCTTACCTTTATACCTTTGCTCATGCCATTCTCTTTACTTAAAATATGCTTCCCCTCTAAATTATCCTGCGAAAATTGAACTCATCCTGTAAGGTCCAACTCAAATGCCACATCTTGAATGTAGTTTTGCCTTCATGTGTGGGCATACATGCCTATATGGCAATCTTGTGATAGATCCCATGCTGCCTTTCACATAACTGTAGCCATTTCTATATTATCTTTCTACCTTCTTGAGGCTATGAATTATGTTTTATTTATAGGAAATTAGAGACCACCTAGTCCAATTCCCTTATTTTATATCTTTTGATCCTTTCCATAGTACCAAAGTACCTTGTATGGAGGCAATCAGTAAATATTAGATGAATGTGTAGGTAATCATTTCAATACTAGTATTTTACCAGCATGGCTGTATGAGAGCAAAATGTAGAATGTTACTGCCTATGAGCTAGAGGTGGAGGGTGGTGGAGAGGTACGTGGTAGGTAGGAACAGGTTACAATTATAACCAGTAAAGAACTCCAGAGAACAGCAGGAGGAAAGGATGTTGTCAAAGAACTATAGAACAGGAAGAGAAGATGGGCTGGTCATATGGCAAGATTATGGCATGGACATAATTCTCCATTGCTACTTTTATAGTGTTGGGAGAAAGCAGGAAAGACCTTGGGCACATTGGTTGGAGTCCATGTGCTAAACTTTGGATACAACATGAGCAAGAATTGCATAGAATGAGCAGGCATGAATTAGTTGGAATCATTGTCTGGGGTTGGGGGGGTGTGGTGAGTACTCCCTAAATGAGAAGATAATCACATATCTTCTTAGTATAGATAAACTCTGCATTGGCCAGAGAAAGGGGTTTTAAAACCATAAACACGATTCAGCAGCTCATTGGATACAGAGGGTGAGAAAAGAGTAAGGGTGATGGGAATGATTAACTTGGCTGACTAAAAGGATGGTAATGCTCCCAACAGAAATGGGGAAATTTGGAGAACTAGTGAGTTGGTGGGGGAGATAATGAGTTCCATTTTGGATATATTGAGCTTGAAATGCCTATGCAGTTACTGATGCAGGACTAGCATTCAGAGAGATGTTAGGGCTGGATACATAGGTTGAGGAATGACATGGAGAGAGATAAGACTGGAACTCATGGCAGCTGACGAGGTCGTTGAAAAGAATGTAGGTGGACCATCATACTAAGGGGGCAGGATATGGATGATCTGGCAAAGAAGATGGGTGGGAGGAGACCCAGCTGGCCTAGCAGCCAAGAGAGAGAATATCCAGGTAAGGGTTTGGTTGGCAGTATCAGAAAATTGAGAGAGGTTAAGGAGGTTGAGAAATGAGAAAAGGCCGTCGGATTTAGCAGTTTAGAAATCGTTGGTAGCCATAGAGAGTCTTAATTGAGTGGCAGGATAGAAGCAGCAAGAGTAACAGAGTCTAGATCTTTAGCTATGAAAAGGGAGGAAAGATACATAAGTTGATAACTTGAAGGGATGGTAGGGTCAAATAAAGGTGTTTTAAGGATGGAGTACACCTGAAAACGTTTGTAGACACTGGGGAAAGAGCCTGTAGAGGGACTAAAGATGAGACACCAAAGCGGGGAGTGGTGGGAGAGGGATGAGTCAGACTCCTGAAAGAGATCAGAAAGACTGAACCGTAGAGCATAAGTAGGTTCGGCCTTTTTTTTTTTTAAAGGAGTTATTTTCTTTATTATTTCCTTGTGCCTCCTTTACCAGGCTGTCTGTACTTTTTCCATGATTTTCTTGCATCACTCTCATTCCTCTTCCCAGTTTTTCATCTACCTCTCTTTCTTGATTTTTAAAATACCTTTTGAGCTCTTCCATGACCTGAGACTAATTCATATTTTTCTTCGAGACTTTGGATGTAGCAGTTTTGACCTTGTTGTCTTCTCAGTTTGTGTTTCGATCTTCCTCTTCCCATAGTAACTTTCTGTGGTCAGGATCTTTTTCTTCCATTTGCTCATTTTGCCAGCCTATTTCTTGACTTTTAACTCTGCTAAAGTGCGGGTATGCTTCCATAGTAGAGAGGTCACTGTCTCAAGCTTCAGGACTTTTGTGCAGCTGTTTTGAGATAATTCTGGGGACCTATGAGTTTTCACTTCTCCCAAGGTGGTACAATCTAGGGAGAGGTGTGTTTCCTAATCTCCTGGCCTGTGCTCTGGTCTTTGAGTGACTGCAAACATTCTTTTCCATCTTGAAACTGTGACAGGGTCCCAGCTTCCTGTGGTTGTGATGTGCTAGTGCTCCTCCTTACACTTGCACTACTGCCCAGGACTACAAACCAGATCCAGATATGGTCACTGCCCTTGGTGCCAGCAAAGACACCTCTCTGATCTCATTCTGACCCCGTTTCCATCTGTGACCTGAGGACTAGAAACCACCACTGCCACCATGGATTCAGTCACCCCCAAGGTCTGTTCCTGATTTGCTGAGGTGCAGCCAGCACCCAAATGTGCTCCATTCTTACCCTGGTACAACAGACCTTTCCTGCTCACCTTCTAAGTTGTCTTAAGCTAGAAGATTTTTCACCCTATTTTTTTCTGGGTTCTGCCACTCCAGAATTTGTTTTGAAGCATTATTTAAAGTTGTTTGGAGGAGTTTTTGGAGAGCTCAGGCAAGTCCCTGCTTTTTCTATGCCATCTTGGCTCTTCCTCAGTGAGGTTATGTCTTCCTCAGAAACAGGAGTAAGAGAAGAAAGGATAAACATTCAGAGGGGTTTTGAGCAAGGAAGACTAGGGGGTTAACAATTATTGAGCTCAATATTCCATTCGGGAGGTAAAGAGCCTTGAGGACTAAAAGAGCTCTTTTGGGAGGGATGTAGTCAATCAGGGAAGACTAAAAGGAATGTCATGCAGAGAAGGTTCCACTGAGATTAGATAACATGGATTTGTAATGGACCCATTTGGCACTACATTGTTTAGCTGCTTGAGAGGAAGGCAGATGGTAAGGATGATCCAAGAATGAGGATTGGCAGGACATTGTCAAAACCAGACATTGCTCATGTGTTTTCTATTTTATTTTACTCTGTAAGTGATTTTATTCTATAAGTTTGATCCTATACTTTATATTTATTTCATTCTGTAATTTGATTCTATTCTGTAACCATATTCTGTATAACAAACCTAAGCCTCTTCTTTATCTCTGAGTGAAGAAGCTCATGAGTGCAAAACTCAGCCACCCTCTCAGAGCTAGATGTAAAAGTTTTAAGCTTTCTCATAACTACTGTTAAGGAAAAACTCTGAGCTAAGGCAGCTCTCATGTCTACACTGCCTGAAAATCATTCCTGGTGAAGAAATCCTTGTCTTCTCTCATGACTTCAGCTCCTGAGAAAACTGCATGGCCTTTGTCTGTTATCTTTGGGCACAAACAGATTGACTGTGTCCCATTTTTAGCTTCATCCTTGGCAATTAAAGGTGGTTTTATCTAATTCTCAGGTGCCTATGAGACTGCATCTCCTAGTTTATGGTTACTGACCTCAGGATGCAGCTGGGCCTTGTAAATTCATAAAGCATTCATTTCAGACAGAGAAAGGTAGTCATCTTTCCACATGTTCTTGCCCATCTTCTTTAATGTAATCAATTATGATCCCTCAACCCCATGATGTTGCTAAATCTATAACCAATATTATTTCTGTTGTGTCATTTGTTCTATGCTTATGAAAATGAGGTGCATCTTCAAGTCTGAGTCTTTGGCTGGAAACTGAGGCAAGCCATAAACCCGCTTCATTGGCTGGTAGTGCCCCTGCTAACAAACCATAATCTTGCTCAGAGAAACATACCTTAGTTTACCTTTTTTTTAAATTTCACTCACAGCAATATGAATATAGTGTGGCAAAGGAGCCAAGGGCAGAGGTCATCTTATAGTTGAATTGTATAACTACAAGATCAAGACTGTAAATAAAAGAAAGTACAGCTAGAGCAGGAATGATAGAGGGACTGGAGGTTGTAGGGCCTAGAATTAGGATTTGGAGTGAGCCATAGGGAATGATGTGAGTAGAGGAGATTATAATGAGAATTTTAAAGTTCAGCATAATGGAGGTGGCTCCATCAAAGGTTATGGCTAGATATTAGGTATTTTGACCATTCCTGTGCATATCTCCGGAGTCGTAGGTCTCAGGGGTTGAGGAGACATTAACTTGTATATTAAAGTCCCCAAGTTTGAGGGCAGGGATCAAATTGAAGAGAGAAACTATGACTCAAGCATTGAACTCCTTGAGAAAAGAAGGAAAGTGACCTGGAATCAGTAAGTCAGTAAGTGTTTATGTGTCAGGCACTGTGCTAAGTAAGCTCTGGCGTTAACGAAGAAATATAAAAGATGGTCCCTGTTTTCAGTCTTAACGGAGGAGACAACATGCAAAAACTACGTACAGATAAACTATATACAAGATAAATTGGAAATAATCAACAGAAGGAAGGCACTAGCATTAGGGGAGATCAGGAAAAACTGCCTGCAGAAAGTGAGATTTTAGCTGGGGTTTGAAAGAAGCCATAGAAACTTGGAGGCGGAGATGAGAAGGGAAAATATTCCAGGCATGAGGGACAGCCAGTGAAAATGCCTAGAGTCAGGAGATGGAGTGTCTTGTGTGAGGAAGAGCAAGAAGACTAGTGTCCTTGGATTGCAGAGTTCATGGTGGGGTGTAAGATATAAGGAGATTGGGGGGGCGGGGCATAAAGGTCTTTGTCAAACAGGATTTTAAATTTAATCCTGAAGATAATAGGGAGCCGCTAGAATTGAGGGGTGGGGGAGGCGCATGACATGGGTAGATCGTTGTTTTAAGAAGATCTCTTTGACAGCTAAGTGGAGGGTGGACTGGATCGGGTGCAGACTAGAGGTGGGCAGACCCAACCAGCCAGCAAACTGTTGAAATAGTCCAGATGTGAGGTACATCAGGCTGGTGGCAGCGTCAGAGAAAAGAAAGTCATACATAAGGAATATTATGAAGATAAAATTAACGGACCTTGGTATATCATTAAGGCAGAATTCATGATTTCAAAGAAAATCATGAATGTGCCTGAATGGTCCAGAATCGCAGGATATAAGGAATTCTCTAAGTAGAAGTCAGAGGAGTTAAAGCATTTATTGAAACTCCAAAGTAACAGACCCACAGACCAGTGTCCCCAATTTGATATCTTGGCAAGAACCTTCCAAAACCAGTATGCCCATCTCACAATAGTGACCAGGAGGTTACAGAAAAATATTATGGCAGCAAGCCAAGCCATACTGGTGCTTCCCTGCAATGCTAGGGCCCTCCAGTAAGAAGATTACCCACTGGCTTCAAGCCCTTGCTCAGCACTCTCCCGTCTGCATGAGGGTCAGCCCTGCTTTCAGTAGCACCTGCTACCCCCGGCTCTGCTTCTGCTGCTGCCACCACCACCGCTTCTCCTTCTCCTGCCTCCACTACGTCTCACTCCCCAAGCTGTGTTCTCTCCTTTTATGTAGTTGCCAGGCGTCATCCCATCGACTAGAACGTCATCTGAGCGACCAGAACTCAAGCGTCTACCACTGGCTCTGGTCTTAGTCACTCCCTCTACGACCCTGAGAAGTTTCCCCCCTCCTCCCCCGAAGCCTATTCAAATGGGCGGGAAAGATCTTCTCATTTACTGATTGCCACTTGGCAAGAGAGTGGATGTTGGAAGTAAGATATAGGAGCTGAGGATGACCCCTAGTTTGGAAGCCTGGGTGACTAGGAGGATAGTGGTACCCTCGAGAGAAGTATGGAAGTTTGGAAGGGAGAGTTTTTTGGGGGGAAGGTAATAAGTTCAGTTTCAGTTATGTTGAGTTCAGGAAGTCTATAGGATATCCAGTGTGAGATATCTAATAGATAATTGAAAGTCTGAGACTGGAGGTCAGCAGAGAGGTTAGGCCTGAATAAGTCAGTTTGAGAATCATCAACGTAGAGATGATAATTGGATCCATGGGAACTGATGAGGTCACCGAATGAAGTAGTATAGAGGGAAAAGAGAAGAGCACCTAGGACAGAGCACTGTCGTACATCAGTTATTATCAGGCATGACCTGGATGAAGGTCCAGCAAAGGAGAATTAAGATAGGGTAGTATCAAGAAGAGGACGACCCAGCAAGGTATGCCCTCATCAGAGAAGGTGCCCTGCTCAATGAGCAAAGCAGAATTGAAGTAGCTCAAAAGAAACATGAGATGCACAGATTTAGAGAATTCACCTCAACTGTTCACTATTTGTGCCCTATACAAGCCTTCCAAGCTTGTATTGATTTGATCAGCCAGGGTCAGACACATCGTAACTTGACTCTTAACATAGTGATGTCATTTTGGTCCTCTTTGAGAACGAAGGACAACCACCACTACCACTACCACCATCAAGGAGAAGAGGGTGATTGACAGTGTCACAGGCTGCAGAAAGGTCGAGAAGAATGAAAATCGAGAAAATGCTGTTAGGTTTGGCAATTAAGAGATCATTAGTAGCTTTGGAGAGAGTAGTTTACATTGAATTTTGAAGTCTAAAGAAAGAAAGTTAAGAAGAGTAGAGCAAAGGAAATGAAGGCACCTATTGTAGATAGTCTTCTTAATGAGTGCAGCAGGAGAGATAGGGGATAGATGGATAAAGTGAGGATTTTTTGAGGATGGAAGAGACATGAGTGTGTTTGTAGGTGGTAGAGAAGTAGCCATTATTAAATAGGAAGAGGTTGAAGATAAGTTGGAAAGTAAGGACGATAAAAGGGGGAATTTTTTGCAGAAGATGGAATGGAATTGGATCACCTGTGAATGTAGATAAGTGTGCCTTAGTAGGGCTTTTCCTTGTAAGACACAGTAGAGTAGATAGTGGCAGAAGGTATCTGGGTGATGTGAGATGAGGAGGAGGGGAGAAAGGGAGCTCTTGGCAGATATTTTCAGTATTTCATTTTCTGGTTTTTTGTTTGTGTTTTGTAAGATATAAGGCAGAGTTCCCAGCTGAGAGAGTGGGAGCAGAGGGAACCATAGGAGTTTGATGAGAGATGAAAAGGTTTAGAAAAGCCGCTGTAGTGAGTGGGATAGTGTGTTAATTAATAGGAAGGTGTGCAAGGATTACCTTGCAGCAGTGAGGACCCAGTTATGTAACATAAATTTGTCTTGGACTTAGTATATTTTTATGATTTTTCTCTAGCTTTGTTCAGCAGTATTTGAGTAGGCTAGTAGATCAGTCATACAGATCAAAGATTCTTAATCTGGGATCTATGAACTTATAAAAAATACTTTGTTAACTATTTCAGAACCGTAGGTTTCCATGATCTTTTATTATGAATTTAAAAACATTATTCTAAAAAGGGTCCCATAGGCTTCACTGCATGCCAAAAGGTTCTATGACACAAAACGATTTAGAACACCTGATAATAAATGGTGGGGATAAATCTCAAAGTAGGAGAGGCAAAAGGTCTAGAAGAGTAGTGAGAAACAATTAGTGTGCTAATTCTTACTTTGGGCCTACTGTGTCAAGGGACATGTAGGAGTGGTTAGGGCCTAGATTGAATTTACTCATTATACCCACTCAGTGGTTGCTTCCCAAGGTGGAGCATGTGGAGAGTGGATTTCGGATAATTAGCAAAAATCTGGTTAGTGCCAAAAGTAGGGATACAGCAGTCCTTTCCATAATACACACTTAATAAATGTTCATTGATTTCTATTGAGTAGTGTGCAAATTGAGACAAGGGAAAAGAATTAAACTTACATAAAACAAATCTTAGATAGTTTCAAGTTTACATCATTGAAAAAGCTTTTAATGTGTAATACATCTTTTCTTCATTTTATTCACTCGTTTTACATGATTTGGCACTGGCTTCACAGGACTTTGTCACATATTTTTTAATTCTTTATCACCAAGCCACCTTATCACATTGGATTTTAAGTGTACCTTTGACAGGTCAACAGGTCTTTATTAAATGCCCACTATGTGCCAGGTACCATGCTAAATTAGCCGCACATACAAATAAGAGCAAAAACCAGTCCCTACTCTCAAGGAGATCATAGTGTAATGGAGATGATATACAAGATAAATTAGACATCATTTCAGGAAAAAAAGGTACAAAGATTAAGGAGACCTAAGAACCATTTGTTATAGAAGATAGAACTTTAGCTGAGACTTGAAGGAAGCTGGCAGAGATGTGAAGGAAGAGAGTTCCAGGCACGAGGAATAGTCCATGAAAATGCAAGGAAGTGAGGAGAACGTGTCATGTGCAAGCAGTAACAAGGAGGTCAGTGTCACTGGATTGTAGAATGTGGAGAAAGCTATTAAAAGACTGGAAAGGGAGGAAGGGGCAAATATTTCTAAGTTTAGCCTTGGTTACAGCCTATAGGGAGTAGGGATATTTAAATCAGGCAGATTTAAAATTTATTTTGTTAAATATTTCCCAGTTGTATGTAAAAAAAAATTAACAATCATTTTTAGTAGGAACTAAAAATTTTTAGTTCCAAAATCTCTCCCTCCCAGCTTTCCTCCCTTCTTGTGAAGGCAAACAATTTGATATTAATTATACATATGAAATCATGCAAAACGCATTTCCATATTAGCCATGTTGCAAAAGAAAACAGACAAAAAAAGTAAAAAAAAAACTGTACATCATTCTGCATTCAGAATTCATTAGTTATCTCTCTGGAGCATTTTTCATCGTGGATCCTTTGGAATTGTCTTGGTCATATCTTTCGTAGTTGATCATCATTACAATATTGCAATTACTGTATACAGTGTTCTGGTTCTGCTCACTTTACTTTGCAGGAGTTCATATAAGTCTTCCTAGATTTTTCTGAAACCATCTTGCTTATCATTTCTTATAGTGTGTTTCTTGTAGGGAGAGGAGGTAGTCAGGACAGAAAGGCCTCTTGCAGAAGATGGCTTTTAAGCTGAGTCTTGAAGGAAATCAGGTGTCAGAGATGCAGAGGTGAAGAAGGGGAGCCTTCTAAGCATGAGTATCAGCCCATACAAAGACATGTAGATGAGTGTGAAAAAACGTGTTATATGCGAGAAGTAGTAAGAAGGCTTGGAAGGCTAGGCCATTGAGTCTGTGGAGAGGAGTAATGTATAAAAAGTCTGGAAATGTAGGCACTGGATTGTGAAGAATTTTAAATGCCTAACCACACTGGAGTTCATTGAGTAGGGTGGTGACATGTTCAGAAGTGCACTTGAGGATAACTGCTTTGGCAGCTGCATGGAGAATGGATTAGAGTAGGGCTCTGATGCGGAGGGGTCAATCTGTTGCAGTAATCTAGGAAGGGAGGTAATAAGGGCTTGAATTGAAGTGACAACTATATGAGCCGAGATAGGTCAACAACAGATCAATACATGTTGAGATAGATATAACAAGATTTGGTCCCTAAGTGGATGTGCAGGGTGTCCCAACAGTCTTAGTGCAGCCTTAAGCTTTAATAGCTTAATGAGATGAGTGAGAATGAGTTGAGAATGACAGGTTTGTTCTCCTGTTGGCATTTTGTCTGTTGTCTGAAGCTATAGTGTGGTAGCACTAGGTCTTCTCTTGAGGGTCCCATCATCTGGCCCCAGGCATATTATGTGAGGCCTAATTGGGGCAGCACTAGGCTTTTGTCTGAGTTCCCAGTCTTTTGATTTTAAACATAGTGCCTGAACTAATTTTTTTCACTAATAATCAACTGGAACAGGATCCTGAATAGAAGCCAGCATTTGAAGAGTCCATTTTCAAGACAGATTTCACAAGCAGGTTAGCAATTACAATGTGATGGGTGGTTCACTCTTTCCAAAGAATCTTCATCAGTGATTTTTGTGGGAAGAGTATTCCTTTATCTCCTGTGTCCCTTAGCTCCTTCCTTCACAAATAGCCAAACTTGCTGTCTCAGAGACTTGCTGTTTGACTGACAGTGCTTAGGACCTGTAGGTGAATAAGGGAGAAAGACAGAATAATGAGTAAGCTGAAAACAAAACAAAAGGTTTTCTTTCATTTTTCTTCCCTGTGTACTCCCTGACTCCACTTGTCTTCAGCAGATATGTAGTAAGTAATGATTATATGCCTAGCAGTGTAATACACTCTGGGAGATGCAAAAAATATATAATATTGTCCTCAAGGAACTAATAATAATCTCCTTTCTACTTCCACTTATTTATTTAGTAATGGCAGTAGAAGCAGACTCCTTGAACCATTTGCCTCACCACTTGTCTCTCTAGAGAATTACTTAGATCCATAGTAGCTATGTCTGTGTTATAGTTGGCCTTTTGGACTCAGTATTCAGTTGTAGTTGATATTACCCATCATCACTGAGTCCCAACAAGCACCATCTTTTTCCTTTTCTGATATTCGTTGCTTCCTAACCCTTGTGATCATACGGTGTTGTCCTTACATGCAGAGCCCTTAGAATTAAGCCAGACCCGAATTCATAAATTATTTTGGACCTTTTGCTCCTCCAGTTCTCAGAATCCATTATGCTTAATTCAAGCAGAAAAGGACAAATTCGTTTTTTGTGCTATTTTCTTTTGACTTGAGAAATGGAGAGAGGAATAAGGAAAATAGTGAAGGAAAGGGATTTAAGCTCTTTGTGTGTTAACACAGGGTTTCTTGGAGATTTCATCAGCTACCATAGGTTCAATTATCATCTTTCAAAAATGACTTCCAAATCTTTTTATCCAGTCTCCATTTCTGTTTAGAACTCAAGTGACACATTACCAACCACCTTTTAGGTATCTTTGCCTGCCTGTCCAGGGTCATTTCAACCTCAGCATGTGCTAAACATAACCCATTATCTGTCATCTTAAACCTCCTCCTCCACATTTCTCTAATCATTGAGTTACAGAGCACTGCCACTGGTTAGTCGACAAGCATCTTTTGAACACTCACTGTATACTAGGCACTGAGGACACCAAGACAAACATGAAGTAGTCCTTGCCCTCAGGGTAGTTACATTTCAGGGTGGGGGAGAATAGTATGTACATATGTGAAAAAATACATACTATATACAAAACTAATTCAGAGTAGTTTTAGGAAGAAGACACTAGCTGCGGGAGGGATCGAAAGGGAAGGGTCATCTGTAGAATGTGACACTTGGATTCTTGAAGTAAAAGTGAGGAGATAAAGTGCATCCCAGGCATGGAAGGCAGTCCAAGCGATGGCATGAAGATAAAGGATAGAATGTCAGGTGAGAGGAAAACCAAGAGAAATTTGTTTCAGTAGGAGGGCATGGAAAAGGGAGTGATGCATATTGAAGCTGGAAAGTCATTTGGGACCTTCTTAAATGGCAAACAGAGAAGCTTATATTTTATCTTATAGACCATAGAGAACTGCTGCAATGAATTGAGTAAGAGAGTGATGCTGTCAGACCATTTTTGCGGAAAATCATTTTGGCAGGTATGTAGGGTGTGGATTGAAAAGGGTAGAGACGTAAAACAGAGACCTTGCTGGGAGATCTCCCTAGGAGGTTAGGAGGTTATTATAATAGGACATGTGAGAGTTGAGGAGGGCCTGAATTTGGGTGGTGGTTGTCCAGGGTGGAGAGTTGGAGATGGATGTGCAGAATGATGTGGAATTAGTGCGGTCGCAAACCTGAGTAACTAGAAGGATGGTGAAGCTCTCCACAGAGGTAGAAGTTTTAATGAATTCTTCCAGGCATTTTGAATTTGAGCTCTCTTGGGGGTCGGTGAGATAAGCATTTATATGGCGCCTACTATATGCTAGATACTGTGCAAAGTGCTTTACAAATACTGTCTCATTTGATCCTCACGACAGACTTTCAACGTAGGTATGGCCTGGATGTGACTAGTCAAGATAGATTATAAAGAACCAACCAAGAAACTGCTAAGATTTAAGGGAAACTTTCTTCCTCTATGGAATGTCTGCTTTATTAGCAACAAACTTGCCCTCATCTTAAATCTTTTTCCCTTTCTACTCCTTTCATTTTCTGGCTCTCACGGAAACCTGGCTCTGTCCTGATGACAGAGCTTCTCTGGCTTCCCTTTTAAGCACTGACTTGCTTTTCACTCTCCTTCCATGCTTCCCATTGGTCGAGGGGAAGCGTTGGAATACTCCTTGCTCGCCATTTTTACTTCTTGTCTTTTCCTCTCCCGCCATCATTGAGTAACCTGTCTTCTGAGGTTCACTCAATCCATATCTACCACCTCTTCAGAATTCTGATAGCTGTTTGCTGTCCTCTAGGACACTCCTCTTAATGAGTTTGGTACTTTGCTCACAGTTTTTCCTTCCTTATTCCTGCCCTCATACTAGGAGACTTGTCAACATACATGTTAATACTCCCTCAAGTATCCTGACCACACAGTTGCTCAGCTTACTCATTTCCCATGAGTCCCACCTCAGCTACACACAAAGATCATTATATACTTGATCTTGACTTCACCTACAGGTGTTCTACTTCTGTCTTTATGAACTCTAAAATTTTCTCCTCTGATCACAATCTATTTTCATTCTATCTCCCCCTCTGCCTCACAACCTCTAAACCCTGTTCTTAGTACACATTGTGACCTCCGATCTCTTGGCTTCTCAGTTCTTACCCAGACCATCATCCTGGCACTGTCTACACTCTCCTTCCTTCCTCATTTTGACCCTTTGGTGAACCGGTTCTTAAGTTTCCTGTTCCCTTATTGTATCACTGATTTAGTCTTGCCAAGCCTCAGCTTTGTATCACTCCCGTCATCCACTGCCTTTGCTGCTACGTGCATGCTATTGAAAAAGGTGGAAAAAATCAGGAAGCTATGCTGACTACGTCCATTACAAATTAACTTTATAAAACCTCATCTGAGTCCTCACTGCTGCCAGGCAGTCCTTTTATATCTCTTTAATTAATATACCACCCCTCTCACCACAGCAGCTCTAGAGTCCAGACCTATTCATTCCACTTCATGTCTCCTGTAACTTACCCCTTCCACTACCTTCTCTGCTGAGAATCTTGCTTCATATTTTACCCCGCTTCCCCAAATTGAGACCATTCTCTCTGTCTTGGACTCTTTTCTGTTTTTGTTCTATATAGTTTAACTTGGTGATCTCATCAGCTCCCATGGACTCAGTTTTCATCTCTCTGCTGATGATTATCAGACCTACTTATCCAGCCTTAACTTTTCTGCTGACTTCTAGACTCACATATCCAACTGCCTATTGGGCATCTTGAACTGGATGTCCTATAGAAAATTTAAACTCAACATGTTAAAAACCAAACTCATTTCCCCCTCCCTCAGCCCTCCCTTGTTCATAATTTTCTGATTAATGCTGAAGGTATTACCATCCTTCTAGTCACTCAGACTGACCACTTAGGTGTCATCCTCTACACTTTACTCTCACTCCCAATATCCAGTCTCTTGCCAAGCCCTGAATACATACCCTTCTCTGACACTGCTGCCACCTTGGTGTAGTCCTTCTTCACCTTATGCCTGGACTATTGCAAATATCCATCTGATTGGTCAACTCACCTCATCCTTCCAAACTCCACTTTGGCTTTCACTTTGGCTGTCAAGGCACAAATCTGACCACCTGATATCACCTTTTTCTCTCTCCCCCTCCCCCTCATTTAGTAAACTGAGGTGGCGCCCTCTCAACTCTGGGATCAAATATAAAATTCTATGGGTTTCAGGTCCTTTCGTAACCAGTCTCCACATACATACCTTCCTAGTCTTCTTAACTTTAAACACACACTTGCTCTCTTTGCAATCCAGTGACACTACTCTCCTTGCTCTTCCTCAAACGAGACACTATATCTCAAATTCAGGCATTTTTACTGGCTATCTTCACACACCTGGAATGCTCTCCCTCCTCTTCTCTACCTCCTGCCTTCCTTCAAGTCCCAACTAAAATCTCACCTTTTACAGGAAGCTTTTTCTGATCCCTCTTAATGTGGTGCCTTCCTTCTATTGATTATTTCCAAATTAACCTGTAAATAGCTTGTTTTTACGTAGTTATTTGTATGTTGTCCTCACATTAGATTGTGAGCTCCTTGAGAACAGGCACTGTCTTTTGCCTTTCTTTATATCCTCAGTGCTTAAGTACAGTGCCTAGCACATGGAAAGCGCTTAATGTTTACTGCCTGACTAACAGACTCCAGGACAAAATCTTCGGAGAATATGCTCAATAAGGCAATGTGACATGGGTTATGAGCCATCAATTCATAAGGAGTAGTCATGAAACCCCAGGGAGAGAATGTAATCTGGAAGTACCAGTGTCACATACTGCAGATGGGTCAGAAAGGTCAAGGATTTAGAAAAGGTCATCTGAAGGGACAACTAAGACTAACCTGAGAAAGAGCATTCCACTTGAATGGTGAGATCAGATGTCAGTCCTCACAGGGCTGAGAAGTGAGGGAGGGAAGCAAGAGGAAGTAGAGGCAATGAGTATAGACAGTTTTTTCTGGGAGTTTCATTGTGAAAGGAAGATAGACACAATATGAGAGTTGGAGGGATTGGGAGGATCTAGTTGGAACTTTTAAGGATGGTGGAGACTTGGGTATGTTTGTAGGCAGTGGGGAAGGAGCTAGAAATAAGGAAAAATTGATGATTAGAGGGGAAGAAAAGAGTGCAGCAGATCATATCTTTAGAACCATCCTTGACTCCTCTTCCTCTGCTACCTTCCACCACCAGTTAAATGTTGCTATTGATTCTTCTTCCAAACCCACATATTTATGTCTTTGTTCAGGCTCTCATCACCTCTCACCTGGATTACTGCCACAGCTTCCTATTTACTTTGTCTGTTTCTAGTTTTTTCTCTCCAGTGCATCTTCCATATAGCTACCAAAATAATCTTTCTAAAACATGTCATTCCCCCATTCAAAAATCTATAGTGGCAGAGCATTGATTCTAGGATAAATGATACTGAGTCCTTTCCATTCTTGTTTTGTATTCTTCTTCTTAATGAACTCTTCATTCTAGTCAAACTTTGACGTCCCTCATATTTAATCTTTAATATCCTGCCTCCTGCTTTTGCAGATTGCCCCCCAAGGCCTTATTTGAAATACATTCTCTCCTTGCTCCATTGTGGAAAAATCAAAAATTTTGCCAAAGCTCAACCTGAGTGCCACCTTCTCCAAGAATCCTTAATAGATTCTCCTGAGAATTAGTTCCTTCTCTTTCCTCCAAGTATTTTGTATTTACTTTTTCAAATGCAAAAGTGTGTGTACACTGTTGATTAGAGAAATGCAAATTAAAACAACTCTGAGATAACCACCTCACACCTACTAGATTGGCTAATGTTGGAGGGAATGTGGGAAAGCCAGAACACTAATGCACTGTTGGTGGAGCTGTGAATTGATTGAGCTATTCTGGAGAGCAGTTTAGAACTATGCCCACAGGGCAACCAAACTGTGCATACCCTTTGATCCAGCAATGCCACTGCTAGATCTGTATCCCAAAGGGATTTAAAAAGGGGGAGAGGGAGGTTGTGGGGAAGAACCTATTTGTACAAAAATATTTATAGCAGCTCTTTTTCTGGTAGCTAAGAATTGGAAATTGAGGGGATGGCCATCGATTGGAGAATGGCTGAACAAGTTGTGGTATGTAATCGTAATGGAATATTATTGTGCTATAAGAAATGACAAGCAGGATGATTTCAGAAAAACCTAGAAAGATATACATGTGAAGTGAACAGAGCCAGGAGAATATTGTATACAGTCACAGCAACATTGTGGGATGACTGACTGACTTTGATAGACTTAGCTCTTCTCAGCAGTGCAAGGATCTAAGACAATCCCAAAGGATTCATGATGAAAAATGCTGTCTGCTTCCAGAGAAAGAACTGATGCTGTCTGAATACAGATTGAAGCATACTATTTTTCATTTTCCTTTTTGTTGATGTTCAAGTCTTCTTGCCCAAAATGTCTAGTATGGAAATGTTTTACATGATTGTGCGATGTGTAACCTCTATCAGATTGCTTACCATCTCAGGGAGGGATAGAATTTGGAACTCAAAACTTAAAAAAAAAAGAATGTTAAAATTTGTTTTTATGTGTCATCGGGAAAATATTACTTTAAAAAAAGAACATGTAGGGGTAGCTAGGTGGCTCAGTGAGTAGAGCACTAGCCCTGGAGTCAGGAGGACCTGAGTTCAAATCCGGCCTCAGACACTTGACACATGTACTAGCTGTGTGACCTTGGGCAAATCACTTAACCCCAATTGCCCTGCCAAACCCCTCCCCCAAAAAGAGAAATGGAGGAGCCCTGATGCAATAAAGTTTATAAAAAAAAACATGTATCATAAAATGCTTTGCCAACCCTAAAGTACTATATGTTAACTGTTATTAATAGTATTATCCACAGTAGTAGTATTTCTATTTACTTGCTTGCATACATCATCTCCTAGTAAGAGTGTAAGCTTCTTGAAAGCAAGGACTTGTTTTTGTCTTTGCATTTCTAGTGTGTACATAGCATAGTTTCCTGCAAATAGTAGGCACTTAATGTTTATTGAATAAGTTGTGAATGAAACAAAGTTTTTTCAGGATCTCTGGAACTATTATTTCCTTTTAATATTGAAGAATACTTTTGTTGCATTAGAGGCATTGCATGTGCTCTTTCTCTCCTTCTAATGTTTGTAAAAGCACATGCAGACAGTGCCCTGGTTCCCTCCTGAGTGAGAAATCTGACTCATCACTCACTAGTATCTCTTCAAGTGATACATGAATTTTAATTCCATTCAATTACCAACTTTTAATTAGATTCCATTGCCAAGTTAGGAGTATACTCCAGAATGCTTTATTCTTGGTTCCTCTAGTTTCTTCTTTCTGCCTGGTTTGATAATGTCCATTCTAACATGATAATCAATAGCAGGGGTAAAATAACTGTGTTTATTACATTATTTATTGGTGTCATCTTTCATTCTGCTTTTCTATCTGAAATTTCTTGTAGGTGGTACGTTTCTTTTTCATCTGTTTCTGTTTTCAGTGATTATAGTCTGTAATTCTATGGCTGGAAGTTACCTCTAAAAGTTATTAAATCTTTTGTCTCATGTTCAGGCAAGCTTCACACAAACTAATCAGAGAAATTAGTATCTCACCTAGTAAAGGCTTTTCTTTTTTAATTTTTATTTTCATTTTAAAAATTTTCCTTTAGCTACTGAAGTTTACCCCAGTTCTACTAGTCTGCAATTTAATCCTTCTCTGGAGATAAAGATTGGGCAAGCCAGAGAATTAATGTCCTTTAGATACTGCTGGGCTACTGTACACTCAGGAAATATTAACTAATGAACATATAAGCTTCAAGTTCTCCATGTTCTGTTCTCTGGTGTTTTAATGGTGAAATAGAATGAACTGGTAAGAAATTAGAGAGGAAACCATTTTTTTAAGAACTTTTATTTTTTTCTTTTTTTTTTTAGATTTTTTTATTTGATATTTTTTAGTTTTCAGCATTGATTTCCACAAGATTTTGAGTTACAAATTTTCTCTCCATTTCTACCTTCCTCCCACTCCAAGATGGCATATATTCTGATTGCCCCATTCCCCAATCAGCCCTCCCTTCTATCACCCCTATTCCCCTCCCCCCCCATCCCTTTTCCCCTTACTTTCTTGTAGGGCAAGATAGATTTCTATGCCACATCGCCTATGTCTTATTTACCTGTTGCATGCAAAAATAACCCTTTTTTCTTTTGAGCATCAGCTTTTAAAACTTTGTGTTCCAAATTCTCTCCCCTGTTCCCTCCCCACCCACTCTCCCTAAGAAGGCAAGAAATTCAACACAGGCCACACATGTATTATCATGCAAAACACTCCCATAAATAGTCATATTGTGAAAGACTAGCTATATTTCCTTCTCTCCTATCCTGTCCCTCTTTATTCAATTTTTCTCACTTGACCCTGTCCCTTTTGAAGAGTGTTTGCATTTGACTACTTCTTCCCCCTACCTGCCCTCCCTTCTGTTGTCCCCCTTTTTTATCCCCTTCCCTCTACTTTCACGTGGGGCAAGATACCCAATCCAGTGTGTATGTTATTCCCTCCTCAAGTCAAATCCAGTGAGAGCAAGATTCACTCATTCCCCCTCACCTGCCACCTCTTCCCTTCCTGCAGAACTGCTTTTTCTTGCCACTTTTATGTGAGATAATTTACCCCATTCTATCTCTCCCTTCTCCCTCTCTCAATATATTCCTCTCTCATCCCTTAATTTATTTTATTTTTTTAGATACCATCCCTTCATATTCAACTCATCCTGTGCCCTCTGTCTCTCTATATATGTATATTCCCTTTAGCTACCCTAATACTGAGGTCTCGTGAATTATAAATATCATCTTTCTATGTAGGAATGTAAACAAAACAGTTTAACTTTAGTAAATCCCTTATGATTTCTCTTTCTTGTTTACTTTTTCATGCTTCTCTTAATTCTTGTGTTTGAAAGTCAAATTTTTTATTCAGCTCTGGTCTTTTCAGTGAGAAAGCTTGAAAGTCCTCTATTTTATTGAAAATCCGTATTTTGCCTTAGAGCATGATACTCAGTTTTGCTGGGTAGGTGATTCTTGGTTTTAATCCTAGCTCCATTGACCTCTGGAATATCATATTCCAAGCCCTTCAATCCCTTAATGTAGAAGCTGCTAGATCTTGTGTTATCCTGATTGTGTTTCCACAGTACTCAAATTGTTTCTTTCTGGCTGCTTGCAGGATTTTCTTCTTGACCTGGGAGCTCTGGAATTTGGTGATAATATTCCTAGGAGTTTTCATCTTGGGATCTATTTGAGGAGACTATCAGTGGATTCTTTCAATTTCTATTTTGCCCTGTGCCTCTAGAATATCAGGGCAGTTCTCCTTGATAATTTCTTGAAAGATGATATCTAGGCTCTTTTTTTGATCATGGCTCTCAGGTAGTCCAATAATTTTTAAATTATCTTT
>CM053626.1:53921747-53955389 GCA_028646595.1 Phalanger gymnotis | reverse complement strand
TTCTTCTCCTCATTGGCTTTTTGGAACTCTTTTGCCATTTGAGTTAGTCTATTTTTTAAGGTGTTGTTTTCTTCAGTATATTTTTCAGTATTTTTTCGGGTCTCCTTTAGCAAGTCATTGACTTGTTTTTCATGGTTTTCTTGCATCCTTCTCATTTCTCTTCCCAATTTTTCCTCTATTTCTCTAACTTTCTTTTCCAAATCCTATTTGAGTTCTTCCATGGCCTGAGACCAGTTCATGTTTTTCTTGGAGGCTTTTGTTGTAGGCTCTTTGACTTTGTTGACTTCTTCTGTCTGTATGTTTGGTCTTCTTTGTCACCAGAGAAGGGTTCCAGAGTCTGAGACTGAATCTGGGTGCATTTTTGCTGCCTGGCCATGTTCCCAGCCAGCTTACTTGACCCTTGAGTTTTTCAACGGGGTATGACTGCTTGTAGACTAAAGAGTTCTTGTTCCACACTTGGGGGGATGCGCCAGCTCTGTCTCACCAGCACTCCTCCTTCCCCAAGAACCCCCAACCTGGACTGGACTTAGATCTTCAGCAGGCTCTGCACTCCTGCTCTGATCTGCCTCTTAATTCTTCCCACCAGGTGGGCCTGGGGCCAGAAGTAGTTACAGCTGTAGTTCTAAAGCTGCCCCACCTCCACTGCCCCCTGGGCTGTGGCTGAACCACAAACTCTATCCCAGTCCCCAGCAGCTTCTCCCACTAACCTGCTCTGTTGTCCTTGGTGTTTGTGGGTTGAGAAGTCTGGTAACTGCCGCAGCTCACTGATTCGGGGCGCTAGGGCACGCTCCGCCCGGCTCCCTGTCTGGTCGGTCCATGTCGCCCACGCTGGGCTCTGCTTAGCTCCGCTCCCCTCTGTTCCCAGCTCCATGCGAGATAGACTTTACCCAGAGACCATCCAGGGTATCCTGGGCTCTAGAGTCCTGCTTCCCTATGCTGTTTTGTGGGTTCTGCAGTTCTAGAATTGGTTCAGAGCCATTTTTTATAGGTTTTTGGAGGGACTTGGTGGGGAGCTCACGCTAGTCCCTGCTTTCCAGCTGCCATCTTGGCTCCGCCCCCCCTTGGTGATAGTTTTCTATTCTGCTTACTAATCAAGGATGTGCTCTTTGGTTACCTTACTAAAAGTGATTCATTTAAACAGTCAGTTTTTCTTTGGAACTGAAGATAAATATTAATTCACAATTGAAGGGTGAATTGGTTAAGTTTTTTGAAGTCACAGGCAAGTGCTTTCCTTTGGTCCCTCAACTTGTTTATAATGAACACGATCACCTGGTTGGCGAAAAAGAGGAAATACTAGAATTTTTTCTCTATCCCAAGTTGATGTACTAGAAATAACATTTACCTTTTCACACACATTTAAGGATCCTTAAAAAAGAGTGTTTGAAATTCAATTTCATATTTTTCAGAAGGCATAGACCAGTGCACAATGTTTGGTGGTATATTGACCTTAAAGATTTACTAAGAACGTCATTGGTGTTATCTGACAATGTATGTGCTCATTCTTAGTCCCAAAAGTTCTAAATGGAGGAAGTGATTTGGAGAACTGTTCATCTTGTAATATTTCAGTCATTCAGCATTAATTACCAAACAGCAAAGAAAGCCTTTAAAAGATTATGTCAGAGCAAGAGCCTCCAAGAATTATGAACCCACATGCTATCTGATTGGATGGTCTTGTTTTAGTTCTGCTCAGCCAGTCAAGATCCCTGGTGATTCTTATGTGTCTGCCCTCTTATTTCTGATGGCTCTTCATTCAAAAGTCTAGTTTATTTCTTGTTTGCAGCCTCATCTTACAGCTCATTTTTCAGTCATTTACACCTTGGAAACTGGAATGTGTGTGAAGCATTCTCAGGATGGTTGTCACCGCTTGTCACCAGTTGAGGTTATATTCACATTTGTTTTTTATTGAAAGTACAAGGTTTATGGAGTATAGAACGGCACCATGAAGAATATATAGGCCAGCCTGTGTAAACAGTGTGGTTAAACCAGCAGCATCTCTAAATATATAAAGTAATTATATTTAATTAGTGAAGACTAGGAGTAAGTGTTGCTTAAATGGTCTTAGAAAATGTTACCAAAGAAAATTCAGTTCTAGATCTAATCAGTCTTCTTAGACTGGATATATTTTGGATTATGCATTCATTTAAAAATGCAACCTTGAATGGCTCAGAAGACCACTGAATTCTAAAATAGTCCTAGTAAAAATTAATGATGCAGAGGTTTCTATACCAAAAAGGAACAGTTAGCTATAATCAGACCCATCCTGAGCATTAATTAGCGGTGAGTATTATAGAAAATAAAGAGCAGTTTGTATGTAAAGTGCTGAATTCTTAGCAATGAATTTTAAATATTACCCACCCCCAAAAAGAGCTTATTTGTTGTGTATTACAACCATGACATACTTGAAATGTGACATTAAACACAGAGAAATGATCATTCTTTTCCTTATCTTCCAGTAAGCTGCCAGTTGATACACCATATTGACCAGTTTTTGGAGACCAAAGGGCTACAGTATTATATGAAGAGTCTTGACTGCATCAAAGCATTCAGAGAGGAAGCCATTCAGGTATCAGAAGTCTTTTTTTTTTCCTCTTGGTCCAGGCCCAGACCTCTCCAAGACCCAGGACAGTGTTAAAGGGTAGAGATATATAGAACAGCCCAAAATCAATGAAACATGCTTGACTTTGGAAAAGCCACTCCTCTTCTCATCCCTGGTGAATGACAAGACAGAATAGGACCGGAGAGTAGAGAAGAAGCCATTGATTTGCTAGTAGTGTTACTTTCAAAAAGAAGGACAGAATGAATGGTTAAAATATAAGTTATCCTCAGTAAGTTAACATATACTCTTCCTAAGGATATGAACATTTTAAGCTGTAAAGATACAATCTTCATTGTAAAAAGGGACTGTATTTTGTGCCGAGATGGAAGAGACGTAGCCCTGTGAAGTGTTTTAGTAGTAACCTGGGAAAACAAGAGTGAGCTGTGCAGGCCCAGGATTAAAACAGAAAAATTAATGGAAAAAAAAGCTTGTGTTTTGTTCCTCCACTCTTCCCCAGAAGGAAAACAAGCTAATACAGGAAATCACATCACCAAACAAGGCAAAGATATATTATCAGATGAACAAGCTTTGTCTTTTTTGATTTAGATACCTGAAAAGATTGTACAACCAAAAACCATGGGAAAAAATTGCTATGGCCTGTATAGAATAAAACAGATTCAAAAGCCAAAAACCCACAGAAATATAACAAGGAAGGAGGTGAAAAATCAGAAACAAGAATATTTTGTGTTTATTTTTTCTTTCCCTTTCTCCACTAAAGTTGTCAGAAGAACAGAACTTTAACAGTTTCCTGCAAGCGCTTCGAAACAAAGTGAAAGATAAAGCCCTAATTGATTTCTGGGATATTGTCGTTCAAGGTAAAGTGGCATTTTATGTTTTTTCCAGCCAGGTGGGTTGTTTTAAACATAAGTGGTCAATATGAATGGGTCATATTATATGGGGATCTATTGGCTTCCTATTTAGATTTAAGAAATTCAGTACAACTGAAGCTGCCAAGCTATTGTAAGAAGCATAACTTAAGTGATAAACATACTTCTAAAATTGTCTCATTTAACCAAGGTCCAGCTAAAACTACTTCATGCCAATATTATTAAAGACTGTGCTATTTTAAAAAATTATGAAGCTTTGTAAATAAGTTCAGAAAACTTTGTTGACTAAAAATCTTTGGGTCTCTAAATTTTTACTGGACCCACAGCTTTACTTAAATTTTGTCCTTCCCTTACTACCAATCATTTCCTGTGTTTTATTCCTCTTCTTAGTCAACTTAGAGTATACAAGCCTACACCAAGTATCACTCCACTCTCTCCTGAGAAATACAGACACCAAGGCACAAAATCAGACCAGAGAGAGAAGGAAAATCTATTGATCTCTTTTAGGCCTGATGTGAAATTCCCTTTCGGCCCATTACCTGATTTCCTTTAGACCTACTCTCATTTTTTGCAGGTCCTAGGTGCAGTGTTTATTCACTGAAATTTCAGCTTATTTTCTAAAACTATATGTTTTGAAAGGAGCCAATATTGCCTAGAGTATTTACTCATTCATAATAAAAAGTGGAAATTATATTCAGCTTTGTTCTTTTTGTACAACTTATTTGTGGAGGGAGTTGAATATATCTATTCTTCTTGAAATAGAACTTCTTCATACAGGCAGCCATTTCTTTGACAGTTAATTTTTCACTTCTTTTAACTTTGCATTGAGGAGCAAAAGTAATTAGAATAAGTAAGTGAATGGGCATAATGAGAGAGAGATAGAGAGAGAAAATTTATGTCGTGCCTTCTGGTTTGCAAAGTACTTTTCAAATGTTACCTCATTTTGTCCTCACAACCATCCTGGGAGGTAGGTGCTCTTATCCCCATTTTACAGATGACGAAATTGAGGCAGTCAGACGTGAAATAATTTGCCTAGGGTCCCACAGCTAGTAAGTGTCTAAGCCTGGATTTGAACAACAATCTACATGCCTGTAGTTATTGTAGCTAGCATTTGTGTAGCATTTTAAGGTTTGCAGAGAGCTTATAAATATTATCTTATTTGAGAATATGAATATTATCTCATATTATTGAACCCAGATCATCTGTATGTCTTTTCAGCAGACCCTAGATGGAATAGGTATTTGTCATATGCTTACAGCATGTTAAGTACAGGACAAAAGAGTACAGAAATTACTTGCTCCCTTGATCTTCTGAGAGCAGCCATTCTCTTGACATAAAACACATAACCATTGCGGTTTCTAGGAGCAAGTGATTAAATCAGTATGTACTTCAGCAAGTCCCTCCTACAGCAGCCACTTAAGAATGGAGAAAATCGTGGAAGGACTAAGAATTGAGAGAAGAGGTCTTCTCCATTTGAATTGATCTCAGTCCATACTAAATTGATAGACTCAGCTGGAATGGTTGGAGCTTATATGTGATGTGGATATTTCTTCTTGCCCTCCTGCCTTTTTTACAACATGCTAATATTAAGCAAGGTTTCTGGGGCATAGGCCATATGCAAAGCAATGTACAAGATACATGACCCTGCTCAAAGGGCTTTCCTGTAGTGGATTTCCAGACAAAGAGTCCCTTGGTTTTACTGTTGTTGTTATTCTTAGTGTTATTAAAAATTATAGTTCCAAATCTGGGAGAGGAGAGGACAGTGGATAGAGGACAGGACTAGTTTGCTGTAATTTCTGGGACTTTACCATATGGCTTCTTTTTTTTAGATGGGATTACTCTGATTACAAAAGATGAATCTCCAGGAAGCTCTGTAACAACTGAGGAAGCCAAAAAGGTATCAGTAGATCACTGGGTCTTTGATAGCTGGGTGATTGTGGGAGTGGCCTTCAAGAGAAAGGTCTTCCTTAATAAATAAAATTTTAGGATGCCCAATTAGCATTTGTCTTCTTCAGCCAGCCAGTAGGTACTCAGTAGTTCCAGCATTCCCATAGGAGAAACTCAAGTTGTCTAGATTCCCATACCTCAAGTTTGTTTCTTAAACCTCTTTAATGTTGTTGAGGTAGAAGAGGCACATGTGGCCAGACTGTGGACTATTAACTGAAACCTTAGCCATAATCCTGATGAAAGTCATGGAAATCATTTAACCTCTTCTTGCAAATAAGCCACAAAAAGTCTCACTAATAGTGAAACTTGTTTTCTGATCACCAGCCCTCTCCCACAGTGCTACATAGGAAGTTACATCACTGGCATCACTGTTTTTGGATACTCTTTCCCCTCCCCATCAATTGTGACTAATCCTTTTGAGTGGCTCTTTACAGAGCTGTTGTGCCTCACCTTCATAGAAGCTTATGTAACTAATTAACACAGGCATTTGGCAAACACTGTGTTCCTGGGTAAAGAATAGTTAGTAAGACAAAATTGAATGACTGCTGTTTGCCAAGCAGTGTAGTATACTTGTACTTTTAAAAAATTGTACTGCTATCTTTTGTTTTTATATTGCTTTCATTTTTAAATAAATCTTGCTTATAACAAGAATTTTTTAAAAGAAAAAAGAAAGATAATAAAAGCATTTAAACAAAACCAACTGATTTATCAACTAGCAGTGTAGGCAGTATACATTTAAAGAACAGAGGTGATGTCTGTTTTTGTGGAGCTTACAAACGAGGTAGAACTCCCTAAGATCATCAGAGAGATACTTGTGAGGGATGTCTTGAGGATCAGTCATTCAGTTAGTCCAACCCCTGTGGGCAAACTCCTTTACTGGGCACTTTGGGGAATTTTAGAAGCAAGACAAGCTATGTACCACATCCTTAAAAAAAAAAAAAAGGATGACAACCAAGATGTCTCTTCATTCACATGTGGTATGTTCTTGGGTTTGTCATTTACTCTCTTAAAACCACTGTCTGTCTGGAGAAGTATCTCTTGCCTCTGAAATGCGATGCAGATTTATTGATCTGTTTTTGTTCAGAGCTGCTCAGATAATATACATCAGGAAGATGTTAGTTAAACAGAAGTGCTAGAGGAAAAAGTTTCAAGCTGCATATCTATGAGGCTCTGTGTCCTTAACTCTCACTTAAATTATCTGAAATCTGTTGAATTTTAAGAATATGTCACAAACTTTGCATAGCTTTGAAGAGAGAGAAAAGGGATCTGGCGCAGTGGACCAAGAAGGATAGACTCACAAGGTGGAATTTTAAGTGAAACAGCACTCTCCTCCTAGCTCAGATAGTTTGTTATTTGTTCCATAGTTTTCTCAGGTTTCTCTGCACTTGATGAAAGAATCTTTGCTTTCAGAGATTTATTACATTGTAATAAGAATACTATGAGAGTTTAAATGAATTACCCAAATTTACAAAACCAGTCAGAGGGAGAGTCAAGACTAGAACTCGAGTCTCCTAAGTCCCAGGCCATTGCCCTTTCTGCTATGCTACATTGTCTATATTTATCTATAATTCTAATTGACGTATCTCCACTTAATACCTTCCGGTGTCTGAGAATTCTCTGTGAGCGAAGGAGAAAATGGAAGTAGAATGTCTTTGTTACTGTAGGAATGCCTTTTTCCTAAGAAACTTCATCCTTGTTAAAAGTTTATTGGCTTTGAAAACTTCACCTGTTGATTTTAGGAGATATTAGTGAGGGTACCATGAATGGGAATTAATAAATGGGACTAGGGAGGAATGTTCAATGAGACTTTAATTCCTGAAGGCTCAATCTCTAGAATTTAGCAGGAAATGCATGCTTCAGCTTATCTTCAAAGGCAAATTAGGAAAGTATAATTACTTTTGGCCATGCACCCAAAATACTCATTTAAATTCTTTTCAAAGCAAATGTTGAGTTTGATCATCTCCCAAATAATCAATTAAAAGACAATGACTATAAAGAGAGATTGCAGGGTAATCCTTACGATTAATTTAAATTCTTCCTGATTATTTGTTTTAATTAAATTAATTAAAGAGAACAGATTGTCAAATTCTTACTTTTAAATAATGGTGATTTAAGGGGGAATAATTTTCCCAAGAGGTTCGTTTTTAATAAACAACAAAAAAGTTAAATTGTAACTTGGCATTTTTTTAATAGTATTCCAAGACCAATTCATGCACCATCCAAAGGGGAACTGACTGCCTCCACTCTATTCCAGAAATGAAGAGTAAATATTTCATACTTTGTGTAAAGAAACAGAATGATGTTCTGGTAACTGCTATGACATGTTGACTCATTTCTTAATATTTCTCTTAAATTTGCTATTTCCCATCTAATTTTCTGAGGCTCAGGTATCACATTTTTTTAAAAAAAAATATACTTTCTGGGTTTTTTTTTTCCTCTTTTTAACTATTATCACAGCTTGTCAGTAAAATTTAGCCTTTTGGCCAAATTTTTACTATCATCTGTTACTGTTTAGGATTTCATTAGCATTTGATGTTCAGAAAAGCTCATTTTTTTCAGTGTTTATAAAAACCTGATTTATTAGCTTTGGTCTCATTTTTACTTGGAAACTTCTAAGAGAAATGTAATATCTAAAATGAATCAGATAATAATAGTCTTGATTATCCTGTCATACCCAGCTTTTCTTTCAAACCACTCAAATAATGATGACAGTCCTAAAAGAACTGATAACATTTTCACATAGGAGTAAACAATTTAACCTCATTGAATCCCTTATAATTGGTCTTTAATGTTTACCTTATATTCCTTCTGAACCTTATATGTCGAATTTTCCATTAAGTTCTGCTGATTTTGTCACAAATAGCTGAAAAGTCTTTGGTTTTGTCAAATGTCCTTTTTTCCATTCAGGATTATACTTGGTTGGGTAAATTATTCTCAGTCATAACCCCAGCTTTTTTGCTCTATAAAATGTAGTATTCCAAGACCAAGGGTCCTTCAGGGTAGTAGCGGCTAGGTCTGATGAAACCCTTATTGTACTACAGCCCTGTGACATTTAATTTTTTTTTTCTTCTTGCTTGCAGTATTTTCTCCTTAACCTGGGAGCTTTGAAATTTGGCTATGATGTTCCTTTAAGTTTTCCTCCTGGTATCTCTTTCAGGTGGTGATTGGTAGATGTTTTCTATTTCCTTGATAATTTCTTGTAATATTTTATCAAAATTCTTTTTTATCTACTCTTTTCACTTTTAATACTGATAATTTGGTTTTCTTTCTTTTTTAAAATCAAATTAACCATGTGTTTTATTGGGGTTTTTTTTCCTTATACAACTATCTCCTAGTTTTATTTATTACTTCAGTGATTTGTTTGCTTTTTTTTGCTTTCAGTTTTTTTAATCTCTTTTGATTTTCAGGATTTCCATTTTGGCGTTGACATGGGGATTTTTAATTTGTTGCTTTTCTAGTTTATTTAGTTGTATACCCAATTGGTTGACCTTCTCTTTCTCTGTTTTATTGATGTAAGCATTTAGATAGAGATTGAAAGTAGTCCTGAAAAAGGACTCAGCAGACCTCACACCAGAGGTACTAGTCTTCCCTGAACACCCTACACTTCTCCTTGAACACCCTGTACCCCTTTCAGATATTCTTTTTTTTAAATATTTACTTTTAGTTTTCAACATTCACTTGCATAAATTTTAAATTTTCTCCACCTCCCTCCCTGCTCCCCTCCCCAAGATGGCATGCAATCTGATATAGGCTCTACATATACATTCTTATTAAACATATTGTATAGAAGAATTATAATGAATAGGAAGAACCATGAGAAAGAAAAAACAAAGAGCAAATAGTATGCTTCGATCTGCATTCAGACTCCTTATTTCTTTCTCTGGGTGTGGATGGCATTTTTTATTTTGAGTCGGAGATCCTTGCATTGCTGGGAAGAGCTAAGTCTGTCAAAGTCAGTCATCGTACAATGTGTCTGTTAACTGTGTACAGTGTTCTCCTGGTTCTGCTCACCTTACTCAGCATCAGTACATATAATTGTTTCCAGGTTTTTCTGAAGTCTGCCTGCTCATCCTTTCTTATAGCACAATAGTATTCCATTACATCCATATGCCACAACTTGTTTAGGCATCCCCTCAGTTTCCAGTTCTTGGCCACCACAAAAAGAGCTGCTATAAATGTTTTTGTACATGTGGGTCCTTTTCTAATTTTTATGATCTCTTTGGGATACATCCCTAGAAGTGATATTCCTGGGTCAAAGGGTTATGTACATTTTTATATGCCCTTTGGTCATAGTTCCAAATTGCTCTCCAGAATGGTTGGTTCAATTCACAACTCCACCAAAAATGGATTAGTGTTCCAATTTTCCCATATCTTCTCCAGCATTTATAATTTTCCTGTTTTGTCGTGTTAGCCAATTTGATAGGTATGATGTGGTACCTCAGAGTTGTTTTGATTCACATTTCTCTGAGTGACAGTGATTTCGAGCATTTCTTCATATGACTATAGATGGCTTTAATTTCTTCCCCTAAAAACTGCCTGTTCACATCCTTTGACCATTAATTACTTGGGGACAGATATTCTCATGGACTATTTGTGCCTGATCTGTGTAAAGCTTTCCAAGCTCATGTCGGTCTGAGCAGCCACAGTTATTAGACACACTGTACCTTGACCCCAACATAGTTATGTTACTCTGGTCCTCTTTGAGAGTGAAGAACAGCCACCAACCAATTAATTCTTAAATTAATCTGTCCTTGATCTAGTTTCCAGGTCAGTTTTTCCAATGAAATATTTCACATTTTCTTTTATTTTTTTTCATTCTTTTGACTTTGTTTTATTATTTCTTCACGTCTCATGGAGTCATTAGCTTCCAGTTGCCCAATTCTATTTTTTTAAGGAATGATTTTTTTCATGATCAAAACAAAAATGTAATAAAAATATTTAGTGAAAAGACACATTTTAACCCCATGTATGGATTAAAAAAATGCAAACAGAATTTCATCAGTTTGATATGCAGCTCAAATACATAGCCTTGATTTGCTTCCCAAAGTCTTATTGCAGCATCTTCTGAAAAAGTGAATGCAACTTTTATGCCTTTATCAATTGTGCTCAATAGAGGTAAATATTTAAACATAGTGTATCTGTCCCTGGGTCTCTTTAAAAAACCTGAAAAAGTCGTCGTATATGCTTAAAATTTTAATATTTATAAAGTTTTAAAAATTCACACATGCTGTATGGTAGCAGTGCTAACATTTTGTGACCATAAAACCACAAATTCACTGCATGGAGCGTTTCTTTGTACAGAGAACCAAATCATAGTACCAAAATTTGTAATGTGTCATAATTTTATGCAGTGCAGTAGACCAGAAGGTCTGTATTCAGAACACACTTGGGTCAGATGCTCTCGATAGGTATCTAATGCAGATATGGTATTTTAGGCTAAGAAAATTAGCTATTAGTACACAATAGCAGCTCCTAACAGCTAAGGCTGCTAGGAATGAAGACTGATAGGGAAAGGAACCAAAGCCTCATTTTACAGAGAGGAATGAGGAATGGTGTTAGGGGAGAGACAAAAGGATGGGTAAGTGCCTCTGATGATTAGATGATTAACAAACCACAAAAGACTCTGTGGCTAAGCAGCTGTTGACTGTTTGTTCAAGAACAAAATGAGTTGTGTAGGAATGATTTTCTTCATTGAGCTTTTGTCTCTTTTTCCATTTGGCTAATTCTGCTTTTAAAAGAGTTCTTTTCTAAAGTGAATTTTTATACCTCTTTTGCCATTTGGCTGATTTTCTTTTTAAGGAGTTCTCTTCAGTGAATTTTTTTTTACCATTTGGCCAGTTCTGTTTTTATGATCTTTTTCCTTCAGTGGACTTTTGTGCCTCTTTTACCAAGAAGTTGACTTCTGTTTTCATAATCTTCTTGTGTCACTCTCTTTTGTTTTCCCAATTTTTCCTTTACCTCTACCATATCTGATTTTTATTTATTTATCTTATTTTATTTCCCCTTCCTTATTTGGTTTTTAAAATCCCTTTAAAGGTCTTCTGGGAATTCTTGTTGGGCTTGTGTCCGGTTCATTTTTTTTTTCTTTGAGGCTTTGCTTGTCTTCCATTTCTTTTTATTTGTTTGCCCATTTTTCCAGCCTATTTCTTGACTTTTAACTTTATGTTAAATTTGGGCTCTGCTTCAGGGTGGTGGTATTGGGGTGGGAATTGTCTAAACTTCAGCTCTTTTCAGAACTAGTTCTGGGGGGGTCTAAGTTTTTTATACCTCCAAAGTGGTGTAATCTGGGAAGAGTTGTGATCACTGCTCTCTTGGCCTGTGCTCTGGGCTTCACCCAGGAAGAAACCTTTCTCCTCTGCCACCACAAGCATTAGCCCTTCTCTTGGCCCTGGAACTGTGACTCGGGCCCCTCCTCCCCTGAAACCACGAGCACTAGTGTTCCTTTCTCCTTGGAACTGAAACCAGGGCCCCTGCTTCCTTGTGACCAAATACAAGCACTCCCCCTTTTGTCCTGGAACTATGACCTGGATGTGCATGTGGGCAATGCAACAGGGTCCTGCACTCAATGCCGGCAACGGGCCCCATAATCTCTTTCTAACCAGTTGTCTGACTCGTTATTCCCTGTGGCTTGAGAGCTCCTGAAACTGCTGCTGCCACTGTCTGATATGACTGCCAGGTGCATTCTGGCCCCACCCTCACCCCCAGTGTCATAGAATGCTCCTGCCTATCTCCTACAGTGTCTTCAGCCAGAAAGATGTCTCACCCCAACTTCTTGTTGACTGTGCCACTCCAGAATTTTATTTGAGACATCATTTTAGAGTTTATTGGAAAGGAACGTTGGAAGAGTCTAGCTGGGTTGCTGCCTCTAATCCGCCATATTGACTCCATCTCCTTTTACATCCAGTTTTAACCTGATTCTTTGTAGATCTCACCCCTTGCTTCTAGTTTTGCCCCAGAGGGCCCCCCAAAATGAAATTAATCTTTCCACAAGGTAGCCCTGTCGTTGCTTTGTGACAGCTGTCATATCACTTCTGAATCATGTCTTCTAAAGCTAAATATGGCAACTAGGAGGGCAAGAGATAGAGCACTGGTCTGAAAATCAGGAAGGCCTGAGTTCAATCCATTTTTCAAGCACTTCCTCACACTGTGGCCCTGGAGAAGTCACTTGACCTCTTTTAGCCTTGATTTCCTCATCTGTAAAATGGGGATAATAATTTTTTAAAAAAGCCAACTTTAAAGAGTTGTTATAAGGATCAAACATGTTAAACATATGCAATGCATTTTGTAGTCCTTGAAGTGCTATATAAATGCTAGCCATTAAACATTCCTAGACCTTTCTACTTATCTTCCTATAACCAGACATTGTATTAAGTGCTGGGAATTCAGATCAAGCGAAAGAAAGACTGTCCCTTCACTCAGTGAGCTTCCCTTTTAATAGAGGAAGATAACCTGAAAGGGACTAAAAAGCACATGTCAGCAGGTGAAGTTACTGCTCTCTTCTAAGAGGCTTCACAGTGTTTTTGGGGGGATAGGTGGGTGGGGTGTTGTCATTCACAAATGGTAACGTTCAGAAGACCTCACCATACAGATTGGACTCTTAACATAAATCTCCTCCATCAGACACTGATGTGGGTCTCCTCCATCCTTTTGACAAGCATGAGTCTACATGTTTTCTGCCTAGCCTGATGCTTATGATCAGGGGGTCATGGAACAAGATTTTTTTTTCTGTTAGAATGTCTTTGAAGGAACCTTGAATGATTCTAATGTAACTGGAAGACACCTTGTTGGAAGAGAACCTTGAAAGTGATGTTTTTTTCAACTGAATCAAATTTTTTTTTTCATAATCAACAAAAAGTAAGCACAGTGAGATCTGTTATTCTTTACATCTTCTAGCCAGTTGTAAGATGGTAAAGATGTAGTTTGTGATAAAATGTCACTTGCAAAAACTTGCTTGTTACCAATTAATGTCCTCACACTGAAGATGCCTGCGAGGTGTGCGTAGAAGCCTCTCATGTGAATTTTGTACAGACAGGAAAATTGTAAAGATTTTTATATAGACTACTTACCTATATGACTGTGTGGTCAGTAGTTGTGATATCCCCTTGGACACTTTTTGGTGGCTGTGTGGAGCATGGATCAGGAAGGAGAAAGGCTGTGAGCAAAAAGGACAGGAGGTCATTGCACTAGTCACGCAGGTGGTGGCTATTCAAGAGGTATTGTAGAAGTAGAATTAAGGGGACTTTGAAACTGAATGTGGAAGGTGAGTGCAAGGGAAAGCTCAGGGGTGACTCTGCCTTTACACACTTGAGTGAAAGGGAAGATGTTCCATTGATACAAAGACGAGCCCTTTGCACAAATTCAGGCATAGGGCACAAGATGAAGAGTACTGCTTCACATAGCATGCGTTTGAGATGGTAACAGTATGGCCATAGAGAGTGTCTAATAGACAGTGGCTGTTGTGGACAGGCACACAAAGGAGACATGAGGTATGGCTATGTAAACTTAGGAGTTTTCTGAGTAAAGATAACTGAATCCACGGGAGCTGTCCAATCAGCAGAGGAGATGGAAAAGGTGCAGTCATATATAAGGAACAAAAAGTGGGCCAGTGTGGCTGTAGTGAAGAAGTAGAGTGACATGAAAATAAACTGGAAAGATGATTAGAGCCACGTTGTGAAGGGCTTTAAAAGTCAAACAGAAACAGGTGTTTGTATTTTATCCTCAAGACAATGGGCCCTGAAGCTTCTTGAGCAGGGGTGTGAGCATGGTAGGATCTGTGGGAATATCAGCTTGCAAGCTGTGTGCGGGATGGATTGAAGAGAAAAGAGACTGGAGGCAAGGAGAGCATTGGAGAGGCTGCTACAGTAGTCCAGGTGAGAGGCCGTCAGTCAGCATGGTCAGCCTTGTATTAGGAAGGTCACTTTGATAGCAGCATGGAGGATGGACCGGAGACAGGGAGAACAACCAGAAAGCTCTTGCAGTAGTCCAGGCAGGAGATGACAGGTGCACAGTGGATAGAGCACTAGGCCTAGGGTCAAGAAGAACTAGCTGTGTAACCTTGAGTTAGTCATGTAACCTCTGTCTGCCTTTGTTTCTTCAGCTGTAAAAATAGGGATAGTAAAAATAGCACCTGCTTCACAGGGTCATTGAAAGTATCAAATGGGATAACATTTGTAAAAAGGGCTCAGCACAGTGCCTGGCACATAGTAGGTGTTATTTAAATGCTTACTCCCTTTCCTACTGTCAGAGGAGAGAAAGGGAGCATGCACATAAGATAGTGGAGATGATAGAATTCACAGGACTAGGAAACGATTAGATGGGGGTGTGGTGCTGCAAGTCTGAGTAACTGGGAGCATGGTAGTACCCCCAACAATGATAAGGATGTTAGAAAGAGACAAAAATCTGGGGGAAACATGAGTTCATTTTTTGGATATATTGAGTTCAAGATGTCCAGTAGGTAGGTGGCTAGAGATGCAAGGGCAGAAGTTAGGAGAGAGTTTTTGACTTTTAACTTTATGTTAAATTTGGGCTAGATCAGTAGATCTAAGAGTCATTTGCATAGAGATGATAGCAATTGAATCCCTGGATGCTTACTGGATCATGAAGCAGATTACCAGAGAAGCCAAAGAGAAGAGGGTCCCGGGATGCCCCCTGAGGCTCTTGAGCCCATGGTTAGTGAGAGTTCAAAGAAAGGAGACTCTAAAGGAGCAGTCAGACAGATAAGAGTAGTGTCTTAAAATATTGAGACAAGAGAGTGCCCAGAGAAGGGCATGATTGACAATGTCAAAACCTGCCAAGGTCCAGAAGGATGGGGAGTGAGAAAAGAGCTTTGGGTTTGACCATCCTGAGGTCTTTGGTGATTTTGGAAGGAGTGGTTTCATTCAAATCATGGGAGGTGATGAGGGCCTGACTTAAGGTGATTGATCTCTGTGTGCCTGGAGAGAGGAGGACGGATGAGAGGCACCTGATTGGATAGGGTTGGGGCAGGGCAGATTGCAGAGATGAGAGTAGTGACAGTAGCCAGCATTTATGTAGCTTTGGCTTTGGGCGTGTTATCCCATTTTATCTTCACAATAACCTGTGAAGTCAGTGCTGTTACTTATCTCCATTTTCCATTTGAGAGAGGTTCAATGACTTGCCCAGGGTCACACATGTAAGTGCCTGTGGCAAGATTTGAACTCAGGCCTTCCTGACTCCAGGTCCAGGCCTCTTACTCACTGTGCCTAGCTTCCTGAATAAAGAAAGAAGGAAAGCTCCAAGTTTACAAACCTTGGTAAGTAGGAGGAGGCCTAGGAAAGGACCCTGGGCAGGGATTTGGGACAAGGCTAGGTTTGGTGAGGGAAGATACCAAGATGAGCAGCAGGCCAAGGCTCCATTAAAGAGGGAGGTGCTGAAAGAGAGAGAGGGAATGATCAGGGGGAGAGTTCCCAAAGCTCCCACGGAGACTTTACTGAGGATGCAGAAAAAGACAAAAGACAGTCCCTGCCTAGGAGGAGCCCTCTTGTCAGGGAGACAACATGCAGACAGATGCAAAGCAAGCTCTATACAGAACAAATAATTACTAGCAGAGAGCAAGTACTGGAATTAAGAGAGGCTGGAGACGAAGTTTCCTGTAGAAGGTGGGATTTTGGTTGGGACTTAAAGGAAGCCACGGTGGTCATCAGTGGGAGTGGAGGAGGGAGGGAACATTCCAGGTGTGGGGGCAGCTAGAGAAACTATCAAGTACTAAGGTCAAAGAAGACTGGAAGGGCTTCCAATGCAGACAGGAGTTTGTATTTTATCCTGGGGATGGTGTGGAGCCACTGGAGTTTGTTGGGGGAAGGGGAGGAAGATGGGCATGGTCAGATCTGCACTCCAGGAAAATCACTTTGGTGGCTGAGGAGAAGCTGGATTGGAAGGGGAGAGACCAAGGCCAGCAGACCTGCCAGCAGCTGTCGCAGTGATCTAGGCCTGAGGTGATGAAGGCCTGCATCAAGAGTGCAGAGAAGGGGAGCATATTCAGGAGGTGCTGCAGAGGCCACCCCAGCCAAAACGGGGAATCACAAACGTGGCCTGTGGCCACGTGATTATTTGCTGAAGGTGTCACTTAACTTTTCCTGCGTCATCTGCTCTCTTCTAGTAGTGAGTAACCATGGGCATCAAGTCGTTTGACCTCTCTGAGCCTCAGTTTTCTCACCTGTAAAATGAACGCGTCAGACTGGATGATCTCTCAGGTCCTCTCCGGCGGTAAACCTTGTTATCTTTTGAATAAGAAATAAATAAGCAAAGAGAATTCAGTTGCAAGAAAGGATTAAAAGCTGGGGAGCTTAGGGGGAAGTGAATAGGGACGTAGAGATCAGGCAGCGGAAAGATAGTAGAAACCCATCTGGGGCAGCAGAGGGGAAGGAAGTGACCACAAAACAGAGAGCCACCTCTAGACTGTGACTCCCAATATTCACTTCCAATATTAACCCCCAGAATAGGAGCTTGAAAATAGCCCTGACCAGAGAGGAGCTCATGGTGGTTCTCTCCCTTGGTCACTTCTTACTAGAGTTACAGTGGTAAAAAGTCCAAACCAGAGAAATACTTAGCAGTATTTAGCAGCAACACGGATGCTACTGCTTTTGTTGATGTCTTGGATGCTAGAGGCCTTGGCCAGTTCTGTATTGTTTTTCTCTTGTATACATCTAAGCCCCTGTAGGGGCAGCAGCTTTGATATTAAGATGGACCTTGGGGGCCTGAGAAGGCAGCAGGCCCCTGGCCATTGGCTGCCATGGCATATGTGGCAACCTCACCTCCACTCCCCAGATGCAATAGCCCTGAGCAAGTAGAGTCTGGCCTGGGCACCGACATGGTCCACACATTGTGTGTGGCTTGTCTGCCATTGCTGATTCTGTTTGCTGTGGAGGCCCTTGTCCTGCTGCCAGGAGACTCAGAGATCTTCAGAACACAGATGAATCGTTAGCTTCCCTACCACATTCCATCTATGTGGTGAGATGATGACCTACAAAGGACATGAATAAAACCCTGTCCAATGCTGAGCATAAGCAGAATGTATGCACACACACAGTGTCCTTCAGAAGGCTTTCATACATCTCTGTATGTTACCCCATAAGAACTTCTTAATGGAGATTCGTGCTTCCAATAGCAGCTGTCTGAGGAGCGAACCAAGGTCAGCTCATCTCTGTTTCCCAATTTTAGAGACTCTTAGAACTGAATGGTGTCTTAGATTTTCTGCCTCATTCCTCTGCCTTTGGATAAGATTACATTCCAGCCACGTTAGAAGGATAGCTGTCTACTCTTTTCTTAAAGATCTTCAGAGGAGGAAACAGAATCCTTTTTGGATAACAAGACAGTAATTGGGGGAAAGGGAGTGGAGCCAGT
The DNA here is from genome assembly GCA_028646595.1 of Phalanger gymnotis. NCBI lineage: Eukaryota > Metazoa > Chordata > Mammalia > Diprotodontia > Phalangeridae > Phalanger > Phalanger gymnotis. The sequence continues at coordinate 53,937,659 of CM053626.1, read as the reverse complement.
GAGGGGTGAGCTCTAGAGTAGGTCTTCTGCAAATCCTTCACTTTCCAAATGTATTGCAGAGAGAGAATGAGCAGAGTTGAGAGTTGACTTTTACTCTGTTGTTCTGTGATCAGATTATCTATTCCTTTTATTAAGAAAACAGGCCTATTCACTGTATTCTCTGCTAGAACTGTATTCTCCTCATCACTGCAGACTGGAAATTACTTGCAGTTAAGAGCTTGGAGGATGGGGAATGATATGTTGAAGATATCAGCTTTGCCAGAGGCTTTGGGAAGGATAATGGATGGCAGCTTAGCTTTTAGACATAATTTGCTTACGCAGAAATGCAAAGTGGATCTTGTCAGGAAAATCAATTGCAGATGTTCAGTGCTTGATGGAAATGAAACTTTTTGTTTGCTGCTGTGTGCTTCTCCCTGGAAAATTAGCCCAGGCTCCAAGATGCATTACTCATATTTAATTTTATATACAATGGTCATCCTGAGCAAGCAAGCTTGTCTTAAGATCTATTCTTTAATTTCATTTTGAAGCTTGCTTTGATAGTTGGAAAGGGACTGGGAATGGAACTGCAAAAGGTTAGCAGTATCGTAAAACCCACAAAATTTTTGGATTAGTCAGTATTTTTAAAGTCCTTACTGTGTGCCTAACACCTAAGGGATAAGGAAGTTACAAGAGAACTCTTAGATTCAAAACCTACCCATGTGAAACTTATAATTTGGTTAGGAAGGTAATTCTGAAGCCAAATGTCTGAACTGAACTGTTGCATAGGTCATACATGGCCAGCAGAGGTTTTTGGTAGCAATTTTTTTTCTCTTCTCCCTGGTTGTGTTGTGTCTCGTCTCCCTTTTAGCTGAACATTTCTGATGTAAGTTAATGATAGTGAGTGGGAGAGAAAGAACAGAAAAAATGTGGCCTTAAAAGTGATGAGCTTAAAGAGAGTAAATAAAAATGCTAATTTGGAAATTACAGAGCAAATTACACAGTCAGATATATAAACTATATGCAAATTAATGTTTGGCCCTCTTATTTCATTCACCTGGTTGGGACCTTTGGGAAATTCTGATCACAGTTTTAAATGAGATTAGGAATATAATAGCCACTCAATATTTCTTTGACTTCCCCTAATACCACTGGTTCCCAGTCTCAGTTTAAGACCCAAATTAGTCTCAGTGGCTTCAGAGGGGAGTCAGTAACAGACAGAAAGACAGACTCGCTCCAGGACCAGTATCTCCTGTGAGTACAATGGCAACATTGACAAAGCTGCTAATTCCTCCTCCACTTTCCCCCAGCAACAGCATCTTGACAGTGTATCAGATAATCACCAACTCCTTGGGTGCTATGCTGCCTTCTTTACTCTCTGGCATCCCAGAAAGCAAAGGGGGAGAGAGGTGTAGAAGGAGTAGAGTGGGGGGCTGGAGGGAGTGTAGGAGAACGATGCAGTCAAGAAGCTTGGGAGATGCTGGAGCATAGAGTAGCATACAGGCTTGTTTTTGTGTTTTGTTTTGCCGGAGTGACAGAAAACTCCAGATATTTGCTACTTTCTTTAGGTTTATTTTTTTATACCTTAGAGTTGTAAAACTTCACTTGTATCCAGTTTAAGTGTCAAAGCAAAACAAGATTGGAAGCCCTACTGTCTTATGAAAACAGACAACAAAGAACCACACAAGCAGTTGATACCATATTTTGATGCTAGAAGGCAGTGTGAACAATTTTATTCTGCTCTCAACTTATATAAAGCACAGAAAACTTTTGAAAGATGGAGAGAGATGGACATCTGCAGCTGAACAAGAAAGCTAGGACTGACATGAAATCTTTTTTTTCCTCCCTCTCCACTTTATGTGGAAGCAACGGTATGAGAGCATTGCTGGATGGAGGAAGCAGTCTCGCTAAATTAATTTTCTGTGTACGTTGTCATTGGGAGAATGAGTCACAAGGACGGTGGGGCTTTCTCCCTCTGCCCCTCACCTTTTGGATGAGAAAAAAAGCAACAGCTGAGGATACCAGTACTTTTCCACCCTCTTAAATTATTTAGAATTGACTGTTCACTATGCTGCCTACTAGATCATCTCGCAGAATTATGGCAGTATAGACGATGAAACGTAGATCTTAGTGCAGTTACCTTGCAGCCTAGAGAAGAGGGACCAGATAAATACAGAACAGACATGGTCTAATCGCTACCATGGCCCTGACCAGTTCCTTCCCTTTATAGATCTCTAAGCTTAGGTGTTATGCCTTGGTCTGCCCCAGAACTTCTGATTCTCTTTAGGATTGTCTGTCTGGCCTTGTTGGAGCCCCAGAGGCAATCTGGTAATGTCTATAGATCCCTTCTTAGAATGATACAGTTATCAGTGTTTTTAGAAACCAAGTTCACGACCCCCAAGTTAAAAACCCTTACTCAGGAGATTATCTTGTGCATCCTAGTAATTGCAACCACTTTCCCAGCACACCTGAAGTTGAAAACCCCCCAGACAAGGAAATTGCCATTTCCCATGATAATTCGTTCTTATTTTTCATGTCTTTTGAAGGATCATAGAATCATAGATTTTAAAGCTAGGAGGGACTGAAAAGGTCATCTGGTCCAGTCCCCTCATTTTACAGATAAGGAAACTAAGTCCCGAGGAAGTTGTAACTTGTCCAAGGTTACAGAGGTGGTATCAGAGGCAGAATTTGAACTTGGGTCCTCTGACTTCAAAATTAGTACTTTTCCCATTGTGCCACAGTTTCTTCCTTTCTTCTTACCTCTCCCCCCTTGTCCTGTCTTAAATGAAGATGAAGAATATGTGATGTCTACTTTGTATGACAATCCATCAGAGTCTTTAAGATTATTCTTATGTTCTCTTCAGAAAAGTTCAAACCAAGTTTTTGGTGTTTTTCTCATATTCTTCAGAATCTTACTGGAGTCCAGGTCATGAGTATTATCTCTAGTTTGTAGAAGTAGAAAGTGAAATAACAGACAGATGACAAGAATTGCCTAGGGAAGGTAGAGGATTGGATATCAGATCATATTTGCCACCCCAAAAGTCAAAGGTGTTAGCCCTCTTCCATTCACTTTTGGAATCTCCAAACACTCTACAACTTCACAAACTTCCAATGCACATGGACCATTCTGGATATATTACTCTGTAAAAGTCAGATTTGCTCCAATTTCCCGTTCTTTGTGTATTTATTTGTAAACAAGTTAAGTCCACAGGCATTTATTAAGTGCTGCTGCTTGCCAGGCACTGTGCTAAGCATTGGGAATACAAAAAGAGGCAAAAAACAACCCCAAGGATCTCTTGTTCTAATGAGGAAGACATTGCTGTCAGCTCTGTACAAATAAGCTATATATAGGATAAATTGGAGATCATCAATAGAGGGAAAAAGCATTAAGATTAAGGAGGACTGGGAAAGATTTCTTGCAGAAGATGGGACTTAGCGGACACTTGAAGGAAGTAAGGAGATAGACACGATGAAGGAGAGCATCCTGGCCATGGGAAACAGCGAGTGAAAACACAGAAGTCAGCAGATGGATGTCTCGTACAGGGAATGACAAGGAGGAACCGTGTTCCTGGATCACAAAGTGGAGGGGGATGAGATGTAAGACAATGGGAAAGGCAGGAAGGGGCTGTGTCAGGAAGCTAGGCTCTGATCCTGCAGAGAACAGAAAGATGGAATAGGGGACACCACTGTCAGACCTGTGCTTAGGAAGATCGCTTTGACAGCTGAATAGAGGGTAGATTGGAGTGGGGAGAGGCTTGAGGCAGGCTGATCTGCCAGGAGGTATAATAGTCTGGATGTGAGGGGCGGGCCTGCACCAGGGGAGTGGCACTGTCAGGAGAAAAAGAGACTTAGAAGGCCTTCAAAGGCAAGAAGTAATTATGTGTTTAGAGTGCATAGGTAGGGTTTCTCTGAACCTACAACTCCTCAATATATGTTGTTGACTGACTTAACAAGTCCTTTCAATCACTTTTGAGTCTTTTCCCCCCAAAACTCCTCTACCTTAATGTGTGCTATTGCATCCTGGATAACCTTTTTTCAAAATCCTCAGTTACGTGAGGAATAGATAGGTCAAGATAATACTATACCTCTTCTGGAGCCTTTAAAAGGAAATGTTGTTAAAGCAGGTATTTTTGAATATGTGAAGAGAAGCAGAACTCTTCTGTATTGCCAAAGAGAGAGAGAAACACTTCAATAATTTGATTGACTTTATATCCACAGTTTCTGGCCCCAGAGGAAAAACCAGCTGAAGTCATGGATGTAGCAGAGGAAGGAGGAGATGTGGATGATTTAGTAAGTATTGGAAACATAGGCTGGGCACTTGGATGACTGAAATTGCCTCACCTGTGAAGACAGCCAGGGAAGCAGCTTGTCAGACTTACTTTTTCTTTACATTTGAGTTTCCTGCACAGTAGAGTGCCCCTACGTGATTTACTCAGGTCAATTATAAATTTAATCAGATAGGTAATTTCATAATGGCAAGTGCTGGGTTCTCTGGTTTCAGTTGTGTTGTTTACAATTAATCCCTCCCATTCAAAGGGCTAAAAGAGAGCCAGGGAGACTATTCCTTTGATAACAAAATGGGATCATTTACTGAAATTGCACTTAACCAAAAATGAGATCTACACATAGCAATTTGTGTTGGTTTACAAATAAAAACCATTTTTAAAAGCCTAATTTTTAACTGTTGTCAGCCCAGTACAAACAAACAAGACTCATAGGAGTTTGAAGATTTCCAGACTTGATCACCCTCCGTTGTTGATGACTAAAAGCACTAAAGGGATGATGGTTGTGTCACTAGCTCTCCCATCTGAAAACCTCCTTCCTCTAGACCTGTAGCAGCAGCTGCCTGCTAAAGTCTGCATGTTTTGATTTCAGTTTTGATCATGAGAAGCTCTCTTCTCCAGGTTCTCTAACGAAGCTCTTTCAACACAAAAGTCTCACACAGATGTGAAGTTATTTAAGGTTTTCAGTAGACTGTGTGTACATGCACGTTGCGTGACTATTTTCATTAAGCTGTTCCTATATGGCATTCCTTTCACTTTCCATTAACTCCCTTGTTCACAGAAGCAACTGTGAACTGGGCATGGTGGCTTGGCTGGTTTCCAAATGCTTCTTTTTTGTTTTGTAGCTGGACATGATGTAGGCTGTGGAAGAACCTAAGATCGTGAGAACAGAAGAGCATTGTGGTGGCTGCAGAAGACCCACAAACGGTCTTCCGAGGGAGGCTACCAGGAAGCCATTCCAAGAGAGACCTGTAGTTCTGACGATAACTCATAAATTCCAGGCCAGAGGCTGAACTGCGTATCAGTATTTTCTATGAGTCAGTGAATTATTTTCCTAAGCTACAGAAAATGTACCTGTAGAAGTGCTACATGGATGCTAAGAAAAACAATGCCAGTCCTCTTCTCAGTATTCTGATCTTTATTATTATTACCAGTGCTGTAACATTATTCAAATATTCTGTTAAGTTCCAAGTGAACAGACTCCATTCTTGATCACCTGGGCTGTGCATATGTCATTGTTGCGAGGACAACCAAAATAAAGTCATTTTCATTGGCTACTTCTAGTGTTTTTAGCCTGAGGCACGCGTGACCTTAAGAGAGCTTTGGCAGTCTCCACTTGATGGTAAGGTAGCTTCAGGAAAAGTCACCTTCCTGTTTATCCAACATGATTTACCGTGTACAGTGGTCATTGAAGAGATTTATTTTCATGCTGAGTGCAAACTTAGGCCTTCTGGTCTAAATGGAACCTTAGGGAGCATCAGGTTTCATCCTTTTTTTGCAGATGCAGAAACCAAGGTCCAGAGGGCTGAAGTGACTTACCTGAGGTCATAAAACAGAAACAAAAACTCAGGTCTCCTGACATTCTGCTAAAATCATGAAAGACTGGTTCCTACCCCTCTCAGGACCCCAGCTCATCACTAATACACTTTTCCACTGAAAAAAAAAATAAGTTCCTTTTTGGAATGAGTAATCAAACAAAAAAGCCTCACTTTTCAAGGAATCAAAAGACCCAAGTTAATGTCCTCGATCTGAAGTTTACTGGGCAAGTCACTGGCCCCTCTGGGCTTCCTGGGATCACTCTCAGGCTGTACTTCTCTTCTGCCCGCCTACCCCACCCCACCCCCTGCTGGAAAGTCTAGCCTATGGTCCCAGGTTGGTGGGCACACCCAAGTCTTTGGCCTCCAAGTTCAGCATTTGTTCCATTGTGCATCACTGCTGCAGTTTCCTTGTCTAAGACTAGGTAATTACTGAAGTTCCGTTTATTTCTAAATGCAGTAAACCAAAGTGATAATAGATCACACAGGACTAACAGGAAATTTGTTGTTCTTTTCATTTTTCAACATTCCTTTCCCTCTTCCTGGTTTTCTCCTGTCTCTGGGGGAACTTTTCCTGCGACAAGAAAGTGACAGAGTAGTCATTCTTCATCCTCACTTTTCCTGTTCTTTCCATCAGTTCCAACGCCTCTACGCTCAGGGCCCTGGACCTTGGGGTGCTGCGCCGTCCTTATCATCAGCTGCCCCCAAATGCTTATTGCTGCCATCTGCTCTGTGAACTTAAGTTAAAAGTTGCAAGCGACACCATTGAACCCCTCCTGTAGATTACAACTGATCACCGATGCTATGTAGCAGAGTCCTGTAGTGATGAGAAGTCACAAGGTAGATGCCAAGAGAGGGCGTCCTGGAGGATCCTGGACATTGCGGGGAAGGAGAGGTTCCATTTGGAGCTTTAGGTCATCTTGCATCCTACATTATTAACACATGATTTACAGTTGCTTTTTTGAAATAAATGCCATTGTCTTACTAATTATAAATTCCTGCTACATGTTCACATTTTTGATGGAACTTGAAAAATTTCCTAGAAACAACAGCAAAGGTGAGGCTTTGCAAACATAGTTCCTGCAAGTAGAGACAGATGGTCGCTTGGTTTTGCAACAATGTGAATTTCCAAGTGCAATAAGCCGCCAAGTTCAATTAAACATTTATTAAGCTCCGTATTTGTGCTAGGAGCAAAAGAGCTTATAGTCTTCTGGAGTATACAACATGTAAATAGATAAGTAAGTACAACATAATTTAGTGAGAGAGACAGAGAATGCAAGGGATAAGGAAAAAGAGAACTCTGACTATTCAGGGGATGAGGAAAGGCTCCACATAGGAGCTGGCATCTGAAATGAGCCTTGAAAGAACAATGAATTCCAAGAGGTGTTGAGGAGGGGGTGTATTACAGGCACGAAGAATGGCTTGTATGGAATGTTAATTTGGGGAATAGAAACTAGACCAGAATCTTAAGAAACTGACCACTCCCTCTTAGACTTTGTGATGGCTAAAACGAGGAAAGTCAGGCATAGTCTGACATGCTTACTAGACTTTTGAATGGTTAACTTCAAAGGATTCTGAGAAGCAAGGTAGGAACCCATATCTTAAAATTCTATGGGGAAGTCAACCCGGGAGGGGTAGGAACCTCTCAACAAATGCCAAAGACAAAGAAACAGCTCTGGTGAGGTAGAAAAGGGGTAGGAGCTTGTCTAGACAGCCGTGTAGATGTACAGGGAATTCAGCAGCCAGTAGATATTCTCTCCCCTCCATCCACTTTTTTTTTTTTTTGGACCAGACCTAGGATTTTATTGGTGTAGGGAACTCCCTCTTGAGGAAACCCTTTCTCTCAATAGAGGTCAGCACCTGCTTCTCATCTTACAATCCTGGAAAGTTGGCTGGGGCATTGAGAGGTCAGATTACTTGAACAAGTCACACAGGTAGTATACATACATACATACATACACACGTACATATATATACATCTATACGTGTGTGTATGCATATATATACGTACATATATACACATACACATATGTATATACATGCACATATATGTATTCTTGGGGCTAATACTAAGGGTTGGAGAACCCCACCCATTCCCCAACAATAAAGAGTTAATGCTTTCTACATAAACATTGTCCTTGAGCTACTCAAGGACAGCAAAACCCAACACACAACCTATGTATGTTCCAATGCAGCTTAATGAATTATACAGTGGGCTGGATCTTGGGTGGATAGCGAGCAAGCCCTCTGAGTATAAATTCTGATCTTGGCTTAGTTGCTTCCAGGTGAAGGGCACACTCGTCCAAGCCTGTAAGTATTTTTCTGGTCCTGAGCCAGCCTTTTTCAGGCCAACACAAGTCCTTTGTGGGGAGATGGCAGCGGGTCTTCAGGAATGATGTAATTTCAGACAACAACAACATACAGTGAAAATTCCCTGCTGCCGATGTCAGGCCTTATCCTTGAGGCCACTTGCTTTTTAATTGTTCAACATTTACAAGTGCCTCAGCTTGTGTACAATCTTCTCTGGATATTAATTGGCCAGAGCACATGAGTCTAGCTTGTAGACAGTCTGTTCTTAATTTGTGATTGGTCTCAGGTGTATGTACCAATTTGAAGGAAAACCTATGATGGGCTGGTTGTCATAACCTAAGGATGATTACATAGTAGTGGTATTAGGAGATGTTGGTTATGGGCAGTCCACTCAGCTTAGATACTAATGAGTATAATAAGAATGACCTTGGAAGGAGCCACTATTATCTTAGAGTTGGAGGGGTAGAGCAGAGAACAAAACATTTTGTAGAAGTTAGAAGAAAAGGGGGAGGAGGGGAATCTATTTCAGTTTTGACATGCAAATTTATGAGGCTGTGCTCCAAAGAAAACAACATGCAAGCAAAAAAAAGATTATAACAAACCATATTTAATGTAAAAATTTGTATTTGGGAGATGTTTCCCCAAAGAGTGTTGTCACATGCATTTTACAGTAAAAATTAATAACCATGTAGTATGCGTGTATTGCCCATATAGGTTATGTGTGTGTCCACATAGGGTTGTCTAAATGTGGTTCATGGGAAGGCTTTGATATAGATATCTCTAGAATCTTGTTCATCTTTCTCCAAGAGAGACTTTGAGTCTTGCCTGGATAGGAGCAGAAGGGGCCACGAGACTAGCTAATTCTACTCTCCTTAGAGGAATACCCCTGCCCCCCACCCCCTCCATTTTGCTAGTCTACAGGAAATGAATTTTCCCTTAAGTTTAAGATACTTTCCTGGTCAATATCTTTTAGAGGAATGGATGCCCCAAGCCTTACAACTTCCCATAAAATGCTTGCTCCTCAAAAGACTATCCCAAATTGTGAGTAGTTAGTAAACCTATTTATCCAAGCAGATAGCAAACAACAATTAGGAGTTATTAGAATTAGATTAGAATATACCAGACAACAATTCACAGAGTGAATGAGCTCCCCCACTGGGAGTGAGATATCAGCTAAAACGAGAGAATTCCCAGTAATAACCAAAGGGAAATTTCCTGAAGTCTCTCGGGAAGTAGGCTGGAAATCAGAGAAGTTTTTTTAGCAAACCAGCTTTCTCCTACGTGTCTGCCTTCCAGAGCCTGTTTTCTTTCTCTGGATTTCTCCCCAAAGTGTATCTAGAACCACGTGTCTTTTCCCTCAAAGCAAGAAAGAAGACAAATGTGTCCTTTCCCAGTGAGAAGAACCTTATTATGCAAGTCTAGGCTTGACCTCGGTTACATTCACAGTATCAACCATAACAACAATACTACAAGCTTCATTCATCACTTAATCTCACATTTATAGGTAGGATAGTGATTCAGAATTGCAGGGTGGGTCACAGTCAAAGTGAGACACTGACTAATGAAAAGCACCACGGACAATGTGTCAGAGGCAGAATTTGAACTCAGATCTCCCTGACTCAGACGTGTGCTGACTGTGGAGGCAAGGGCATGTACTAGAGGGTGAATATAAAGGCATGTCACAATCCTTATAAGATTAGTCAGGATAAGCAAAGGCTTTCGGGAAAAACTCAGAAAGACAAAAAAAAATGTTTTTTTTTCTGTTTTGTTTTTAGGTCAATCTAGAGAAAAGAGGATCAAAGAAGCTTTAGGACTACTTTTCAGAGTAGATAGATAATTGACAGCTAACTAATGAGGGAAGGTGGAACTGGTCAGAGGAAACATGGTATGGTGGACTCTGGAATCAAAGGACCTGCTTTCAAATCTCACGTCTTATGCTTACTACCTTTATGACCTGGGCAAGTCACTTAACCTTGCACTTCAGTTTCTTCATCTGTAAAATAAGGGAGTTGGATTAGAGGGCTTCTGAGTTCTAACATTAAGTCCCATGGTCCTGTGAATGACATGTTTGTGTACTAAAAGAACCACCATATACAACTACTGAGCCACTGTCAGTGGCCTTGAGAACGGGAGCAGTGCCCATTTTCCATAGGATTGAAGAAAGGCGAATGACCCCATTCTCAGAAAGTGGGAGATAATGAAATCTGCCAACTATAGGCCAGTGACATTGACTTGGAGTCCTAACAAAACTCTATAGTGCATTAACAAACATTGTGAACATGGGCTTTGTAATGACTATAGCTATGTCAGAGCTGCCCTTGTTTATAGGAGAGCAGACACTGGAATAATGCAACAACCATCCAATCATTAGGACTTTTGAAGCCCAGGCTGCTTGACATACCAGTCATCCTTTGCAAGTGAACTCCAGCTGAACTTGGAAATGCCTGTAGCTGCCAGAAACTACAGAACCAGCCTTGACCAGCTCAAAGACAACCTTGAGCAGCAGCTGCAGACTTGAGACCTTACTTGGGACTTTCTAAACATTCTGCTTCCTGACTTACTGTTGCTATAGATGGCTTCTTCTTTAATCTTCACTCTCTGCCCGAAAGCCTCTAAAAACTATTAATATCTCACTCTTTTCCATACTCACTTTGAGCAGCTGAGAACCCTTTCCCTCTCTGGGCCCTTGCAAGCTCTTCTGTAGACAATAAATACTTTTGTAATTTGTGATCAGACTTTTATTTTGGGTCCCTTTTTGGGCCCAGGGGGCCTCTAGAAAAGGAAACATTTTAGGTTAAGATGCTTTCCTGGTTAACATCTTTTGAAGAGGAAGGGCTGCCCCAAGCCTGCATCCAGATTCCTTATAACTCCCCAGCAAATGCTAGCTATGCAAAGAATCATCACAAATTGTGAAGTTAGTAATCTCATTTATCCAAGCAGTTAGCAAACAAAACTTAGAAGTTACTAGATTTAGATGAGACTGTACCTGACAGCAATTGACATAGTGTATACTGAGGGTTCATATGGCTTCAAGAACAGGTGCTCCAGGTACAATTCATTTCTTTTTTTGACAGGGTTATCAGGTTGGGAATCCTATGGTTCTAGTTCATCTAGATCTTAGCAGGGTATTTGACAAAGCCTCTCATATACTCTTCTGGAAAAGAGGAAGAGATGAAGCCCAGATGCAGTTAGGTGGATTCAGATCTGTTCGAATGGCCAAAGGGAAGTCAAGCATGGTTTAATGACAACTTCAAAGAAGTCTCCAGTGGAGTGTCTCAAGAACCTGTGCTTGACCTTGTGGAGTTCAACAGCCTTATCGTTGACTTGAATAAAGCAATTACCCATTTTGTTAAGTAATTGCCTGCTATATGACAGGTACCGCTGATACAAAGAAAAATAAATGTAACAGTCCTTTCTCAAGCACACTTATGTTTTACCAGGGTAGACCACATGGAAGGAAGAAAAGGGAAGAAGAGGGAGGCAGGGAGGAAAGATTGGTTAATCACTGACTATGTGTGCCAGGCACCCTGCTAAGTGCTTTACAGATCACAACAATCCTGAGAAGTAGAAGCCATTTTTATAGTCAGAGAAACTGAGGCAGACAAGTAGAGCGACTTGCCTAGGGTAACACGACTATTCAATGTCTGAGACCAGATTTTAACTTTGTATGTATTCATCAAAAAAAAGGTTATGTAATCTTTGGCTGCCTTAAGAAAGGCTCATTATCCAGGATTAGGGACATTCCACTGTTCTGTGCTCTGATCAGTACTGTATTCAGTCTGGACACTGGATTTTCAGAAAGGCCTTAGTAAGCTGAAAGCTTCCAGAGGAGGGCACCAGGATGAAGAAGACCTTAAGATCATATCATATGAGGACCGGCTGAAAGAACTGGTAATGTTTTGACTGGAGAAGAGTTGTGGATGACATTAACTGCCTTCAAGTTCTTAGAAGAGTCGTTCCATTTGGCTCCGGAGAGCAGAAGTGGAAGTAATGGATAGAAGATGGAAACAGGCAAATTTAGGCTGATGTAAAGAAAAAATTGGTAATGATTAGAACGATCCAGAACAGAAGCATGCTATCCTTTCTTCGGGGGATGACTCAGGTATGTCATGGACGAGACTCTTGTTCAAGTGCCATTTCACTAGATGATCCCTTTTAACTCTGAGAGTCCACAATCTTGCTCTTGACTAAAACGCCCATATCTTTGTCACTGTTGCCTCATCGTACCTCCCCTATCTTGTATATACGATGTCACATAGCTATTAAGTGTTTGAAGTGGGATTTGAACTCAGGTTCTCTGACTCCAGTGCCAGAGCTGACACTCTTTCCCTTGTACCATACTGCTTTCAAAGGGCACAGAGGCAGAAAAATAGTGCATGCATTGGAGTATCCTGTGGACAAAGGACCATGTGGATTTGGAACGGGAATGAGCCTTGAAAACACCTAGCCCAATCCCTTAAATTTACAAATGAGGAAACTGTCCCAGAGAAGCTATGACTTGCTTGAGGACATACTGTAGTTATGTAGTTGTGAGGATTTGAACTCTTGGTTCATCTGGCTCCGAATCCAGCCATCTTTCCTGCTCCACTCACTGAATGATGAACTAACACTGTTCATGAGCCCAAACAAAGTTGCTAAGATAAAATGAGATAACAGAGGTGAAGATTAGGGAATTAGATTAGTGTTAGGGGCTTCAAAAGCCTCAAAGGCTATTCCGAATACCTCCTACCTCTCTCAATGATCTAGCAAATGTCAATTATTATTATCATTAATTTACAGAATAGTGACTTTTCATTAGTGAAGTTAAATCTTGCCCCTGAAACAACAGGCATCAGGGACTTTCTTGCCACATTTTCAAAACTCAACGACATACATACAAACATGCAAGAGGAAAGAGGGTTGGATTTCTATAGAAGACACTGAGACTAGAAAGAAACCAAGAAAACTAAAAGGTGGAAGTGAGAGAGCATAGGAGATAAACGAGTGCAAAGGTGAAGGCAAAGTAGATGAAGAGTCATGTTCAAGGAACTTCAAGTAGGCCAGCGTGGCTGGATTGCCTCATGAGCACAGAGGAACAGAGTGCAAGAAGAGCCAGCTTTAGAGACGGAGCCAATGGACAATTCACAACTTGCATATATTTAGCTTTGGATTGCGGCAAATGACCACAAATATCAGACACTCAGTTTCTTGGCCAGTCCTAGCTCCCTTTGCTGACATAAGTGCTTTGGAGAGGAGAAGCTATTCTTAGACAAGCCCAAATTTAGCTCCTTACTACTGGCCTGGAAGGAGTGAAATATTGTTGTCTTCATTTTATAGATGAGATAACAAACAAAGTTAAGTGACTTGAAATGATAGGACTTGGTTGGAAGGTGCCCCCTCATTAGGAAACTGATGTGCAGAAAAACAGGGCCATCTGGCTTCTGAGATCTTTTCTGTGATTCTGTGATGTTAAGTGACTTGCCCATAGTTAAACAGGTAGGAAGTGCCAGAGCCAGAGAGTCTGCTGCTACCCAAATCAGTACATTACAGGTACTCTTGGAGTTGAGATTGGACGCTGTCCCAGACTGCTTGAGCAGGGGTCCAAGCCTGACAGATAGCTTATAGTCCCTTTCTCTTGGGTTTCATCTGCAAACCTTCATTTAATTTGCTTTCTCCCCCCTGTTCTTCACTGCGGCCCTAATGTTCTCTCCTTCCTCTCCACAAATGGATTGGAGCCCTTCAAGATGGGGCTAGATGGAGACTGATCAGTGATGCCATAGAGGAGATTCCCATCCAAGTATAGATTGAGGTCTGACAATTCTGGGCTGTCTGTGACTAGAGACCCCACTTGAGAAATGGAAGTCTAAATGGATGAAGCAGTGATAAAGGAACCCAGACACCAGGGTTCTCTTTTCTGGATTCAGTCCCACTCACATCACCAATACTGTTGGACATATTGATCTAGATGCCCCAATGGCATCTTAAGTTCAGTGTGCCAATCAATGTCAATGAGGATTTATTAAGTATTTATTTAACTGTGCAATGTGCTGGGAATATGAATACAAGGATAAAGAAGTACAACCCATGCCCTCATGGAGCTTACATTCCATTAAGCTGATAAGAGTTAGTTGCTTTAGGATTATAGAGGAAGTCTAGAAGAGTCCAGAGCACAGCTTGGAGAAGAATGCAAACAGAGCTCATTCTCTTCCCCTCTTACACCTACAGTCCTGGTCACCCAGCTTCCTGTCCTCTGAGTCATCCTCAGTCTTCGAATCTTCCTCTCCTTCTCCCTCACTCCCCATATTCAATCAATTTCAAAATTTCGTCCATTCTGCCTTCACAACATCTGAATTCATCTCCTCTCATTTGCACTGTGACCAAAGGCAAATCCCTTCAGCTCTCTTAAATTTTCTCCTCTGTAAAAAGGAGACTCTGTTACTCTGCTTTTCTAGGAATATTGGGAGCATAGACAATAGGAAGGGGAAGCTCTTGGTAGTGGAAGAGATAAAAAGACACTTAATCCCAAACGGGAGGAGACATGGTTTATTCATGCTTTGAAATCCTCCCGGGCTGTCCAATACATCTAAATGAGTTTCTCCCACTGGCTCCTGCCTTCTGATGATTGCAGCCTCTTCCCTCATCCTTTTATTCCTCACCTCCTAGTCTCCAGCTCCCCTAATAGTGTCAAGGTTAGATGCCTCTTATGAGTAACCTTGATCTGTGTTCTGGTAGAGGTTTTATCACTGCTTATAAACAATCTCCCGGCCCAGAGGAAAGACTCTTGTCAACAGCCCAAGCAGAGAGGACAATTAAGGTGTCAGGGCTGATGGGGAGATGGGTGGACTCTGTGTGTGTGTGTGTGTGTGTGTGTGTGTGTGTGTGTGTGTGTGTGTATTTGTGTACACAATGTGTTAGAGGGTGAGGACTGTTTACAAGAGCAGAAGCTACTATGCACCTGTTGGAAAAGATTTCATACTGTATAAGGGGGAAGTAGTGGGGTGCTGAGCTGGTTGGTATGTCTGAAGTCATGTGTAATATGTCTATGGAGCCACATGTGTCTATACTTCTCATGAAAGGGGGCAGAGTGTGACGGAATGAGGTCTAGCCTGGGAGGCAGGACACCTGGCTTCTACTCCTCACTCTACTATTTCTAATCCATATGATCTTGGCCAAATCATTTTCTTTTCTTTTTTTTTTTTTTGCATTTTGTGAGTTTATTTGGAAAATAACAGTCACTACAATTTTAACTGTGTTATACAACAAATGAAACATGTGAAAGGTTTTTCAAAATTTTCTTCTCTTCTCTTCTTTCCTTATGCTTCCATCTCCTCCCACCTTATTTTTATTCAATGTCCTCCGATTGCACTTGAAGCTACCAGCCATGCCTCCCATCATTCCAGTGCCCCCACACACACCAGGGGGTGGTATTGCCAGCTTTGGGAACCTATGAATTAGTTTTTTTTTTAATTTTTCAAAGTTGTTTATTTTACATTGTTGTTATTGCAGAAAACAAAGTGTTCTGGTTATTCTCACTCAACTCTATATCAATTAATCCGAGTCTTCCTATACTAAAACTATCCCGTTTATAATTTCTTTTTTTGTTGTTATGTCTTTTTTTTAATTATTTAATATATTTAGTTTTCAGCGTTGATTTTCACAAGAGTTTGAATTACAAATTTTCTCCCCATTTCTACCCTCCCCACTCCAAGATGGCATATATTCTGCTTGTCCTGTTCCCCAGTCAGCCCTCCCTTCTGTCACCCCACTCCCCTCCCATCCCCTTTTCCCTTTCTTTCTTGTAGGGCAAGATAAATTTCTATGCTCCATTG
>CM053626.1:53891371-53921247 GCA_028646595.1 Phalanger gymnotis | reverse complement strand
CAACTGCATCTGTAGTTCTAAAGCTGCCCCACCTCCACTGCCCCCTGGGCGGTGGCTGAACTGCAAACTCTATCCCAGTCCCCAGCAGCTTCTCCCACTAACCTACTCTGTTGTCCTTGGTGTTTGTGGGTTGAGAAGTCTGGTAATTGCTGCAGCTCACTGATTCAGGGAGCTAGGGCATGCTCTGCCCGGCTCCTGGTCTGGTCGGTCCACACTGCCCACACCCGGCTCTGCTCTGTTCAGCTCCACTCCCCTCCGCTCCCAGCTCCGTGCGGGATAGACCTTACCCAGAGACCATCCAGGCTGTCCTGGGCTACAGCCCTGCTTCCCTATGCTATTTTGTTTGTTCTACAGCTCTAGAATTGGTTCAGAGCCATTTTTATAGGTTTTTGGAGGGACTTGGCAGGGAGCTCACGCTAGTCCCTGCTTTCCAGCTTGGCTCCGCCCCCTTGGCCAAATCATTTTTGACTCTTTGGGCCTCAGTTTTCTCCAGCTGTGGATATACCATACCCCAAGGCATAGTCCTGGACCCTCTTACCTCTATATTCTCTCTATTGGTAACCTAATCAGTTCTGATAGGTTCAATTATCATCTCTATGGAAATGATTCCTAGATCTACATATCAAATTATCTCTCCCTTGAGCTCTAGGGCCAATTACCAACTACCTGTTGGACATCTCAAAGGGAAAGGCCCCATGGGCATCACCAATTTAATATGTGCCATTGCAAAGCTATTGATCAATTGATGATTGTCATTTGGCTTTGTCTTCCTGCTGAGTCTAGGCCTACTTAGCCCCTGCTTCCTTCCACAGTGTGGTATAGGGGAAAGAGGGCACAGCACTTGAAGGGAAATACCTGCCTTTTATCCCAGCCCTGCCATTTGGCAACAGTAAAAATAATAGCTGGAAAATGGATGTAGGGTCTTAAGGTTTGCAAACAGTTTTATATCCATTATCTTGTTAAATTTTCACAACAACCCTATGGATTAAATAATACCAGAATTATCCACCCTCTTTTACAAGGTTTATTATTGAGGGACCTGTCCACAGATTCACAGCTAATAAATGCCAAAGGCTGTGTTTGGACTTGGGCCTCTCCTGGTACCAGACACTCTTTCCACTACAGCGGAGTATGTGTTACCTGGGACTCATCATTTAACTTCTCTGTTTCCCCATCTGAAGCATGAGAGCTGCCTTGGCCCTTCCTAACTGTCTATGGCTCTATGAATAATGCTCTCTATGTTCCCCAGGAGGCCCCCAGCCTCAGTATTTCACTTGCGTTACATTGATACGTGAAGTCATTTCTTCCTTGAAGAATTCCAAAAGTCCATGTTCCCCATGTTCTCACAACATCCCAGTGAGGAAGGAAGGAGAAAGATGGAGGAAATTGGGTTCATAAAAGGTTTTGCCAAGGGTCTCAGTGAGTAATAAAAGGAAATACAACTTTGTAATTCAATTCTTTATCCATTTGGGCAGACTGAATGTCTGCCCCAAACTACCATGCCTCTCTCACCTTCTGATTCTCAGCCCATTTCCTCTGCTTTGCCTACACATACCCAGCTTCCCCTCTCTATAGTCACCTTTCTCTTTCCTCTAAACAATCTCCCAAACCACATAGGATTTCTGAAATGTGGCCCTCCCCAAGCTGGCCACACAGCCCAGGGCCACCACAGACTAATGGTCTTCTGTCCTTTTTCAAGAAATTCCACCTCCTTCCTGAAGCCTTTCCAAAATTATTGCCAGGTGTTAGTCAGTCAATAAGTTTTTATTGGGCATCTACTATGTGCCAGATACTATGCTAAGTTATGGGGATACAAAGAGAGGTGAGACAATCCCTGCTCTCAAGGAACTCCCAGTTTAATAAGGGAGACAACTTGCTAACTATGTACAAACAAGATAGATGGATGGATGGATGGATGGATGGATGGATGGATGGATAGATAGATGATAGATGGAAAGAGAAAATGTGTACGTGTATGTGTATATGTATATGTATGTTTTTATGTATTATATATGCATGTGAATGCATGTGTCTGTATATATGTGTGTGTATGTATGTATGTATGTATGTATATATGTTTATAAATAAATTGGAGGTAAGCAGAAGAGGAAAGACCCTAGAATAGGGAAGATTGGTAGGGGTGGGATTTTAGCTGGGACTTGAAGGAAGCTGGGCAAGTCAGCAGGCATAGATGAAGAGGGAGAGGGTCCCAGGAATGGGGTGTGCAGCAAGGCATAGTGGGAAGTCAGAGGCCTTAAATCCTGGCTCTGCCACATGCTAACTTTGTGACCTCAGGTGTTGGAGGAGCAGCACCTGTTCCCCATCCCCACCCCCACCCCCAGGCTGTGCTAGGCTAGTTTTGCCTTAAAAAATATCAAAACTTTTCCAGAGACTTAACTGGTCCAAGGGACTTGAACCCCTGACATAGCTTCCTGGCAGCCCAGGCACAAAAGCCAGCTTGATACCCACTGCCTAACCATGGCATAGTGCATATAGACATCTCAGTGGATAGAGTGCCAGACTTGGAGTCAGGAAGACCTGAGTTCAAATATGACCTAAGATACTAACTGAGCTGTATGGCCCTGGGCAAGTCATTTAACTTTTATCGGTCTCGATTTCCTCATCTTTAAAATAGAGGTAGTAATAGGAATTACTTCACAGGGGTGTTGTGAGGATCGAATGAGATAAAATACATAAAGTCCCTTTCCAAACTTTAAAGCAGTACTGGCCATTATTGCTAATGCTACCACTTCAGCAAACAGGGAATCAGGGAGGTTGTATTCAACTGAGTCAATGCTGCATGCCTGTGGAATACTTTTTTTTCATACAATGTCTAAGCAAACTTCTTTTTGTTAACTTATGCAGCCTACAGGCGCTCATTTCTTTCTAATCTTGAACCTGAACCATTTGACTGGGCTGAGTCAATCTAGCCACAGCCTTAGGCAGGGCTCCCAATCCCTGGGTCTCAGTCTCTTCATTGGTAAAATGGGTAGATTGGACTGGATAATCTCTGCAGTCCTATTCTGTTCTATCATTCTATAAGGCAGGGCATCCTTTGATCTTGCCAAGCATTCAACTGTAGCAATGACTCACCATCTGCCTCATCATACCCCAAATGCATCCATCTTTACTTGAAACAATGCCTACCTCCTTGGGGCTCATTTTGTCCTCTGTTCAATTTTCTCTTCATTGTCTCTATGTTCACCCATGGAAGTGTGATGAGCCTTGAGTGGTACATGCTCCCATTTGAGGTAGGAGCCCTCTTAGGTTTACATTGTTTGTTTCTTTGTGTAGAGTTCAGCACAGAACAAATGCCTTTTTTTTGAGGCCAAAAAGGAATGACCTATCAAAAGTAATTATAGTGAGAGCTGTGGAAGGCAGGGGGCAGGGAGGGGTGAAGGAAGCAACTAGAAACATAGTAGGTCTTTTGACTGCCTTCCCAATAAAGAGAATTGGGGATGGGGAAATGGGGTGTGGGGATAACTGAGTTGTAAGAGGTTGTTGCCTCCAAATTCTTCCACACCTGCTGTCTGCTGTCTGACATTTCATCATCAGAGCTTTATTTTCACCTTCACGGTCTGATCCCTGATGAAATCTCTGGAGAGGGCTGATACTTCCAAATGTGATGAGTCATTGAGGTTATTGAGTGAACTGCACAGGGATGAAAGTTTATGGATTTCTGTCCTTTTCATATACCCGTAACCTATAGATCAGGACCCTGGGCTCACATAGAGCCTAATCCCAAATACTCAAGAGGATCAGTTTCTCTGTTTGACTTTATCACCATGTAGAGTTAATCCAGGGTTTTCCTCTATCTCATGCTTAGGTTTCCCCAAATGTGGATAACAAGGTCCCCAACTTTCATATAAGTACTCAATGTACAATATGGATCTTAAGTATGGGACAGCCTTTACTTACCTCCTTTACCACAGAAAGTGCAGAAGATGCCAAGGATTCTGTGATTATTATGGTTTCTTTTAATGCATGGTAGTTACAAGTGATAGGACTCCAATATGGTGTCACTTAGACTAAGTGGTCCAAATGCCCATAAACACTATCAGACAGCTTGTACTTCCTACCACCCTGACTCATTATGATCCTGTGCCAAACATGGGAACAACTTTGGTTCCTGATTGGATTAAGACTTCGCTAACTGACTGTTGTGAACATTTAGCAAGATGTGGAGGTAAAATGGCCATACACTTAGAGCCCACTCCTGGAATCCCTAATTGCCAACTCAGACCATCATCCGACTTTTGGATCTGATTACAAAACTCCCTCCACCTGAGTTTGGTATAGCTAGGCAACCCTCGGGAATTTCCCCACCGCTTCTAATTAAGAATGCCCCTTGCACATCTAGTGCTCATTGCCAGTCCCAATCAAGCCTACCTCTGAGGTATAAGACTTTTCTGCTTAGACTCCATTTCTGAGCAGGTACCTCCATTGAGACTTTGCCGTTGTACACATCTTCTCTCATGAGCCATCCTAGCCTTGCACAGCCAGATCTCTGTATTGCCAAGGCATATGTGTTTGTGTGTGTGTGCACAAGCACAAGCATACCTCATAGTAGTAGAGCTCAGCAGCTTCCTGAAGAGCCTTTTACTATAATATAAATTTTCTACCCATGACGTTACATAGAGCAGATTCGCAGCAGCCCAGACACATTGAGCATTTCCATGCCCATTAAAGTCCTCGAGCTCCCCACCCCAACCCCTGAGATAAGACCTGTTTGGAGCTCCATCCATCTTACACTTCCCATCACCCCCCCCCCGCCACTCAACCCCACCTCCATCACTTCAATGTGAACAAAGATTTAATGCTGTAGGGCTAGTAGAGGTTGGGGGCAGGGCTGAGGAAGAATGCAGAACAAGGACCAAACACAAATATTGCGGATCATATACATAACAAGAGTGAGTCCCACAAATAGAGAAGGGCCCACTTGCGTCTAGGAGAGGGCTGTTTGTTGTGGGGCTCAAAGGCAGAATAGATATTTCTAGCCTCTTCTCTCCCCACCCTTCTCCAAGGGAGACTTTCTTTTCTGCCAGGAGGGGAAGCAGAAGGTTCGGGCAGGGCATTTTTCTGCTTTCTCAGAGAGGGGCAGTATCAAATTAGGAGTATGTCTGTCTGCTCCCTTAAATATATTTAGTCCAAGGGATATGATCGGATTCCATCTAACTTTTGACCACTTTGTCCTTTTGGGGAGGAAGGATCCCAAGCTCTATATCCAAGGCTTGAACTCCTTCTTTCCAAATACCAGTACCACAATGAACACACAAAAAGAATAGCAAAAAAAAAAACATTTATCTAAATCACAGCCAAATGGAAATCAGAGAAGGTATACATAGGAGAATATATGCCAGAATACAGAAAGGAGCTCTCCCATTGTGAGTGAGATAACTCAGCTCAACCAAGAGAGAGAGTCCTAAATTTCACCCAAGGAGAAACTCTCTGACATCTCTAGTGTCGTGGGCAGGTGGGGGTAGAAAAGTGGTCGGGACTGCCAGCTACACTCATGTCTTCCCAGATCCTTTTCTTCAGCAGCCTAAAGTGGGATTGGTTTCTTCCATCTTCTCTCTCGAAGCTAGAAGCCAGGAGTGCCCAATGCTACTTGATGCTCAAAGAACACTTGAAGTTTGACCAGTCCCAAAGGGACTGGCCCCGAAGAGTCCTGAAAGGGGAGCTTTCTATTGGAGGCTACCCAAAGGGGACTGGTCAAAGTTGGAGCTCTCTTGCCTCTCACCAACTCCTCCATACCCCTCACTAGAGGAAGGCATTCACCTTCACCAGTAAGGAGAGTGTCCCATACCGATGTGCTTTGGGACAGGGGTTATATATATTTAGAAGACCTAAGAAGGACCTAAGGACCTAAGAAGCCATCGAGTCCAGCCTCTTCATTTTATCGATGAGAAATCAGAGGTTTGGAGATGTCATGCAACTTGCCCAGAGAGTAAGTATCAAGCAGGGATTCAACCTCATGTTCTCCTGACACCAAGCCCAGCACTCTGTCTACCTTGTGCTTCCCTAGTGGAGATTTAGAGAGGCCCCTAGTCACTCATGCACAGACTTTTCCGGGGAAAAGAGCCTCATTAAATCCAGTACTGCATGACAATAAATAGGTCGACTGCACAGATGAAGCATGTACTATCTTGTTTTACCCTCTCCTCTCCAGGCTTCAGAACAGAAACTGGAAACTGGAAGTTTTAATCCTTTGACTTCCCGAATTTCTGCCCTAAAGGTTCTGTTGTCCAAACTCATAAATGCCTACAACTGCAGGCAAATTTTACTTTACCTCTCTACTCCTTGGCCACCATCTTTTCAATCTTGGCCTCAGCAGCAGCCTTGCCACTAAATAAATAACTTCCCCACCCCTCCTCCCTCTCCCCCTCTCCTCCAGTTCTGGAGCCATAATCAAATCAACTCTGTCATTGTTCCTGGAAGAAGTGTCAATCTATTCCTCCGTGACCCCATTCATGAGCCCTATGACATTCTAGACCAAAGCAAGTCTTCTTGAATACCACTTCCTTATGTATGCTGTCTCCCCCTATTGGAATTGTAACCTCCTTGAGACTGGGGACAGTCTCTGCTTCTGAATAAATGATTATTGATTGATTGACAAGAGATCCTCCTCCTGAGACTTATTCGGCCATTCATCAGGAAACAGACCTAATTTTTGAAAACCAGTAAATTAGGTGTCAGTGCAGAAGCCCACAACCACATAATAATGTTTGGCTCATAATAAGTGCCAATAAATGCCTTTTCATTCATTCAATAGATTTGAGGGGATAGGCCTTTTCAACATACCCCACTAGATTAGGGTAAACTTCCTAGAGGAAGCAGATTGTGCAGTGAGTTTGGGAGAAGTGATAGAAGGTGATATGACCGACATGGAAGGAAAGAATGCTCTCTCTTTCCTGGCATCTGTCTTGCTAGGATCTATCCGACATGGCTGGCTGGAAGATGCCACCGATTAATTGCTTTCCGGCTCTGAGATGGCACCTCCATCGTCAGTCAAAGTTTTAATTAATCAAGGCAGCAGATGGGCTGTCTTGGGCCCCAGCAGCCAGGGTAATGAACTCATTTATTATCCAGCTCCCTCAGTGGGACATTGCCCAGGCTGTTGGTAAAAGAAAGAGCGGGTCCTGCTGCCAAAGCCCAGGACACTTCCAGCTTTAGAGAAATCTCTGATGATGTTCTGCTTTTAGGCCTTTCATAGATCCAGTCTAGGAGGTCCCTTTGCTGCTGAGAGATGCAGGGAAAGGGGCTATTAGCACACAGTCGTTGGTGTTGAGTCTGTGCCTGCCTCTCTTCCCTCACAAATGGTTGAGAGAGTCAGAAAGTTGCAAGTATATGGTCTGGAGGCGGGACAGTGACACAGGGATGCCTTAGCTCACAAACTCTTATTGCTCAGGCATGGAGGATAGAGGACCTCCCTATGGGAGTTCAGGAGACAGTGTGGCATAGCCAGAGAACACTGAATTTGGAGACAGAAGACTTAGTTTCAAAGGCCAGCTCTACCACTAACTTAGCTTGAAACCAGAAGAGATTAGGTTTGAATCCTACCTCAGATACTTCCTGGTTGTGTAGCTAAATATTTAGAGCAATAGGTTCTGTATTCAAATTCTATTTCTTCCCCTTAATACTAACCTTTAGTTAGTCACTTAACCTCTTAGCGCCTCAAACTGTCTGGAAGTGTTTTCCTTACATTCAAACCTAAATCTCTCTTTTTGCAATTTCTATACATTATTCCCACAACTTCCTCCCATTATTCCCAGATGTTCCCTTTGTAGCTAAACAAAACAAGTTGGATCCTCCTTCCACATAATACCCCTTCAGATATTAGAAGACAGACACCTCACCCCACCTACATCTATTCTTTTCTAAGCTAAACAGATCCTTCAACTGATCCCCAGATGGCATGATTGCAAGGCCATTCACCATCCCAGTTGCCCTCTGGATGCTATCAATGTCCTTCCTAAAACGTGGTGCCCAGAACTGAAAACAGTCCTCCAGGTGTATTCTGACCAGCACAGATTACAGCAGGGCAGTCACCTCCCTAACCATGGACACTATGTTCCTCTTAACACAGCCTGCCATGTCGTTAGCTTTTTGGCCACTGTCTCATACAGTTGATTTATACTGAGCTTTCTGTCCACTAAAACCCCAAGGTCTTTTTCAAACAAAATGCCATCTGGCTATCTCTTCCATAGATTGCATTTGTTAAAAAAAAAAGAAGAAGAAAATTTATAACCAAACTGTGTGATGTTTTCATCACGATTACATTTCATTTTATTAGATTTTCCCAGACATTCTTTCCTTTTGAGACCTTTTTAGATCTCAGCTGTCATCCAGTGTGTTAGCTTTCTGTTTTGTGTCATCTGTAAATTTGATGAGAGTGATATCTATGCTTTTATCCAGGTCATTGATAAGAATTCAATGGCATAGGGCCAAGCGCAGATCCCTGGGGCACTGGACTATTAACTTTTCAAGCTTTCCTAGAACCACTGATGCCTACTCTTTGGATCTAGCCATTCAACCAGCTCTGAACCACTTAACTGTATTTTTATCTGAAGCAGAGGTGTCCAACAAGCTGGTAGACCACAACAGTCCCCAAAGCTTTGGAACTAAATGAAAGTAATTGGGAAATAAGGAACAAAATATATAGAAATACAGTAAAACATAGATAATTTTAATATATGGTTTTCAAGTCAACATGTGCCCTGCACAGGTCCTTATGTGCAGTTTAGTGGCCCCTGTTCCTATTTGTTTGACATCATTGATCTAAAGCACATCTCTATCTCATCCATGAGAATGTGAAAGACTATCAAATCCTTGGCTAAAATATAGGTAAGTCTAGCTCCCAATTAGTGTGAACATTCCATGAAGTGGTCTCATGGATTGGAATTCGAACTATCTGAAGTTATAATTATATAAAATATGGTAATTGACTCCAGCTCAATTAAAATATGCAATGTAAATTCAAATAATGAGAATGCTTCAGGGGAATTTATTTGTACTCATCTGGACCTAGCTATAAAGTACATGTACAGCATTCTCCTGTAACCCTGGCAAGTCCTTCCCTCTCTCCCTCTTTCCCTCACTACCTTCCTTCCTCTCTCCCTCTCTTCCTCCCTCCCTCTCTCTGTTTCCTTTCTTCTTCCCTCCTTCTCTTCCTTCCATCCTTCTTTCCTCCTTCCCTCTTTCCTTCCTTCCTTCCTTCCTTCCTTCCTTCCTTCCTTCCTTCCTTGCTTGCTTTCTTCCTCTCTCTTCCTCTCTCCCTATCTCCCTTTCTTCCTTGCTTTTGTCTTTCCTCTCCCATTCTTCACAATCTTTCAAAGATTGCTGAAAATGGCTTGACAATCTCACCTATCAGTTGTGGATTGACAATAGCTATTTCACAGCATGATAATATAAGCAACCCAGAAGGGCTTCCTCAAGGCCCAGATGACCTCTGCTCCCCATTGCCTTGTCCCTTTTAGATCAGTTTTGCTTTGGATGTCTTTCTTCTAACGAGAATAACACCTGCATTTTTCTCAAAGCTTCAATGCATTTTCACATCTACTATCTTATTAAGTTCTCGTAACAACCCAACGAGGGAGACTGGGCCCATTTCCTTGTTTCCATTTTACAATCAGTCAGTCAATCAACCAGCATTTATTAAGTGCTTAGCATGTGCCAGGCATTATGCTAAATGCTGGGGATATAAAGATAATTGAAAAACAAACAAACAAAAATGTCTCTGCTCTCAAGGAGCTCAAAGTCTAGTGGGGAAGCAACATGCAAACAAACAAACAAACAACTATGTACAAGCAAGATACACACAAGATAAATTGAGTCTCAGAGGGAAGGCACCCGATTCAAGAAAACTGGGAAAGGCCTATTGCAGAAGATGGGACTTTAGCTGAGAACTGAAGGAAGCCAGAGAATCCAGGAGGAGGAAATGTCGAGGGAGAAATTTCCAGGAATGGGGGACAGCTAGTGAAAATTTGGGGAGCTGAGAGATGGAGCAACTAGGAGGCCAGTGCCACTGGATCTCAGAGTATGTGGAGGGGAGTGAGATGTAAGGAGACCGAGAAGGTAGGAAGAGGCCAGGTCATAAAAGGCTTTAAAAGTCAAAAAGAGATTTTATGTTTAATCCTGGACTTTAATCTTGGACAAGAGGCCCTGTAGTTGACTGAATGGGGGTGAGGGGATGGGGGCACATGATATGGCTAGACCTCACATTGGGATGATCATTTTGACAGCTTAATGGAGGATGGAACTGAGTGTGGAAAGATGAGGACGGGAGATCAGCCTGAGGACTATTGTAACATTCCAAGTGTAAGATGATAAAAGCTTGTACCAGAGTGGTTGCTATGTAAGAGAAGAGAAAGACCCATATATGAGAACGATTATAAAGGTAGGAATGACAGGATTTCACAACTGATTGGATATGGGAAGCAAGAGGAGTGGAAGAAATTGAGGAAACACTGAGATTGTTAGTCTTTGATGGTGACTGAGACGATGGTGGTACCTTAGATGGTACCATTGAAGTTTGGGATGGAGGGGGGTTTTGGGGAAAACATAATGAATTCATTTTTGAACATGTTGAGTTGAAGATGGCTATAGGTCATTCAATTCAAGATATCCAACAGGCAGTTAAGAGATGTGAGAGAGGTCAGCAGGGAGAGGCTAGGGCTGGACAAGCAGATCTGAGAGTCATCAGCATAGAGATGGTAAATAAAATCATGGGAGCTGATGAGATTACCAAATATAGGAGTATAAAAGAGAAGAGGGCCCAGGACAGAGCCTTTGAGGATGCCTACAGTTAGTGGCAATGTCCTAGGTAAAGATCCAGCAGATCAGAAGAGAATCAGAAGAGAATAGCCACAAAAACCTAGAGGAGAAGAATATCAAGGAGAAGAGGGTGATCGATGCTGCAAAGAGGTCAAGAAGGATGAGGATTCGGAAAAGGCCATTAGATTTGGTAATTATGAGATAGATCATTAGTGACTTTGGAGAAAGCAGTTTTAGTTTAAATATGCAATCAGAAGCCAAACTTCAACAAGTTAAGAGAAGGAGAGGAAAGGCAGCAGAGGCGCCTACTGTAGACTGCCTTTTCAAGGAGTTAGCCCTCTACCCACCCACACAAAGGAGGAGGGGTATGTCACAATAAACAAGCAGAATTGGATGACTCAAGGGAGAAATTTTTGAGGATAGGGGAAGCATTGGCATATTTATAGGCTGTAGGGAAGCATCCATTATTAAGAGGGAGAGATTGAGGATAAGTGAGAAGATGAAGATGACAGAGAGGGCAATTTGTTGGATAAGATGGGATACAGTGGGATGGCTTGTGTACATGGAGAGGTTTGCCTTGGCAAGGAGAAAAGATTGTTTTTAATGTGAGACAAGGGTGAAGGAGAAGACAGCAGCAGAAAGCTTGTGAGTGACATGAGATGAGGAAGAGTGATGAAGAGGCATCTGTCTGTGAATGGCTACGATTTTATTTTGGTGAAATAGAAGGCAAGGAAGGAAAACTAATGCCCAGAGTTGTTGTTGTTCAGAAAAGTGGAGTTTTCCTGGCAAAGATACTGGAGTGCTTTGCCATTTCCTTCTCCAGCTCACTTTACAGATGAGGAAACTGAGGCAAACAGGGTTAAAAGACTTGCACGAGGTCCTATATCTAATAAGTATCTCAGGCCAGATTTGAACTCATGAAGATGAGTCTTCCTGACTTCAGGCCCAGTACTCTATTGTCTGTGCTGCCCAGTACCCAGAGAGCTCACTTAATTCATCTAAGGCTACACAGCTAGTAAGTGGCAACCTGGGTGCTCAAACCCAGATCTCCTGACTCCTAATCCCATGCTCCATACTATACTGCCTTGACTGAAATAAAAAATGGGAAAAGAAAAGCCAATTGATGACATGTTCTTTGTTGTGCTATGTCTGATTTCCTTTAGACTCCAAATGATTTCTATTTGGCTGTGGGCAAAGGCTGTTCTTTAAGTAGTAATATCTGTCTGGATTTATATATAGAAAGGAAAGCATGTTACATAAGAATCAATTAACTTGATTTATATTTATTTTACGGTATGAGGACTTAACATAGTAGGCAAGCAGTCACCCGAGGATGAATCATAAGGTCATAGAAATTCCATTCTGGATAGGATCATGGCAAGACCATGAGATGTGGAATCTGGTGAACTGGATTCAAATCTCCTCTCTGCTCCTTTCAACCTGTAAGGACATGAACAAGCCCCTTCATTTCTCTGGGCCTCAGTTTCCTCATCAGTAAAATGAGAAGAAGGTCTCGTAGGTCTAATCTAGATCTAAACCCTCTGATCTGAAGTCTTGTGGTGGAGCCCTCTTCCTTCCTGAAGGCTTGTCTTGACCTTCTTGACCCCTAAAATTAAAATTAGGGCTTCTTCCCCTCCTCCTTTGTCCTCAATCTCACACTCATCATAGGTTCAGGCTGTGGGCCATTAGTGTGGAAGGCCCTTGAATGCAGATAGAAAAGCAATACAACTGTCCCCTTTGAGTCATCTGCCCCATCTTAAAATAAAAAGGCCTTTGGGTGCCTTCATGATTGTAATGATGGCATTAGAAAAAAAGCCAGATAATTGGCAGTGACTCTTTGGAAGTCTCCAAATTCATTAATATAATTGATCTAGAGAGGCTGCCAGTTGTTACTTTTCAAGTTGCCTTACTCATCCAAGTTCCATCGAGACACACACACACACACACACACACACACACACACACACACACACACACACACACACATTGAGAGAGAGAGAGAGAGAGAAAGCAAGAGCGCAAATGCCCTGGGAATGACATATTTAGCTAAGGAAAGAACTTGTAACAATACAGTTGGAGCTGATTAAATAGAATTGTGAGATCATTACATAATCTCATTAATATATATGTGTATGGAATAAAACAATAAAACAGATGGAAAGTATGAGAAAGGAGGAAGAAGAAAACGAGGAGGTGGAGAAAGATATCACAATGGCTACTGGCCACAAGAAGGTGGAGTTATATACCAGAGCCAAGGAAGAAGGGGCAAGGAACATACATGGCAGTGTTATTATTCCAAATACCTCAAATCATTTTACAGCTCTTTCACCATCATAGAATCCTGATGAAGCATGTAGGTGGGTAGGTGTTGTTTTTCCAGTTTTTAGGAGATAGTATTGAGGCACAGAGTTGGGGAGTGTGGACTAGGAAAATTCAGCAGGTCCTCCAACATACTTCACATCAGGTCACCCAAGTCACAGCTGCCATCATTGGAGTGTAAACCAAAAACTGAATCCTTTGGTACCTGTAGTCTTTTATGAGGTGAAGAGGGTAGATATGAAAGCAAAGAGCAAACCTAACTAGATGACGTTGGAGATTCCTTCCAACTCTAAGATTCTATGACGTTTGTTTTTGATGGCATGGGGTGTCAGGGATCATGACATATACTGAACATCTGAAACAACATAAATAGAAGCAAGTAGCTTTCTATAGTAACATATACCTATAGAAACATCCATCTGTCTATCTATCTATCTATCTATCTATCTATCTATCTATCTATCTATCTATCTATCTATCTATCTGTCTGTCTGTCTGTCTGTCTGTCTGTCTGTCTGTCTGTCTATCTATCTATCTATCTATCTATCTATCTATCTATCCATCTATCATCTATCTGTCTATGTATATCCATATCTACCTCTGATGCTTACTAGTTGGGTGACCATGCATAGACAAGTCAGTCAGTTTCTCAGAGACTTAGCTTCCTTAACTGTAAAGTGGGGATAAAAATACCTGTTATACCTACCTCAATGACTATGACTGAATTTCTTAATCTTTCTGACCCTCGGTTTCCTCCTGTGTTAAGTGTGGATAGTACTCGTAATGCCTATTTCACAGGGGTATTGTGAGGCTCAGATAAGATAATGTATGTAAAGAGCTTGAAAACTTTAAGGTTCTATATACATTACTGTTATTATATATTACACATGTGCATCATATATGACATGTAATATATAAAACAATGTTAATGTCGTATGATGTAAAATAATTGTTGTTCAGTCATTTCAGTGTTTTGGGGGATCCCATTTGGGATTTTCTTGGCAGAGATACTAGATTGATTTACTATTTCCCACTAGAGCTCATTTTACAGATAAGGAAACTGAGGCAAACAGCGTTAAGAGACTTGCCCAGTGTCACACAGCTAGTAAGCGTCTGAGGCCAGATTTGAACTCAGGAAGATGAATCTTCCTGACTCCAGGCCCAACACTCTATCAACAACTGCCATCTAGCTGCCCATGTAAAATAATGCATGTGCTTATAATGATATGGGCTGTTAGGTGGCACAGTAGATAGTGTTGGCCTGAAGTCAGGATGACTCATCTTACTGAGTTCAAATCTAGACACTTACTAGCTGCATGACCCTGGGCAAGTCACTTAACCCTGTATGCCTCAGATTCCTCATCTATAAAATGAGCCGGAGAAAGAAATGGCAAACCACTCCAGTATCTTCACCAAGAAAATCCCAAATGGGATCACAACGAGTCTGACATGACTGAAAACAACTGAACAGCAACCACAACAACAAAACACAATAATATATGTACAATAACAGCAATGGGATATATGATATAACATACAACATACAATGCACTAGTGCTAGGGCTTTTTGAAAGCCCAAGCATGATCACCATTCTAG
Source organism: Phalanger gymnotis (assembly GCA_028646595.1). Taxonomy (NCBI): domain Eukaryota; kingdom Metazoa; phylum Chordata; class Mammalia; order Diprotodontia; family Phalangeridae; genus Phalanger; species Phalanger gymnotis. Next base: position 53,906,558 of record CM053626.1, on the reverse strand, counting down.
GAAGGCAAGAAAGAGCATGAAACTGAATTTTGGAGGTGAGGGCACCTGAGTGCAGTGATATACACATGTAATCCTTGCAACTCAGGGAAGCTGAGGCTGGTGGGTCACTTGAGTTGAAGAGTTCTAAGCTATAGTAGGGCTCAAGCCAACTGGGTGTCCACAGAAAGACTGGCACCAATATGATGAGCTCCCTGGAGCAAAGGACCACCCAGCTGCCTAAGAGGTCAGAAAAAAAAAAAATGAGCAGGTTAAAGCTTCTGTGCTAATTAGGATTGGGGTGGAGTCCTTGAATGGTTGTTGCACCTCTGGCCAATGTATGATGGGGAGACTAAATTTTTAAAAAAATGTTGTAGAGGACAGTGAGTGGTACTGATAGGGAGTCATTTCAAATTGGACAAAGGACAGGTGACCTTGGGAGAAATGATTTACCAAATTGGTAGCAGGGTTAGACTACTGGTAGTGGGCCTTAAAACTATTCCCTAGGAGTTGGCCCCAATGGCTCAAGAAGAAGGAAGTCATTGGGACAAGAAATCACACTGTGTTGTTGTGACCTGTTCAGTCAACAACATTTATTAACAAAATGCTGTTTACTCTGTTTCTCCTCTTCTGCCACACAATGCTGTCCAGGAGGTAGACAGAGGAGCCGAGGGAATTCCATGTGGCTGGCTCCCTTCTGGCTTCCACCTGCTGCTGGCTCACCTTGGCACCCTGCCATGGTGACTATCATGGTACCACATGCTAGAGCCAAAGTGAGGGAGGAAAAGATTGAAGGAAATGTAGCAACCTATGACAAACAGACAGAGGAGCCTCACTCAATCAGCAGTGAAAGTCAATGAGGCAAGACCAGGCAGGGTCTGTAAAATGAATGAGGCTGCAATGGGCTGTATTCCCTCTGCACAGTTACCCTCAAACCAGACCTTGAGTTGTATTTGGATCTACCTTGGACTACTTTGGGTCTTGGAAGATGGTCAACTGGTTCAGACAATTAAAGACAATGTTTTTTTTCTTTTTTCTTATTCATTCTTTCTATCCTTTCTTATGTAATTCTTTACTGATGTCCTCCTCAGATTCCCTGTCATGGAGACTTTGGGTTCTCAAAAGAGCTGCTAGGAGGACAGCTAGATGGCTTAGTGGATAAGAGTGCCAGGGCTGGAGTCAGGGAGACCCCTCTCTCTGAGTTCAAATCTGGCCTCTGATATTTACTAGCTGTGTGACCAAGTGGGCAAGTTAAGCGGGCAAGTCACTTAACCCTATTTGCCTCAGTTTTCTTATCTGTAAAATAAGCTGGAGAAGGAAATGGCAAGCCATTCCAGTATCTTTGCCAAAAACAAAAAAAACCCAAATGAGATCATGAAGAGTCCAACTTGACTGAACAACAATGCTAGTAGAGTGCAAGGTTTGACAGATTCCTATCAAACTAGTAAAACTTTGGATTCCAGGTGAAGCATGCCTCCTTTTTCTCATAGGGAGGTGTGGGACTTCAGGTGTGGAATGAGGCATATGTTGTCCCAATCAGCGTTGATATTTTGATGTGTTTTTCAGGTCTCTATTTCTTTGTTGCAGAGGAGGGTTCCGCTGAGAGGAGTGGACAGTCACTGGGAAGTGACAACAGTTTTAAAGAGCGTGAATAATGAATTTAATTAAATAAAAGAATGCTTCAAGCCTAGGCCTAGAGATGGACCGAGTATCTGTCATCTGAGCACTAGCCTGGCGAAATTTGGAGCAGAGCGTAATGAGAGGGATTTCAGGATGATGAAGCCACTCATGGAGGCTGTCTGCAAAGTTGGAGAAGGGTCACAGTCCTAATTGGTGGAAGGTGAACTGCCTTGTGCTTACTGAATAGGACTGAATATATGATGGGCACTGTGGTTATTGCTGGGCACACAAACAAAGGCAATGATTGGCCTTGACTTCAAGGAGCTCATATTCCAATGGAAGAGATAGCATGTAGCTAACCACTTATATACAAGATACATACAAAATAGAGGGAAAGTAATCTGAAAGGGGAAGGCACTAGCCATTTATGCTGGTGGGGTTGGCGAGTTTTGTACCCCTCACCGTTTCTGTGGATGGGTCACAGTCGAGGCCCCCAAAGAGCCTATATTCATAATAAGCTCATTTTTTTTACAATACTTTACAAAGTCTTCCTCCCATCAATCTTGTGAGATATTATTATCCCCATTTTACAGAGAAGGATCCAGAGACTCAGAAAAATAAGATGGCTTGTCTTGGTTCATATCACTAGGCAAAATCAGAGTCAGAATTTGAACCCAGGTCTTGTAGCTCCAAGTGCGGTGTTCTTTCTGTTACTGAAGAGCCTCTGACCTTGACTATCGTCAGTAGCCCCATATTGTTACTCTCTCTCTCTCTCTCTCTCTCTCTCTCTCTCTCTCTCTCTCTCTCTAACTGTCTTTATCAAATGATGTCTGGCTGGCTTGGGTGCCAGGATTGGCACCTGGGGGTAGCTTTAGGCATTTGGCAGAGGTGACCAGGAATCTTTGGTGAGCCTGTCCAACTGTCATGCCCCCAAGCTGGGAGCTGACTATCACCCATCTCCAGGGCCAAATGTCTCTTGGGGGCTGGAAACAATGGACAGCAATACTGTTCTAAGTACAGCTGCCAGAAGGCTTTATCCTGTAGCCTCTTAGAAACTCAAGACCCTGGGGAGAGTTAGAGGGTTAAAGAAGAAAAAGTAAAAACAAAACAAAACAAAACAAAACAACTAAAAGCCCAACCCCGGCCGGTTGCTTTCAAGAAGAAATTCTGGCGCTGTACCTGTCGGCTTTGCCTACAGCCTCTTCTGGGCAGTCATTGAACTCATGCTAGAGGCAGTTCCACCTCAAAGATGCCTGGCTGCAACTCCTTGTATGCAATGATTCTCAGCCAGGGCAGTCTCTTATCTGGAGCATGTCCTAGGTTTGTACCTGGTACTAAGAACAGAAGATCCTTGGAGGCTTGAGGGACTGGATCTAGAGTATTCAGGGACATTTTGGCCAGAGTAAAGGTGGGCAACGTCACATATAAAGCCTGGAAAGTAACTAGGGATTCTTTGCCTCTTTACACAGATGGGAGATTTCAAACTACCTTTGGTCAGTCAACAAGTATTTATTAAGGACTGAACATATGATGGGCACCGTACTCATTGCTGGGCACAGAAACAAAGACAAAGATTGGTCCCGATTTCAAGGAAGTATTCCAGTGGAAGAGACAGCATATAAATAACCAGTTATATACAAGTTAGATTCAGAGTAGAGGGAAAGTAATCTGAAAAGAGGAAGGACTAGCAACTATGGGAACCAGGAAAGACCTCCAACCAAAGATGGAATCTGTGCCGAGTCCTGAAGGAAGCCAGGGAAAATAAAAGGCAGAGATGAGGAGGGAGAGAATTCCGGGCACCAGGGACAGAGACTGCAAAGGCTCAGCTATGGAAGATAGAGTGGCCAGCATACCTGGATCAGAGAGTGTGTGGAATATCACCAGAAAATTACAGAGATTCTGCAGCTTAATTCTTATCTCTCCCTCAGAACCAACCAGTTGCCAAATCTTGTCAATTCTCTCTCCACAACCTCTCTCACATCCACCCCCTTCTCTCTATTGACCTAGCCCCTAGTCTTATGATGACCCTTATCCCTTTTCACCTGCACCACTATAACAGCCACCTCGCTGGTTTCCCTGTTTCAGTTCTCTACCTTCTCTGTGTGTCCTCTGAAAATTGATAAAATATTTTCCCCTAATAGCCCAGGTCTAACCACAATACTTTTGCCTTCAGGATAAAATCCAAAATCTCTAGCTTGATGTTTGAAGCCCTTCCCAATCTTCTCATCTATCTTTCTAGCCTTATTTCCTTCTATACTCCCTAAAAAGCCAAGTTTGGGCTGATTCTGATACTCCATTTCCCAACTCCATATATTCACATTGACATACCCCATGAATTTAGGATTCAACTCAGATGCCACCTCATCCGTGAAGATTTCCCCTGATTGCCCAGTTAATATTCTTTCCCTCCTCCATTATCTCTGTGCTATACTTATCTGAAGACATACTGTATTTTTCCACTACAAGTACATTCCTTCAGGCAGAGAAAATTTTGTCTCTGTCTTGGTGTCTCCAGGAACATTATGCCAAAGCACAGTGCTTTTCTGGAGTAGGCACTTAATTAATGTTTTTTCCAGTCCACGGCTCAGCACCCCAGGATCTGGGCTTACATAGGAAAAGTTCAATCCTGGGGTTAGCTAGAGGAAATTTTCATTCTGGGCTCCCACATCAAGATGCTGGCATCTCATGAAAGCAATGAATTCAGCCTCAACCTTGACAAAACTCTTTCTTCTAAAAGTCTTTATCAACTAAGTCTCCCTTCCTGGTATATCTGCTCATCTTAGCCCAGCCCACTGGCTGCCCTGTGAATGAATCAAGGTCTTAGAGAGAATAAGGGTACAACATCCATCCTTCTTTCCAAGCTTCTTTCCCCTCCATCTTTTCTCATTGCTCTGTAATGACCTCTACCCCAAAATAAAGGGTGCCACCAGGTTTAACCAAACTTCCTGTTGCTTTCTGACGGAAGATGGTTGCCAATCACTCCTTAGTTCTGAACTCCTGAATGGGTCATTCTGGGTTCTGATATCTGGCTCTAGAGCTGTGTCTGTGGATGCGCCCTGTAATCAGATCCCTTGGCCCAGTCCCACATACCCTCCCAGCCCAGTTACTAGCTATTCCTGTTTCATCCTGTCTGGCAGCATCTCACTAAAGTATTGACAATCAAAGCATTAGCTGTATATATCACAATATGTGACTTTCATTCAGTCCCTTCTCCAACCCCAGAAGCAGTAAAACCCCCTTCGGGTTGGTGTCTGTTTCCCATAGTCCTCTCCCCAGACTTAGGCAGGGTCTGGGGCAGCTAGGTGATATAGTGGATTGAGCACCAGGCCTGGAATCCGGAAGACGTGAGTTCGAATCTGGCTTCAGTCACTTGCTACCTGAGTGACCCTGTGCAACTCAATTAACCCTGTTTGCCTCAGATTCCTCATCTGTAAAATGAGAACCCTTCCAGTATCTTTGCCAACAAAACTCCAAATGAAATCATGAGGAGTATGAAATGACTGAACAACAGCAAACCAAGGTCTGGGTCACAGGATGGTCAAAATGGGTATCTGATTATAATGTTCCTGCTTCAGTTTTTACTAGGATCAATTAACTGGTTTAAAAAGCACTGCAGAGGGATAGCTAGGTGGTACAGTGAGTAGAGCACTGGACCCTGAGTAAGGAGGACCTGAGTTCAAATCCTGCCTCAAACACTTGACACATTTAATAGCTGTGTGACCTTGGGCAAGTCACTTAACCCCACTTACCCTGCCTTCCCCCCTCCAAAAAAAAGCACTGTAGAAACTTGAATACCTGTCCTGGTCACAGCTGTATAGGAAGAAGCTACTCTCTGGTAGCTTGGGAATTCAGCTCCCCACATTGGAAATTTTGCTCTGCTTAACAAATGCTTTTTCATTAATTAATTAATTCATTTTATCCACATGTCTCTGCAACTCAAATCTTAAAATGGAGTGTGATTGGTTGTTGTTGTTGTTGTTTTGTCTTCTGTTCTCAAAGAGGACTATGAAATCAGGGAGGTGATGTCATGACACGCAAGTGAATTGGATTTTAAAAAGAGAGGACTGTGTGAAGTCACTCACTTTCTTCTCTGGAGCCATCTGAGTCCCGTGCCCAGGTATAGATCAGGACAACTGGAGATGGCCCAGGATGCAGTAGCCTTTTCAAGCTAAGGTCTTTAACAGATCTCAGTTTGACTGAGGCAACACCCATTCAGTAATTAAGGCTTAATAAGAATGCCTCAGAAGATACACCCGTGTTTCCCAGGCTGCCTCTCATAAATCTGACGTCTACAACAGCATGGCATCAAGAATAGTCCTAGGTACCAGTGAGATGGTCTCAGGCTTTCTCTTTTGCCTTCCCTGGATCCAGCGTCACTGCCCTGTTATCCCTCCAAATGCCACCAATCTCTGGAGGCGAAATGGCCAAATTTACTGTGACGGAATGCCAATGTGCTGGTCCAATGGGAGAGAATACCCTGTTGTGCTTAACAGGGCTCCTTCTCAGTGATTTTGAGTTACTTTCTGGACTCCAGGGTAATGTATGGCAAGACAAATATTGTGGCCTTCTTGCTGTTCTGATTGAAGATCTTTCATCTCACCTCCATGTCTTTGAAGAAGCCATCTTTCATACCTAAAATGCACTTTCTCCTCCTTTCTGCCCTAAAGGACCTTTAGCTTCCTTCAAAGCTCGTGCAAGCTCAACCTTCTACTGGAAGTCTATCTTGGTCTCCCTAGTGGGTAGTGTACTCTCTCCTGGAAATTACTTGGTACATTTTTTCTTCTTTCTTTCTTTCTTTCTTTCTTTCTTTCTTTCTTTCTTTCTTTCTTTCTTTCTTTCTTTCTTTCTCTCTCTCTCTCTCTCTCTCTCTCTCTCTCTCTCTCTCTCTCTCCCTCCCTTCCTTCCTTCCTTCCTTCCTTCCTTCCTTCCTTCCTTCCTTCCTTCCTTCCTTCCCTCCCTCCCTCCCTCCCTCCCTCCCTTCTTTCTTCCTTCTTTTCTTCCTTTCTTTCTTTTTCTTTCTTTCTTTCTTTCTCTCTTTCTTCTTTCTGTCTTTTCTTTCTCTTTCTTTTTTTCTTTCTTATAATTAGTTTATTTATTTTTAGTTTTCAATATTCCCATAAAATTGTGAGTTTTACATGTTCTCCCCCTCCCTTTCCTCCACCCTTCCCAAGATGGCGTGCAATCTGATATCAGCTCTACTTATACATTCGCATTAAGCATATTTTCACATTAGTCATGGTGTAAAGAAGAATTCGAACGAATGGGAACAACCACAAGAAAGAAGAAACAAAACAAAATAACAAAAGAAAAGGAGAGCAAATAGCGTGCTTCCATCTCTATTCAGACTCCAAAGTTCTTTCGTTGGATGTGAATAGCGTTTTCCATCTTGAGTCTTTTGGAGTTGTCTTAGATCCTCACATTGCTGAGAAGGGCTAAGTCTATCAAAGTCAGTCATAGCACAATGTGGATGTCACTGTGTACAGTGTTCTCCTGGTTCTGCTCATTTTACTCAGCTTCAGTTCATATAAGTCTTTCCAGATGTTTCTGAAGTCTGCCTGCTCATCATTTCTTATAGCGTAATAGTATTCCATTACATTCATATACCACAACTTGTTGAGCCATTCCCCAATTGATGCACATCCTCTGAATTTCCAATTCTTGGCCACCACAAAAAGAGCTGCTATAAATATTTTTGTACATGTGAGTCCTTTTCCCATTTTTATGATCTCTTTGGGATACAGACCTAGAAGCGGTATTGCTGGGTCAAAGGATATGCGCAGTTTTATAGCCCTTTGGTCATAGTTCCAAATTGTTCTCCAGAATGGTTGGATTAGTTCACAGCTCCACTAACAATACATTAGCATTTCAATTTTCCCACATCTTCTCCAACATTTATCATTTTCCTGTTTTGACATGTTAGCCAACCTGATAGGTTGTAATGTGGTACCTCAGAGTTGTTTTGATTTTCATTCCTTTAATCAGTAGTGATTCAGAACACTTTTCCATATGACTATAGACAGCTTTAAATTCTTCCTTTGAAAACTGCTTGTTCATATCCTTTGATCATTTATCAATTGGGAGGATGACTTGCACTCTTATAAATGCAACTCAGTTCTCTATATAGTTTAGAAAAGAGGTCTTTATCAGAGACATTGGCAATAAAAATTGTTTCCCAGCTTTTTGCTTCCCTTCTAATCTTGGTTGCATGGCTTTGTTCGTGCAAAACCTTTTCAATTTAATGTAGTCAAAATCATCCATTTTGCATTTCATAATGTTCTGTCTCTCTTATTTGGCCATAAATTTTTCCCTTCTCTATAGATCTGACAGGTAAACCATTCCTTGCTCCCCTGCTTTGCTTATAGTACCAGCATTTATATTTAAATCATATACCTATTTTGACTTTATCTTGGTATAGGGTGTGAGATGTTGCTCTTTGCCTAGTTTCTGCCATACTATTTTACACTTTTCCCAGCAGCTTTTGTTAAATACTGAGCTCTTATTCCAGAAGCTGAAGTCACTGAATTTATCAAATAGCAGATTACTATAGTCATTAATTATTGTGTCTTGCGTTTGGTACTAGTTTTGTGGCCACTTCTTGTCTACCTGTTGTAGGCTCTTGAATTTCAAGAATTATTGTGTTTTTTATCTTTGTATCCCTAAAACCAAGTGGAGTGGCTGGCACATAGCAGGCTCTTAAAGATGTTTGTCAAATGAAATACAAAGATGCATACATACATATATACATATACACATGTACTATATACATATATATAGGTATATGTGTTCACATATATGTGTGTATTATATATACATTCACACATATATATGTGTGTATATATATAGTGTATATACATATATACATACATACATATATATATATATATATATGTATAGAGAGAGAGACAGACAGACAGACACAGACACAGACACAGAGAAACAGCAGAATGGTTGATTAATCATATCTGGCTCTCCATGACCCCATTTGGGGTTTTCTAGGCAAAGATACCAGAGTTGATACAGATGAGGAAACTGAGGCAAATAGAGTTAAATGCCTTGCCCAGGATCATACAGCTAGTAAGTGTCTGAGGCTGGATCTGAACTCAGGTCCTTCTGACTCCACAGCCAGTTCCCTATCCCTTGAGTCACTTATATCAAAGATACTGCATTATCTAGAATGCATTCTTTTTAGTCTTGCAACTCTCAAGTAAGTCTTGGTAGAAAGTGTCAAGGAAAGTCTTAAGATATTTCTGCGTGGCACTGATTCCAGTTGTGGTTGAGTGGTAAGAAATCTGAGTAGTCCTACTGGCTAATCTCCAGCGATTGGCTGCAGGGCATCCTTTCAATACCATCCTTTTAGCCTGACCACTAGCTTGAGGGTGATAAGGTCTGGAATAGCGACAACTCAGATAAGATTCCTTTAGACAAACTTTTTCGGCTTAACTGAGGTAAATGCAGACCCAGAGTCAGAGCTTAGAAGTGCCTGGCAACCCATATCTTTGTCAGAGTCCCAAACCTGCTGATCACCATGATGATCTCTGACTCAGGCATGTGGGTGACAATGGAAGAGCTGGAAGAACAAGGATTCTTTAAACTTTTTCGTTAGGGGCAGCTAGGTGGCACAGAGAGTAGAGCACTGGCCCTAGAGTCAGGGGGACCCGAATTCAAATCCGGCCTCAGACAATTGACACATTTACTAGCTGTGTGACCTTGGGCAAGTCACTTAACCCCAATTGCCCTAGCCAAAAAACCCTTTTTTGTTTTAAGATAGATGCCCTTGGTAGTCTGGCCCCTTCTCAGAATAATTGTCTAAATGTACAAAATAAAATACATAGATTCACAAAGGAAACCAATTATGCTGGAATATAATTATCTCTCTCTATATGTATATATATATACATACATACATAAACTTATATGTGTATACATATATGTGTATACCTATGTGTGTGTGTATATATATATGTATATATATGTATATATATATACATACATGTAGAGATGCACAATATTTATATATAAAACAAGCTCACGGACTCTAGGTTGAGAATCCCTGCCTTAGAAGATTTTGTCAAGGATATAGCTGTGGCTGACCTTATGGCACAGGTCATCAATATTCACTGAGTGTACTCTGGGATTTTCTCAGGGACACACACAACACAGGGAAACATAAACCAAGAGATGCCTAGATTTTCATGGTTCTGACAATATGAGTCTCAACTGGTTCTCTAGCTTTTCTCTCTTTCAAACCCACATAACTGTGCTCCCATAACACAATATCGTTGTTGTTCAGTCATTTCAGTTGCGTCTGACCCTCCATGTTACTGGAATGATTTGCCGTTTCCTTCTCCTGATCATTTTACAGATGAGGAAACTGAGACAAAGAGAGGTTAAGTAATTTGCCCAGGGTCACAACAGCTAGTAAGTATATGAAGCCAGATTTGAACTCAGGAAGATGAGTCTTGCTGACTCTAGGCCTGGTGCTCTTATCCACCGAAGCACCTACCTGCCTTCCCATAACATAACAAGTTGTTCTAAATGTCAATTTAAAGGACCTGGCACTCCCTGCTTTTATCTTTTCCCGACAGGCAACCTCAGGGTAAATTAGAAACTGATACCCTCCTTAGAGCTGGTGGCAACAGTTGCTGCCTTCCTCCTCTTCCCTCCCCTGCCATCACTTGCAATGTCTCCCTAACTGCATGAACAGTGTTACAGATTACCAGTACAGCCTCATGAGTATTGTAAAGTTTTAAGATGGGAGGAGAAACACTTTGGATCATTCAGAGGAGTCTACCACAGAAGTTCTTGTTCTGCAATAGTACCATAAAAATTCATTTGGATTCTTGACCAAATCTTTTTGGCCATATCACATATGAAGGTAAGGTCTTTATCAGTTATGCCAAGAAAGCTGGCATTCATTGCCCTCCTATGCCATCTTTTCATTATCTGAATAATTCCCTGGCTGCCAGATGTAGTTTCTCATTGATGCTTTCACATGAATTGTTCCTAGGTGTGGTACACATAATGCAGACAGGAGGCATGATGCTTGCCTTCTGGAACAGCACATTGGATTTCTCCATCAATGCAGAAAACGCATACTGACAGCTTAGAATAAGCTTGAATTCTCTGCATTGTTTCTGTTGGCCCTTCACCCAAGTTGGAAGCAGGTCAGTTTGTGATCCTACACAGCTAATTGCATGACTTGATCAACCAAAAGAGGCAAGTTGGAGGGTCCTTCTAACATCTAAATTTCTAGGGGAAGACCAGCAAATTAATCAGAGATCCATCGTGGCAGACAGCTTAGCATCCAGTAGAGCCCTTCTAGCCTTGTTGACAAGCATGTAGGCATAAGCAGCGAGCAAATGCTCCAGGGCTAGATATGTAGAGACATAATTCAAGGCGTGGGCTTATTCTTAGGAAAGAGGCTGGAGGCTGTTATAAATTGTAAATGTGTGGTCATAGAGGCAGACCGGAGCTGGGCTTCTTAACCCAACATGTGTGAACTTGTTATTAAAAATATTTTGATAACTGTATTTCAATATAATTGGTTTCCTTCATGATGCTATGCATTTTATTTTGTCTTATTTATTATTCTGAGAGGAGATCCACAAATTTCACCTGACTTCTGAAAGAGTCCAAGACACACAAAGAAATTAAGAGCCCCTGGACATGAAGTGGTGGCTCCAGCCTACCATTCCAGATTTGTTTCGCATTATTGCTGTCATGTGTCTAAGTGCAGTCTACTTTTCAGCCAACTGTGGCTACCAGCAATAGCTGGTCTTCCCTAAATATGGTGTCCATCTCCCACCACCATGCCTGAAATGTACTCCTGTCTCTACTGTGCATCTACTTCCCCAGCTGCCACTTCTTCTGAGATAATTTCCCTGACCCTTCCACCACTACCATCCCACCTATTCATTAGTACTCTCCCCTCCACCTCAAATTATCTTGTATTTACTTATCTCTTTACATGGATCTCTACCCAAGAAAATATAAGCTTCTGGAGGGCAGGGACTGTTTCATTTTTATTTTCGTGTCCCTAGTACATGGTGAACACTCAATAAATATTTTTTAAATTGAAATTAAGTGGTGATTAGATATCTTTGCTCCTGTGATAACAACAGGTGCCCTTTTGCTAAGTTTTGTGGAGGGACATCCTCAGATGGCCCTATTCTTGAGTGGAGAGCAATGGACTCCTTGGTGTCATTGGGCCTTCGGTGGCTAAGCAGAGCTCCAACACCAGTGTCAGCACTAAAAAGCTAGGGCTTTGTTCATGAGAGTGTATAACATGAGTCAAAAGTCAATGACTCCTTGACATTTCAGAAAGCACCCTTGGGTGGGAGAGTCCAATACATGAGATGTATTTTTCTAGGATGTGATAAAGTGACTGAGAAGAGATTATCTTTTGTGGGCAAAAAAGAAGAGTAAAGTAGGAATTGAGTAGTCTCAAGAAGTCTTAGAATTTCTTTTTTATTTTGAGATTAAGATGACAGAGAATAATATGAAAGGAATCTGGAAAGGTAGGTTGGAGCCGCCATATTGTAACTCTGGTCCAGAGGTTCTTAACCTTTTTGTGTGTCATGGAGCCCTTCAGAAATCTGATGAAACCTGTGGAGCTCTTCTCAGGATAATAAATAAAACAAAGTAAAATGCATAACATTACAAAAGAAACCAATTATATTGAAACACAGTTATCTTGTGAGTTGTGGATGGCTCCTGTGAACCCTACCAGCACTGGTACTAGTGGCCTAAGGACTTCTGGACTTAGCTTTCTCTATCTTCCTTCTGAACAATTGGAAGTGATATAGGACTTCCTGAAGCCCTTCTATGAGGACTGCACCTGAATACTATTCCTAAATTAGACAGTTGGCAGGATTAACATCCAGACACCCCCCAAAACAAACATACTGGACCATACTCTCTCAGCTTCTACAAAGTGATGCCACTTGAATCACTCTCCTCATTTTGATTCTATTCCTTTTCTCTTTATGTTCTCCAGAACTTCTCCATGATGAGAATTCAGTCATTTTCAGTCATGTTTAATTCTTTGTGACCCCATTTGGGGTTTTCTTGGCAAAGATATGGGAACGACTTGCCATTACCTTCTCCAGCTCATTTTACAGATGATGAAACTGAGACAAAAAGCACCAAGTGACTTGCCCAGGGTAACACAGCTAGTAAGTGCCTGAGGCCAGATTTGAGCCCAGGATGATGAGTCTTCCTGATTTCAGGCTGAGTACTCTATCCATTGTGCCACCTAGTTGCCCTTCAATTGCTCCATACTCCTTCCTAAACTCTTATGGAATGGCTTCCCAACACACCTACAACACTAATTACCAATGTAAGGTAACTACTCTTTTACTGCCTGGGAGATAATCAATTATTGCAAGTGCTCGTGAGCTGCCATCAACCTGGGCACCGACTGCTACCTCATCATCATCATAGCTGCTACCTACTCTGAAGCTATCTATGACAAGAAGAAAATTGTGTGTGTGTGTGTGTGTGTGTGTGTGTGTGTGTGTGTGTGTGTGTGAAGGAGCCATATGGCACATTCCCAATATATATTCTAGCTATAGCTTCTGGGTAACATATAAAGAGGCAGCTAAGTGGCTCAGTGGTTAGAACACTTGGCCCAGAGTCAGGAAGACCTGAGTTCAAATCTAGCTGTGTAGCCTTGGGCAAGTCACTTAACTTCTATTTGCCTCAATCCATTGGAGAAGGAAATGGCAAACCACTGCAGTACCTTTTCCAAGCAAACTCCAAATAGGGTTACAAATAGTCAGACACAACTGAACAGCAAAAATCGTTGTAATCTTGAAAGAAGTATGGTAGCCTTTGAATTTAATAAACATCTACTGAGCCCCTACTGAATACCATCACATACTATTCTAGGTATGTAGAGATACAAAGGCAAAAATGAAAACAGTACCTGACCTCAAAGAACTTATGACTTGCTGCGAAGGTAGAGAATGGGAAGGAGGAGGGAGGAGAGAAGCCGCAGGTCTCAAATAAGCAGGAATAAGTCTATGTGAAATATAGAAATAGGACTGGACCTGTGATTTAATTGTTATAGGGAATCCCAGGTAAGGAAACTCCCTCTACCAATGCAAGTTGGTAATTTCTCTGCAACATGTAGCCGTAGAACCATCAGCAAGCATTATATGTAATGAGGATAAGTTAGAAGCATTTTCAATAAGATCAGGGTGAAACAACGATGTCCATTATCACCACTGTTATTCAATATTGTACTAGAAGCGTCAGCTGCAACTATAAGAGAAGAAAAAAAATTAAAGGAATTATAACAGGCAAAATAGAAACAAAGCTATCACTCTTTGCAAATTATATGATGGTATACTTAGAAAATCAAGTAAAAAAATTACTTGAAATAATAAACAAATTTAGTGAAGTTGCAGGATATAAAATAAACCTACATAAATCATCAGCCTTTCTATATATTACTGACAAAGCCCAACAGCAAGAGATAGAAAGAGAAATTCCATTTAAAGTTACTGCAGACATTATACAATATTTGGGAGTGGGGGGGTGGAGCCAAGATGGTGACTGAAAAGCAGACATTTGCCTAAAGCTCTCCCCCAGGACCCTCCAAACACCTATAAAAATGGCTCTGAATGAATTCTAGAATTGAAGAACCCACAAAGTAGCAGAGGGAAGCAGGGCTGCATCTCAGGACAGCCTGGATGGTTGCTAGATAAGATCTATTGCACAGAACTTGGAGCAGAGCACAGTAGAGCCCAGCATGGGCTGTGCCCAGACCAACCAGACCTGGGAGCTGGGCAGAACAGGCCATATCACCCTGAATCAGTGAGCTGTGGCAGTTGCCAGACTTCTCAACCCACAAACACCAAAGACAACAGAGAAGGTTAGTGGGAAAAAACTGCGGGGACAGAAGGAGTTTGCAGTTTGGCCACCACCTGGGGTGGGGGGTGGGGCAGCAAAGGTGGTACAGCTACAGAAATACAGCTGCTGTTGCTTGTGGCCCCAGGCCCACCTGGTGGGAAGAATTAAGTGGTGGATCCGAGTGGAAGTGCAGAGTCTGCTCAGATCTGAGTTGCAGTCCGGGTCGGTGGGTCTTTGGGGAGGAGGGGCACTGGTGTGGCAGAGCTTGCTGTATAGAAATACCTCTGAAATCAATGGCACATCCCCTCAAGCTTGGAACAAAGTACTCTTTGCTCTACAAGCAGTCATACCCTGCCAAAAAATTCAAGGGTTGAGTAAGTTGGCTGGGAACATGGCCAGGCAGCTAAAATGCTCTCAGATCCAGTCTCAGACTTTGGAATCTTTCTTTGGTGACAAAGAAGACCAAAACATGCAGCCAGAAGAAGTCAACAAAGTCAAAGAGCCTACATCAAAAGCCTCCAAGAAAAACATGAACTGGTCTCAGGCCATGGAAGAACTCAAAAAGGATTTGGAAAAGCAAATTAGAGAAGTAGAGGAAACATTGGGAGGAGAAAAGAGAGTGATGTGAGAAAACCATGAAAAACAAGTCAATGACTTGCTAAAGGAGACCCAAAATTACTGAAGAAAACAACACCTTAAAAATAGACTAACTCAAATGGCAAAAGAGCTCCAAAAA
>CM053626.1:53860533-53890871 GCA_028646595.1 Phalanger gymnotis | reverse complement strand
TTTTTTTGGCTGAAAGCTGCATAGTTAACTTGGGGCTTACTGGCTAGATTTCTTTCTCAAAGACCAAACTTTAAACCCAGTTTGCTCTGGAGCTCATAGATTGGACAACAATAGGTCCCTGCCCAAGCTCCACTTAATGGCTGTATTTTGGGCCCTCCTGGCTCAGAGTGAATGTCAATATTAACCGTTTCTCTTTTGGCTAGCAACCCTGAGGGTCTTCTCCTCCCAGTTTGATTTTTTTTTATTAAAGGGGCTATCCCTTGACTCACTTCTTAAACAGGCCTATTCACTGAATGAGACTTACCTCACTCAAAATGAGAACCTGAAAAGACCTCAGCCTAAGAGGGCTAGGGTCTCCCATCGCATCCTGGGCCATCTCCAGTCATCCTGATGTGTATCTGGCCACTGGACCCAGATGGCTCTGGAGGAGAAAGTGAGGCTGGTGACTTCACTCAAACCAAAGTCAACTGCAAGTCATGTCATTATCTCCCTGATGTCACGGTCCTCTTCAAGAATGAAGGACAAACACAACAAGCCTGGTTCAAGAGGAACAGGATAAGTGTGGGGTAAGATAGCATTATATATTAAGAAGTTACTCTTATATGAGGAAATCCAGGAGCCCAAGTGGGTAAGCTAGTGGGAAATGGTTGGATGAAGAACAACGGAGGGAAAAGTAGAAGAGATTTTGTAAATGGAGTATGCCATAGACCACCTGGACAGCAAGAAAATAGTTGAGGAGTTTGGGAAACAGATGAGGAGCCTGGCATATAATCATGATGAAGTTATATTTTAGGACTTTAGCTATCCAGACATCTGCTGGAGCTTTCTTTATGCCAAAAACAAAGTAGCAAATGACATCTTGACTTGCCTTAATGATGAGTTCATCCTTCACAGGGTAGAGGAACTGGCAAGTGGAAATTATATTCTGGATACAATTTTCACTAACAGGGAAGAACTGGTTTCTAGAGTAAAAATGATAGGAACTTGTTGAGGAGGAGGTGACCGCTCGCTCTTAGAGTTCCTGGTAGAGGAGAGGAAAGTCAGGAATAGTTAGACATGCACCCTAAATTTTGGAAGAGCAGATTTCAAAGGGTTCACAGGAAGGACTAAAATTCTACAGATAATATTAGTCCAGGGAAAACTCTCAAAAATGAAATTCTGAAGGAACAAAGGAAAATAATTCTGATAAGCAAGAAAAATTGAATTAGTTTGAAGAGTCTAATGTAGATGCACAAAGAATCCACCAACCAGCTTAGAGTTTTGGTTTTTTTAAGTATGGACAAAAGATGGAAATAGAGGACTAGGACAGAGTGTGTGTACAGTACAGTAATAATGTTATCAGAAAATTTAAAGCTCAGAATGAGTTGAGGCTCGCAAAGAAAGCTAAGGACCATAGAGTTTGTTTGTTTTTGAAGTTATATTGAGGAAAAGAAGAGGGAAAGAGGGAATAAGAAAGAACAGTTAGAGAGGTGGATGGGAGAGTGATAATTAATAGCAGAGGTAAGGCAGAGATCTTCATAACAGAAAGGAATGGTTCATGGAGAATTGAGGCCAGAGATTAAGAAGAAGACAGTACCTAGATGTCTATGGTAAATTCACATCAGGACCCAGATCACCTGTAATCTTGAGTCTTCAAAGAACTAGCCGATGTGATCACTGAGCAACTGCGGATGATATTTGAAAGATGATAGAGAACAAGAAAATACTTTAGGACTAGAGAAGGGCAAATATTGTCTCAGTTCTTTAAAAAGGGAAGGTAATAGAGCTGTAAATTATAACAGGATCCTATGAGCTTGTCTTCAATTCCTAGCAAAATTCTAGTGGAAATTATTATAGAGGTGATTAATGAAAATCTAGAAAAAAGAGAGCAGTGATCATCCACCCCCACCCCTCTCCAAATCAGCATGGCTTCCTTCATCTAGAAAAGGTTCTGCCAGGCTAACCACATTTCCTTTTTTGATAGGATCATTAAACAAATGAATCAGCAGAATGCTGGGTATAGATGGAGTTTAATAAACTATAGTTATAGATAGATTTTAGCAAAGCATTCACTAAAGTATCTCATCTTACCATTCTGGAAAAAGTGGAGAGATGTTGATGAGATGACAATCTTATTGGATGAATTCAGAATTGATTGAATGACTAGACTCAAAGAACAGTCAATAATGGTTTGATGCCAACTTGGCAGAAGGTTTCCACTGCAGGATCCCAGAGATCTTTGCTTGGCTCTACCTGTGCTACTTAACCTTTTTATCAATGACTTGGACAGAGGTTTAGAAGGCACCCATCCAATCTGCAGATGAGACCAAGCTGGGAAGGAGAGCTAACACAGTGTGTGAGAGAGCCAGGATCTGAAAAGATCTCTGCAGGATGAAACCCTGGACTAAATCTAAAGAAAAGGAAACTTTAATAGACAAAAACATGAAGTCTCACACTTGAGTTTGAAAAAAATCGATTTCACAAGATGGAAGAGATATGGTTAAATAGAAGATTGACTGAACAAGATTTAGGGATTTAGTGAACTGCAATTGAAATATGAGTCAACAGAGGGATAAGGCACCCCATAAAACTAATGGAATCTTTTTTGTTGTTGTTCAGTCATTTCAGTCATATCTGACGCTTTCTGACCTCATTTGGAGCTTTCTTGGCAAAAATAATGGAGTAGTTTGCCCTTTCCTTCTCCAGCTCATTTTACAGATAAGGAAACCAAGGCAAACAGGGTTAGTTGTGTTAAGAGTCATGCGTGTGTTAATTCTACAATATTCTGCCCTGGTCAAATTATATTTGAAGTATTGTGTTAAGTTATGGGTGCTTTTGTTTAGGAAGGGCATTGATAAGTTGGATATCATCCAGAAGAAGGTAACCATGATGGTAGCGGCAGCAGCAGCAGCAGCAGCAGCAGCAATAGTAATAATGACAAAGAGCCTACTGTATGCCAGGCACTATACTAAATGCTTTATAATTATTTTCTCATTTGATCCTCACAACAACCCTAGGTATGTAGGAGCTATTATTAGCCCCATTTTACAGTTGAAGAAACTGAGGTAGACAGAATTTAAGTGATTTGCCCAAGGTCTTGTGTTCATGACATACAGGGACTGGAGAGGAGAAGACCGTGTATGCCAAATGGAAAAGGACACTAGCGGTAGGGAAAGAAATTTTATTTTCAAGCTTTTAAGAGAATATTACAAACAATGGAGAGTTAAAAAAAACCCTAAAAACTAGTTAAAAAAGTACTTGACAGTGTCCCTTTAATACCCATAGGTGACTCAGCCATTGTGCATTGAAGAAGAAACTCTGTAGATCAGTTAATCCCAAGCCTTGTTAGGGACTGGCATGGTCAGGGGTCCCTTAGGCTGCCACGTAGGCTCTTAGGGACCCCAGTGGCCTGGCCACCAACTTCATACAGCCAGGGCCATTTGGCTGTATGGGGAGGAGCAGGTGATACATCAATCTTCTGGGCACAGAGGTAAGTCTGCACTGCCTTTTTCAGATGGAGAACAAACAGCAGGGACTACTTCTACCCCATCTCTCCTCCCCACTTGCGCCTGATTCTCCCCTCTCCATTCCCATCTACTTCTCATCCTAACACAATTGTCTGGATGTGAGATTGGGATAGGAGAGTGCCCTTCTGTGGTGGGGGACCTGGGTTTGTGCAATCATCCCAAGGTGGGGGAATGTGGCACATTAGCTTTGCCCTTGCCCTTGGGTAGAGTTTGGTTAGCTGGGAAGGTTAGGTTCCTGGATTGGCAACTTCAAAGGTCGAGACCGCGGCAGGACTGTGCTTGAGATACCCACGAGAAAACTGTACTTTTTCTGTTTGTTTTGTTGTTATTGTTTTAAATGTGTACATGTACTTGGTAGTTATTTTCCCCTATAAACATTTTTTTTGAGTCAAATCACCTTAAAATACAGTTATGGGGGCCCAAGAAAGCCCAACTCTAAACCCAAACCTTTTGGGTAACACGCTCAGAATAGGGTTTCCTGTCTTTGAGGCAGGGGGCAGGGAGATACTCATCGCCTTTAACCACTCACTAAGAAATCTCCCCCTCCCTCAAGTCAACACTTTCCCCTCCCTAAAGCTCCCCTAAAACCAGATGAGTATGCTAATATTGCCAGCCAGGAAGAGCCCAAGGCTCTCAAGAGATGTGCTCAAACCCTACCCTCCCTTCCCACCCACTGTCCCCACCCTCCAGTCCCTCCCCACTGCCCCCTGCCCGCTGTCCATTGCCCATGGCCTAGGGAGAACGAAACAAACCCAAAGACAGAAACAAAACAGGGCAACAAATACTTGTCATCTTTCAATCATCTTTACGCTTTATCTCCCTTCACATGTGCATGTGTGTGCATATGTGTGCATGTACACGCTTCCATGAGTGTGTCGAGAGCTACTGCTCTTGGCAGCACTGCCATCAGACACACCAGTGTGGCCCCCATCTCTGCTGTTTTGTGTGTGTTCCTGCGTGTGGCCCAGCGTGTGTCTGCATGTGTGTGTTTACCCATGTATGTCCACCTGTGTGTCTGGATGTGTGTGTCTGCCTGTAAGTATCTGCCAGTGTGTGTCTACATGTGTGTGTGTTCCTGTGTGTTTTTGTTTTAGCTTGTGTTGTACTTTAATTGTTGAGTTTGTATATTTTTTGTTTGCTTCTGTTGCTCTTGTTAAGGAGAATTTACTACCTGGAAAACACCAAATGCCCAGAGGGCTCCTTAGCTCCATCTGGCCTGGGACCAGACCAGGCTGACACCTTGGAGGACTTCTATGAAGGCATGCTGCCTCCTTCTTCCCACTCCCCGCGCCTCTCCTCATCCTGCACCCTCTCCAGCCTGCTGTCCTACCCCTCTGGTGATGCGTGCCCATGTGTGTCCACCTCTGCTCCCTCTCCTTCCTTCTGGCTGGTCTAGAGCTCCCAGGCTCTCAAGGTTAAGGCCTCCCTCCCACTCCCTGTTTTCAGACCGTGGTGACCCTCATGACAAGCTCTCGGTTGCCACCAGGGGGGCTCCGCTGCTCATGAGGTCTCAGGTGACTCAAGATGTGCAGGATGGTGTAAGCACAGTGGTGATCGGCCAGAGGGCCAGAGGGGTTGCTGGGGGCCCGGTTCCCGCCGCCGCTGCCATCGCCTGGGGCAGGGTTGCCCACAGCCTCCTCTTCTGAGGAGGCTGCAGCATCAGCCTGTGTGGATGAGGAGGTCCTGGGGTTTGTCCTGCCCCCGGCCTTCTGGTCCTCGATGTCCTTTGTCTTGTCATAGTTCAGCACTTTCCACTGCTGGTTCACAGCCTGCCATCGTTTAAAGATCCGGTACACAGACGGCCCTTCGTGGATGATCAGGCCTGAGGTGACAGAAGGAGGGAAAGAAGAAAGCTGACATAAGGCAGAGGGAAAGGCAAGAAATAGGCACAAGCAAGGGTGGGCTGATAAATGTTTAACGACCGGCTCTCCCAGCAAAATGTACACAGGAAACATTTTAAAGTATAACCTGCAATATTAACATTTCCTCTGTCATTTCCTTAAGTCTAGACAAGCAACATTCAACTTCTGGGCTCTTCCTATAATTAGTAGCATGAGTCAGCACAAAACCTACATGAACCAAAGGATATCACTAAAGGAGGGGCCAAAAGGAAATAATCCCCTCGAGGTAACCAGTGGTAGTTGTGCCTATGCGTAAACTATGTATGGACCCCATGTTCTCCCAGGGCTTGTGGGCAAACATCTCACACATACATGGATTTTGTACATAGCAACCCATAGGCACAACTACCACCGGTCACCTTGGGGAGCCTAATTCCTATTGGGTTATCTGAGCCACTAGAATTCTTAATGAATGGTTGTTGCTAGGGTGGAGGGAAGGAAGGAAGACAAAGAAAGAAGTTAGGAAGAAGGGAAGGAAAGAGAAAGAAAAAAGGGAGGGAAACAAAGGAATGAAGGGAGAGGAAGAAAGAAAGAAAGAAAGAAAGAAAGAAAGAAAGAAAGAAAGAAAGAAAGAAAGAAAGAAGGAAGGAAGAGAAAAGAAAAGAAAGAAGGGAGGAAGAAAGAAAAGAAAAGAAAAGAAAGAAGGAAGGGAGAAAGAAAAGAAAAGAAGGAAGGAAGAAAGAAAGTAAGAGAGAGAAAGAAAGAAAGAAAGGAGGGAAGGAAGGAAGAAAAAAGGAAGGAAGAAGAAAGGAAGAAAAAGATGGATTGAGTTAGCTTTCTGGTGATGTGCATCTTCAAAAACTTAGCTGAGAAGATTCTTTGGCAAAGACACTTTGTTGGGGGTCCCATACTTGAAATCTTTCCAGTATAGTACAATCTCCCAAGGCTTATACTCTGTTTACGTAGTTTTGAAAACTTGAGGTCAGTCTACACCCAGATCTGGTATTGGAGTCAGACTTTAATGAAGATGTTCCTTAATAAAGACTTAGAATCAGTGAAACATCAGTAGCAGAGCTGGAAGGCACCTTAGAGACCCTCTAGTGGACAAGGGTTTTTAATTTGGGGTCCATGAACTTGTTTTTATTTAACCAAAATAAGCTTGATAATTATTTCAATCCCAATTCAAAACCAATGATTGGTTTCCTTTGTAACCCTATAGATTTGATTTTATGCATTTAAAGACCTTGTTTGGAGAAGGGGGCCTTAGTTTTACCAGATTACAAAAGGGTCCATGACACAAAAGAGGTTGAGAAGCCAGGTCTAATCCAACCTGCTCATTTTATAGATGAGGAAACTAAGACCTAGATAGGAAATGGCTTGCCCAAGATCAGCTAGCTGGTTGGTGGTGGTGGTGAAAAAAGGAAGGAAGAAAAGAAGAGAAGTGACTGAAGTGGGCTGAATCCTTTCAAATTTCTAAATGACTATTTCAACTCTAGGTAGTTGACATAATGTCTAATTAACTCCTTGTTACAGTGAATGTATAGTCTGATTGAAGAGGGTGGTTTAAATATCCTGCCTGAATTATGCCTTCCAATTATCTAAATGTCTACTACTTGGGAAGTAATTACACCACATTAATGGAAAGGTGGTCAAAGGGAGCAAGCACCTGTTTTCTCTGATAATACTTGCTTGCCAAGGAAAAGCTCAGAGCATCATCATTCACTTCCACTTCCCCTGATTCTGCTCTCACTTCCTGTCACTGCCATTCTGTAAGTTGCTTATTGATTCCTTTGCACTGGGTGGGAATCAGGAATTGGTCAAATGGAGATGTGCTTGAGAGAGCTGAGCTATGACTACTGATTTTGTGCACCTGGGGCCATCAGCACTAAGCCGGCTCCCAATTCTGTGGGAATGCCCTAATTCAAGTCCTAGAGAAGCTACGGAGAAAGGCGGTATCAGCAAGACCAGGGAGGAGCTTGTTTGGGTGGCCTGCTTCTCAGTTTATTTCTTATTCTTGCTAATGTGGCACTAGGGTCCTATTTCTACACTACTCAAAGGGCACAAGTGCAGTGTCATAACCCCTTCCCTTCATTTGCTCCATTTGCCCCACCGAAATTGTGGCTTTATGAGAGAGTTGAAAGAAAGATTTGGCTATGTGGGAGGCAAAGAAAATAGACTTTTTGTCCATTAAAAAAATTAATTTAAAATATTCACAGAAGGTGGGGAGGAGGCTGGCTATGAGTGGGGTATATGGCAGCTACAGTGTACCAGAAAGGACATCGGACTTGGACTGGAAAACCTTAGTAGCTCTGCTCCTTATTAGCTGTGTGACATTGGGGGAGTGACCTCTCTGATCTCATCTATAAGAAGAAGGGGTTGGACTTCTAGCTGCCTCAATGTTAGATGCTATTAAAAGGAAGAGAAGGCACAGTTCTCTTTTCTCAGTGGCCCCAACTCAGCTTCTGCCCACCTCCCCTCCAGCGTCCTCACAGTGTCCCCTCAGCCCTTGTCCCTCTTTACCTAGTGCCCTGCTACAGGCCCTGACCCTTTCCCCCTCCCTTCAAAGTGATGCCTTAGTCCTTTTTCCCACCTTTACTTCTGACCCAATTTTCTCAGTGCTTCTGCATTGGCCCAGAGAAACTTCTGACTGAACTCAATCATCGTGTCCAGGTTTGATGTCAGGCATAGCCTGGATAACCCCATTTCTCAAGCCGCTAGCTCTCCAGGTCGCTGGTTCTACCCCTCTGAGTGCCAGTCTGGAACAGACAGAGACTGCTCTGAAACAAACATCAGGCACGTGTAGGAGGCAGGTTATTTTTAGTGGGCCTGGCATCACTGGGAAGTGCCAAATTGGCAATGCCTCTGGCTGCTTGATCATCACCAGGCAAGGGACAGTCTGAGCCTGCTGGCTATCCCTACTCCCCAGCACTTGGCAAGCTTTGTGCCTGAGATTCTCTTGGGGGTGCTGGAGGAGGTGGGAATGGACTCCCCAGACCTTACTCTATTCTGGGCCTTTTGCCAGAGCCTCGTGAGCAGGCAGGCTTCTGGGGAGCCCCTTACTTTGGGTATTCTTCTTCAACAACCAAACTCCTATGGTTGAAGGTTTAGGAGTAGAATTTTCTCCGCTAAGTGGGAAGTCAGCATTTCTCCTTATGTTTCCATCCTAGTCATTCCCAGGGACATGGCTTTTTGGATGGTAGGGAATAGCCAGGAAGTTCTTCAAGAAGCTAGGTGGTGCCAGAACACTGGGCCTAGAGTCAGGAAGACATGAGTTCAAATCCAGCCTCAGGCATTTACACTGGTCAAGTACCCTACCTTTTCTGAGTCTCATTTTTCCCATTGTCATCCACCTTATGAACCATACTGCCACTCTCTTTGACCTCACAGTGACACTATGGGGATAGATGAGATAAATCTTTGCCTGGAAATTATGAATCGGCAGATCTCAAAGTATCCCCATGAGGCACACTCATTAATATTATTATCAGAGCTCCAAGAACCCCAAGGGAACATGCACTTCTCAAAGTAGGGAATATGGTAGAATGGATTCATGTGTTGGACAGGGAGGTAAATGAGATACACTTCACATGCAGCTTCTCTGTAGACTGTTTTCAATAAGATGGAAAGGCCCTTTCCTCAGCATGGGCCCATCTGGCCAGAAAAAGAATAACTAACATTTATATGGCACTTTAGGGTTTTATCCCACTGGATCTTCACGAAAACACTGGGAGGTAGAGATACTATTACTATGCTCATTTTACAGATGATGAAAGTGATGCTGACAAAAGCTAAGGAATCTGCTGAAGGCTACATGCAAACTTAGGTCTTCTTAATTCTAAGGCCAGAGTTCTATCTACTAGCTGTCGGATGTGGGCCAAAGCCTACTCTCCTCTGTTCCATTCAACTTAAGAAACACCTGAATCAAGAAACAGGTTGAATACCTACTATGTGCAAAGTTCTGTGCTAGGGAAGGACTGGGATGCCAAAATAAAATTTAAAAAAAGATATGGTCCTTGTCCTCAAGAAAATTGCAGTTCGTAAGGAAAAAGGAAAGGAACGAGCATTTATTAAGCATCTACTCTGTGCCAGGTACTGAGCACTTTACGAATATTTTCTCATTTGATTAAGAGAAGATAAGATATGTGCATGAATGGATAGGGACAAAATTTGTGATTTTTTTTGGTATAGGGAACTTCCACATGAGGAAATACCCTCTACCAATGTAGTTTGACACCTTTCCTAGAACACAAAGAGGGTAAGTAACTAGTTCAGGGTCACACAGCCCCTATGCTTCGGAGGCAGGATTTGAACCCAAATTCATCTTCAAGGCCACATATCCACTATGCCACACTGCTCAGGGAAGTCTTCAGGGACAGAGGGACCTTTGGACCTTAACCTCTCATTGCCTTAGTTTACTTAGTTTGCTTACTTAGTTGGCAAAACTGGCAAAATGAGGATAACAATAGCACCTATTGTTATGAGGATTAAACTAGAATTATTATTATATTATTATAATTATAATATTATTAATTATAATTAATTATTATGATAATTATTATTATAGATATTAATCTGCAAAGTGCCTGGCACATAGTAGGTGCTAGTTGTTGTTATTGTTAGAGCTGGGCCTTGAAGATTAAATAGTATTTCAAAAGCAGAGGTAGGTGGGGAAAGCATTCATGAAGCTAAAAAATTCAAATGGATTTGAGAAATGATCAGTAGTCCCATTTGGCTGGACCGTAGAGTAAGTGACAGAAACTATTGTGGGACAAGGCTGGAAAAATCCGGCTCGATAGGGCTTTGAAGGCTAGGCTAAATACTTTAGCCTTTATTCCAGAGGTACTGAGCTACTGAGGGTTTTGAGGAGGAATGAAAAGTGATGAGAATTGCATGTTAGTGGAAGACTAATTTTTAGCTTTGAAAGATGGATTTGAGTGGGAACAGTTTAAAAGTGAATGGCAAGCAGGATGCTCAATTCTTCCTCAGGGGCAGCAGGGGAAGACGGGTGAAAACGCAGAATATTTGAGGAGTGGAAGTACTGGGATGAACGCCTTCATAACAGATATGCTTCATTTTCTCATTAAAATAGAAGACAGGTAATCTGCAGACAGTCAGAGGGATGGGGTGAAGAAGCAAAAGGAGTGGGGAAGGTTTAAACAGATGCTATGGGCAACATGATAGGGAATCAGTAAGAAGTGGTTTTTAGAGGAAAACTGAGCCACGTCGAGAAGCCAGCTAAATTAAAACAGTATGAATGTGTAGTGCCTGGCACATAGTGGGCTCTATATAAATGGTAGTTGCTGTTATTGTTAGAGCTGTTAATTGACATGGACTCATGGTTTTCTCTACTAACTCCTTGGCAGCCCAAACACAGAAACAGAGAAAGTGAATTCTGCTGCAGACTAGGGATTATTAGGATGAAAACAGTGACAGAACAAGAGAACTCTTTTAAGGGCTTCAAGGTTAGAGGAAAACATAATGAAGTAACTGACCATAGTGTTCAGTTTAGATAGAGAGGCAAATGAAACTAGCCTGGGGATGGGGAAGCTGAAGAATATATGAGTCAAATGACTAGAGACCATGAGGAAGATGGAAAGCCGATGCATCGGAAGTGAGAGAATGGTGGAGGTAGAAGAGCAGGAGACTGTGGAGTGAAGGGACACATATAGCATGAGATCTTGGAGTTGGAGCAGTCCTGAGTGAGGGGAGGATCTCAGGTATGTGGTTAAAGTAGCATGGAAATAGAGATGATTGCAAGTGAAGTCAATGGCTGTGAGGCCAAGGTGTTAGAGGGATAGATGATCAAACATGGATTATGGAAGTTAGCCAGGATGATAGCAAGGGATGGGGTTCTTTAAGCTCAATGATCATGTGTCATTGAGGTTATAGAGCAACTTTATGTAGCAGGTTGTTGTTGCTATTTGTCCTTCGTTCTCAAAGAGGACCATGACATCAGGAAGGTGATGCCATGACTTGCAAGTGAATTGGATTTAAGTGAGGGAGGACTGTGCAAAGTCACCAGCCTCACTTTTTCCTCCTGAGCCATGTGGGTCCAGGGGCAAGATAGTGATTAGATTAGATGATCTCTGAGGTCCTGTCCAACACAGATAATTACATGAGTGGAGAGTAAAACTGAAGCAGATCATTAAGGAAGGGCATGTCCTAGAGAATGACAGATGACAGTGTTGAGGAATGAGAAAGAATAATGTAACTATAATGTGAACTTCAAAGAAAGATGGTTGAGTAATAGTGGTAGAGGAGAGATCTGGAGTAGCCATGGGTCAGTCCCTCCTCCTGGCTCCATTAATCTGGGAAGTGGTGACAAGATCTCTTGAACTCTGATTTTAGTATTCCTTAACAGAGAGGGAGGAACTCAGAAAATACTCTCAGGTGCCTGTCACCTGGGGGCTGGTTAGGCAGATGATGCCATGTGAATGTAGGGATAGGGGCTGGTCCAGGATTACATTTTTATAGGAAACTCTCAGAGAGAGGAAATGCCTACCAAATGCAGGTTCAATTCACTTCAATTCAAGAAATATTTAAGTGCCTGCAATGTTCCAGGCACTGTGCTAAGCACTGGGAAAAGAAATAAGAAAAAAAGGCAGCAGCCCTCAAGGAGCTTAAGATCTAATGAGGAAAGATAGAACACAAAAGGAAGTGGGAAAACAGAGAAAGGGACCAGGAAGTGGGAGTAGAGGGGCACAGGATGTGTTGTTCCAGGAAGAGGAAGCTATCTATAAAGGAAGACTTTGGGAAGAGTTTAGTGCTTCACCCTCCAGCCTCTAATCAGAGGGGAGAGGCAATTGGCACCATCTCTACAATTTATCATTTTTTTTTTGGTATACGCAACTTTAATCAAACAAACAAAAAAAGGAAAATATCCCAGATGTACATTAAATGAAAATTTCCAAAGTGTAGACACAAATAAAGCTTAACAGAGGAAGTCCAGCTACTTTTATGTACAGCTCAAGTTCCAAAAAAGCCAACCTGTGGGTATGTATAAAAGGGGTTTATACACAAGTCTGTACATAAGGGTCTATACATTTATTTCTGAAGAAGAAACCCTTAGGTGCTGCCTCCCAGGGAGGCCTCCTACACTTCATTCACATATCTTACAAAAAAAACCAAAACCAAACAAACAAACAAACAAACAAAAAAAACAAAACACCAAAAACTAAGAGGCCTCGGCAGGCTGGAGGCTGGGCCAGGCTGTCCAGCTACCTTACAATTTATCAATTGAAAGAGTTTCCTAGAGCACTAAGTGACTTGACCCAAACCACACACCAAGGGTGTGTCAGAGGCAGGACTTGAACTCAGTTCTTCCTGGCTCTAATATGAATGTAATAGACTTATTGCTAGGTGGCACCATAGTGCATAGAGCACCAGCCCTGAAGTCAGGAAGACTCATCTTTGTGAGTTCAAATCTGGCCTCAGACATTTACTAGCTGTGTGACCTTGGGCAAGTCACTTAACCTGCTTGCCTCAGTTCCTTATCTGTAAAATGTGATAGAGAAGGAAATGGCAAAACATTCCAGTATCTCTGCCAAATGGGGTCACAAAGAGTCAGACGCAACTGAAAAATTACTAAACAATGATAACAAAATATATAAATATTTTATGTTATTATGTTATCATATATATGTTATCTAATTTCAACTTGGCCCTCACTGCCTCACATTAATCCTGACTCCTCAGCCAAATGGGACCACCCATTATCTCCCAAGGTTGGTCTGAGTTTTCTAGCTTCATGCCTCCACTTTCTTTGATTAATTTTCTATCACACTCTTCACAGTGGCTATTACAAAGTTTCCTCTTTCTCCTTAGACTTCCTTTTCAAGCCATTCGCCTCTCCCTCTCGAAAGGAGACCTTGCCTCTTATTTTATTGAGAAAAATGAAGACCATTTGTAACAAGTTCCCTCTTTGCCTCAACTCCAAACCTCCAAACCCTCCTAATCCCTTCACCCATCCACTCCTCATTTCCCTCAGTCTCTGCTGAAGAAGTAAAGCCTTCTCATCATCAACATTAACCCCTTTCCTTGTGACCTTGAAACCATCCCCTTCTGTCTTATCTAGGAACTTGGCCTCTCTGTCTTTGCTTCCCTCTTATCTTCAGTATCTCATAGTTTTAATCCCTTCATACATGACAACCATATCTATGGCTCTCTCATCTATTAAAAACACCCAACCCCTTCATTTGCTCTTTCCCCAAATAACATCTTATAGCTATTTTTTTTCTTTCACAGCCAAATTCCTGTAATAGGTTGTTTATGCTCTGTCTCCATTCCCTCACCTCCCACTTGATGGGGTATAGACCTTGGAAACCCGCCTCCCTCCCAACTTCCCCGAACTCTCCCACATGGCCCTGGCATTCACTTGAGGCTCATTTTAGTATAAGCCCTTTCATTGTGGCTTCATTGTCTATACTTGGCCTCACCCTGGACCACCACTCCTTGATTCCATCTAGACCCACTTCTTGACCACTGTATATAAGGTCCATCTTACCTCCATTAAATTGCTCAGATTCAATCCAGCCCACTCGTCAATACAGGCATCACAAATGCTCAGATTCCTTAAGAGTCTGGCCAATGGCTCAGATTCCTTAAGAATCTGGCCCACTTGCATTAATGATACAAATGCCCGGATTCTTAAAATCTCGCCCACCCCAAATGGTGTTTTAATAAACCTTGTCTCTGACTGAAAGAAGGCTTGTGTCAAATTCATTTGGGGCAGGACCCGCATTTTTTTTTGGAAGTGGGAAGGCAGGAAATTGGGGTTAAGTGACTTGCCCAAGGTCACATAACTAGTAAGTGTGTCAAGTATCTGAGGCTGGATTTGAACTCAGGTCCTCCTGACTCCAGGCCCAGCGCTAGCTGTCCCAGGACCTGCATTTTTTGCCCTTGAATTTCAGGGTTCCCAGAACCCCTAGACCATCCCTTGAAGTCTGGCTACTTAATTTGATTTTACTGAAAACAGTTTCTGCCAGCTTATCAAAGATCAATAAACTGACAAATCCATTGGTCATTTCTCAGTACTTGCCCCCTTTTATCTTTCTATAGTTTTTGTCACTGTCTACCACTTACTCTTCTGGAGCATTCTCTCTTCCTTTGGCTTCTTTGACACTCCTCTCTCAGTTCTTCTCCCTGAGTGTTCCTTCTCAGTACCTTTCATTGGATTATCCTACTCCTTCCACATATTAAATCAATTCCCTTCTTTTCCCTCCTCTAGTACAAAATATAATCTCAGCCTGGCATTTAAAGCCCTCCACCATCTGGCGCCTTCCTATCTTTCCAGTCCTTTTTTTACATCTTTCCCATATTCTTTAAACAAGCCTGCGAACTGTTCCTTATACATGCCCCTCAATCCTCTATGTCTCTGACTTTGCATAAAGAGTTCCCCAGCTCTCTAATGCACCCTCTCCTCACCCGAACCTCGCAGAAATTCCCAGATTTTTTCAAAATACAACTCAGATGCCAACCCATACATGAAGTTTTTCTGGAACCCCTCCTCCCAGTTTCTCCCTCTTGAATTCACTCTGCATTACTTTGTATATACTTACTTGTAGATATATTGTATCCCTTCCCTCCCCCAGTAAAATGTAACAGGCAGGAACTATTTCATTTTGTTTCTTTTTTTTTCCCTAGCACCTAACAGTGCCTTGCACACAGTAGGCACTAACAAATGCTTGTTGACTTGATTGTTCAAGGTCATGTTGGAAGGAAAGTAGCAAAGTCAAAATTCAAACTCAGGTCCCCTGACTTCAAATCCAGTGTTCTTTGCACTATGTTTTGGTACTTTTATGACCTGATACAGAACAAAGAAACCAAAAGGAGGAAAGTAATACTGTATACACAGTGATTACAACAGATAACACTAAAGGTCAACAGAACTCAGACAAATGCAGCAATCAACATGCTCGTAAATCCATGCAAGTAAAGGGCAGCCTCAGAGGAAGACAACAATAAAGACCTTTCTGTAGCCCTGAACCAGCCAAGACAAGTTCAGCGGACTTTTTCACAGTACAGCACAGACAAATGTAACAATCAATAGTGGTTCCAGAAAAATATACTGGATCATACTTCCACTCCAAAAGAAGGTGGCAGACTATGGATGTGAAATGGCACATATTTTTGGCTTATATTTGCTATATTGAATAGTTTTGCTTACTTGTTTTGAGTTGCTGTTATAAAGGAGGTTTCTATTGGGAGCAATTGCTAGAGAGTAGGTTATAAAATGCATTAATAAAACATACAAAAAAGATGCAGCTCTCACTGAACTTGGGGCACAAGTTCATCATTGTCATGTCCTATTAATCTTCCCTTTGCATTGCTTGGCAATGGGGCACAGCACAGGAAACATCCCTAGGGACACACAGGCAACATTTAAGCACCAACAAGGATGCTTTGCTCCTCAGCCAGTCAACCTTTCTTCATCCCTTTAATTCTAGGACCTTCTGTTGATTATCCCCAATTTATCCTGCGTAGTTGTTTGTATGTTGTCTCCCCCATTGGACTGTGAGTTCCTTGAAGGCAGGGACTATCTTTTACCTTTTTTTGTGACCCTGATGCTTAGAACATGGTAGATGCTTAATAAATGTTTATTGACTGACTATTGAGTACTCAAATAAGTGCCAGGCACCATACTGAGTGCTGAGGATACAAAGAAAAGCAATAACCTGCTACTTACCCTCAGGGAGCCCCCATTCTATTGGAGGAGGTAACATGCAAACAATTATGTACCTGAAAGATATAAAACATTATAAATCCAATAGGCGCTCATAAGTGTGGCTGGAGAGAGCCCCAGAGAGGAAAGCTGTAGGTGTCTGACTGGAGCTATTGCCCCAATCTAAAGGTAAAGCTAAAAGACTTCTCAACACCCATAACTCAACCTCTCTGACTTTCTTATTATTATTTCTTATTATTACAATGTAATATGTTATTGTGACAGTACAAAATGTACAGACAGTACAGACTCTTCTGGAGGGAGAGGGTCGCATTGTGTGTTAGTGGTAGCCTCCCCACGCTTGTCATTGGAAGAGTGGAATTCCTGGCATCCGTTTGTCTGTGTATAGCTGTGTAGGGCTCAGAGGATTTAGAACCAGGTTCTGACTTGGTCAAATTACCAAGAATCAGAGAACTGGGATACAAAACCTGCTTCATGCAACTCTTTCTCTAGACTCATCATCATCACCACTGACATTCACACGGCACTTTAATGTTTGCGAATCATTTTAAATATGTTATTTCCTTTGAGCCTCACAACAACTTTGTAAGGTACGTACCATAGTTATTATTATGCCATGTGCTATATGTACATGGCAATGTATTATTGCATGTACACTGCTTATGTACTATATGTACTGTATTACAATGTAATATATTATTGTGATGGTACAAAATGTACATATAGTACAACCTCTTCTGGAGGGAGAGAGTTGTATTGTGTGTTAGTGGCAGCCTCCCCACGCTTGCCTTCCTAGTATTAGAAGAAAATGAAGAAGCAAAGCTCAGTGCCATTCCAGGGAAGGGAGGGCCTGAGCAAAGTAAACTGTGAGTAAGATGACACCATATGCCTGAGACAGCTTCCTACACTTTGTCCACCCACTTGTTCCATTATTTAAGCAGCTGCTGCCATAGCCCCATTTCTCCATCAGCTCTTCCTAGAATGAATAGAGGGAAGGAAGCACCTCTACCCAATTCGAACATGCAACTCAAAGCAATTCTGTCCTACTCCTCACTATCCTCTACCCGATGCCTCATGAAACATCTGTGTTCATTGGCATGCCTCCAGAGGTGGTGCAGCGGTCTTCAAGAAGCTGGATGACCACTTGGATGTGATCGTGGGGATTTCTTTTGTGTATGGGCTGCTCTAGATGACCAACAAGGTCCCTTCCCACTCCTGTCTTCTTCAATTCTGAGAAATGCTGCCATCACTGGAAGATCCATGCAAATGGAGGGCAGATAATACTTAAGACCTTCTGTAGCCCTGAACCAGCCTTTGACAAGTTCAGGGGACTTTTTCACAGCACTGATACATGCAATCATATTCAGAAAGCAAGTTAGCTACAACTTCCTTGGGAGGTTAACTATGCATCACCTGTACCAAGATCTCATCCATTTGGGAATGACCCACATTCACCTGTGTGTATCAAATGCAGTAAGGAGATCAATGCCTCCATGGTTATTGTTACCACCATCAGAGAGGTAGAACAGGTGAGCTATGAGTCCACTAAGACTGTGGCCAATAGCCCCACTGGGGGAAAAACTGATCCATCTCCTACTGGGTCCACTCATAGGGAGCTTATAAAAACAGAGAGAGAAAATCTGGGTCTCTGTGATGGTGACCTTGAACTTGCCCATATGATGTACTGTAGATTGCGCACGAAGCTGTCTGAGGTCTTAGACACAGTGAATGGCGAGGATAGGGTGATGGTCAATTTGGTGTTACATGGTCAGCATACGTCCCTTACACAAGAACTCATGAGGCCTTTCTCAGGTATGTCTTGGGATCTTAGTTGTCTGCAATCAGGGATGATCCTAGGAACTCCTCAGCTTAGCTCAAGATAGTGACTGGGTGTCAATAACATGGAAAGAGCTCCTGATGGAACCTTCTTCCTGAGGGATGCTATGCCCATAGCAGTTGGTACTTGGTCTTTCCCTAGTATCACAAGTCCATGTGTCCTCCAGTGAGAGCCCTGGAATCTGGTTCAGGAGAGATATTGTTAATCTGTCAACAAATATTTATTAAGTAGCTAATATGTGCCAAGCATTGAGCTAGGTTCTGGAGATAATAACACAGGCAAAAGACAGGCCTTGATCTCAAGGAACTTATAGTCTCGTACCTACTGTGTCACTAGAAGAATGGAATTCTTGGCATCCATTTGCCTGTGTACAGCTGTGTAGGGCTCAGAAGATTTAGAATAAAATTCTGATTGGGTCATATTACCAAGAATCAGAGAATTGGGATACAGAACTTGCTTCATGCAACCCTTTCTCTGGACTCATCATCATCACCACTGACACTCACATGGCACTTTAACTTTTGCGAAGCATTTTAAATATATTATTTCCTTTGAGTCTCACAAGAGCTTTGTAAGGTAGGTACTATAGCTATTATTATTCCATTTTATAGATTAGAAAGCTGAGGCTCAGAGGTTTAGTGACATGTCTACAGTCATACAACTAATAAGTATCAGAGACATGACTTGAAGTCATGTCCACTAGGAGGAACAGAACTCATCAGAGTAGAGACAATAGAAGAAAAGAAAGAGTTGATAGGTAATATAAAAATCGTTTCTACTTGGCTTTGAAACAAATCATAGGCCCCTTTGCAATAAATTTACCCTCTTAATTGAGTATTGCTTGAGTTATATGAAAAATTGTTTCTGTAAGACATGACTATAAAATAAGAAATCTTTTTTTTAAAGCAAACATCCTAGAACAATTTTGTTCAGTGTGTTTTCCTGCTTAAGTTATGAACTTGTTTATTCCAATATTATCAGTCAAAGCGTTTTTGAAAATCTTCTCTCAGATTTACCTTCTTGGTTAATTTGAGACATTCCAGAAAATCAACCTCATTATAATCACACTGTTTTGGTTTTTGAACGCCCCCCCCCAAATGGTCACCAACATTATTCACCAGACTTGGCCTTTGACCTTGTCCACTTGATCCAATCCACTCTTAAAAAATGAAGATTGGCTAGCACCAACGATATTCAGAAAAATAGAACCCGGATGCTGTAAGCAATATACCCAAAGAAGTGTTCCAAAGGTGTGTTGAGCAAGGACAGCATCACTGGAATGCATATCTAGCCTACCAAGGTGATCTCTGAAGAGGATGGATGGATCAGTTCTACTACATTTAAAAAAATCAGTCACAGTACCTCCCTGAGCACACTATGAATGAACAATTGACATGATTTTGTAAGCATGCTGAATAGTAAGAGGATATTGATCTGGAAATAAAGAATTTTTCCCCAGAGTGTCCACAAAATGGATAATCAATCCAAAGATAATCAAGAGTTTATCATCATTTGTAATATTCATACATTTGCTTGATATGTAATATTTATAAAAGTCCTGTATTCTGGTATTTCATCCTGGCTTGGAGGAGAGTCTGGATTCTTGAAGGCTTCAGGTAAATCACATGCCTGGGTGAGGGCTTCCAAGCCAAAAAGGCATCAGGTATGGGATTGTGGACAGGCTGCTTTTCTAACCGTGGAAGGACCCTCCACCAGGTGGGCTGCAGACTTTTTCAGCTACAGCAACTGACAAAGACTGTTGGCTAAGGGAGAAAGAATTGTGATCTACATTGCTGAAGGGAGGACTCACGCTGAGGAAATCATAGATCCTGGAAATATTGAAGGCTGCTTAGTAGTTAGTTATCTCTTTGACCCTTGAATGTGTGGTAATTATTATTATTGTATTACCTGTCTTGAATAGCAAATCCCTCCAACCATGTTTCCCAGCCATCTGGAAACCACAGACCCTTCTTGTTTCATTTTATTGTTCCCATCCCCCAAAAAACAAAAGGAAAAAGGAAAGGAAAAATATTCTATATGCTATTAATTTATCTTCAAAATTAAAGTGAATTAAATTTTGTTTTGATAATCTCACAGTGAGAGGCAGTGAGGTATAGAGGATAGCCTTGAAGCCAGGAAGACCTGACTTCAAGTCTTGCCTCTTACTCATATTAGCTATTTAACCTTGGGCAAATCATTTACCCCTCCCTGCTCTAAACAACTCTTTAAAACTAAAAAATTCAATCTTCATGAAAACAAAAAAAAATCTAGTTTAAAAAAAGAGAGAAAATGACTATAAATTTGGGTGAACATTCCACACTAAACCGTTGAGGAAATTTCTCTATACTTGTGAAATCTATCTCAAATCTTGTAGTGAGAAGTGGCATAAAGTCACACATAGAGGGTCGAACTTGAAGTCAGAAAGATCTGACATTGACCCATACTAGCCATGTGACCATGAGCCAATCAATCAATCCCTCCCTTCCAGCAACTTTAGACTGGCAGGTTGCCATTGGTGGAGACAGCTTCCACACTGGAAAAGTTAGTTTCCCATAACAATGAAATTACTGACCTGGACCAAAGCAATAAAATAAAATTGACACAATCTCTTAGACAATCAAAGACAACCTGGGTTGGGCCTTAACTATGGCAAATTCAGGGGCAGGCACTGCTTCTGTCAAATTCACTGGATAAAATGTAAAATGACCCTATGCCCAGAGGAGTTTTTGTTTGTTTGTTTTGTTTTGTTTTTTGTGGTTTTTTTTTTTACCAAAACCTTTAGGATGCAAATAATTTTCTGTCTTTATTCTTGGCTTGTGAGACTACAACTTCTTAAAAACAAAAGTAATAATGCGAATCAAAGAGAGGAAGAGGTCCATATCCTTCCTGGCCTGCTTTTCTGATGATGGCTAACCCTCCTGGCTTTACAATGCAATTTATTTTGGGGTTATTTTAATTCCCCCCCAAAGCCTTTAGTTAATTTACTCTTGTTAAATTGTAATAACCTGAACCACCGGAGCAGAGAACACCACATTTATTTGCTGGGTGGTTCCATCACCATTTTTTTTTTTTTTTTTGCTGCAGTTGGGTAGCTTTGTTAGAGAATGAGGAAGAAGGGGTGGGTATGCTGAGGATATTAGAAATATGTCATGTCTTCTCCTAGAGAGAGCAAGGGTAGGAGAAATGAGTCATCTCTGCTCTCATTTGCAATGCCAAAAAGATAGCCAGATCTTGAAGATCGACGGGCTGGGGGATTAGGAAATTTATTCCATGGATGTATGTGGGATAAGAGAATTCCCATAGAGTAACCTAAATTCTCAATTAAGCCATTGATTTCAGCTTTCCAAGACCTCATAAGGAAGCAAAATGGACGGGTTAGCATTCTATTTTCTTCATTCCCTGGTCCCCTTCCCCCCAAACAACAAATAACACACAGTAGCACTTCTCAGCAGATTGACTGTATAGTTGCTCCCCTTCTCCAACCAGGCGGCACCCTGAATTCAGGCCAGGCAGCTACAGTTTCCCCACATCTCGCACTGTAGCTAATACTTATTAAGTTGACAGATCACAGAATCATAGAAAAATAGAATTTCTGAGCTAGAAGGGACCTTAGAGACAATCTAGTCCCACCCTCTTGTTTGAGGCTGCTAGGTGTCACAGGAGCTAGAGTAATAGACCTAGAAACAAGAAGACCTGAGTTTGAATTTGACTCCAGACATTTATTAGCTATATGGCCCTGGGCAAGTCACTTAAACCTCTCTCAGCCTCAGTGTTCCTCACTTACTAAATGGAGAGAATGTGAGCACCAACCTCATAGGGTTATTGTGCAGATCAAATGAGGAAACCTATGTAAAGTGTTTTATATCATCATCATCATATGACAGAGGGCTTTAAAGTGCAGAGAGGTACTTTCTGTGACCTCTAGATCTGCAGTCACAGAAGTAGATAGTGACAGGGTTAAGGGAAAAATCCAAGCCTTTTTCATTGTACCGTACTAATCTCTCTATGTTTTTGGGATAGGCCACTTTACTCTTCCATTGAAAAGCCACCCTACTAGAAATTGATAAAATTCTGAGTTCACCAGTTCACTGAGATAACAGGGCTACAGAAGGTCCAGGATAGGCAGCTAAAACTATCAAAGGGGTTGGAGTTGAAGGGAGACTACTGGTTCTCCTTTGAAGAAAAGTGGGTAAAAAAAAAGCAAAGAACCCATCCCACCTTTACTGCCTTATTTCTGGTGAAGGCACAATTATCTTTCCAGTCAACCAGTTTCACAACCTTATTATTATCCCCTCCTCTATTTCACTCAGCCTGCATAGCCAATCAATACCCATATATTGTCATTTTTGTCCCCATATCTCTTTCATTGTACCCCCAGCATTGTACCCCAATGTTATGTGCATATACCTGTCTATATGCATATACCTATCTACATAGATCTATAAACACATGAGTATATGTGTGTGCATGTGTGTGTTCCAGATATCCAGCACAGTGAGGGGCACACAATAGGTTCTTCATAAATCTTTGTCAAGAAAACCCCAAATAGGATCATGAAGAGTCAATCACAACTGAAAAACAACTCAACAATGACAAAATGCTTGTTGATTGACTGACAAGCTCATGATAACTGCTAACCTTGTGCCAAAAGCCCAATATCTGGGAGTTTAGGAATCCTGAATACTAACTCTAGATCCCCCCTTACAAAACTCAATACTCGTACTTTACACTATAGTTCATGGGTTCATTTTGTCTGGATGTCCTCAGGATGTCCTCAGTTTCCTCATCTTTAGAATGGTTGGTTGGATGACACAACCTCTAATGTGTAGACCACATGATGTATCCAGGCCAGTATAAGTTTCAAGATCACCATAGGTTCTCTTTTCACCCTGGTGGCCAAAGCCTGGTGTTGGTCCAACTCAACGGTATATTTGACTCCCACCAACAGACCAGATCTTATGAAGTTGGAACAGCATTGGCCCCATTCTCCTTCCCTATAAGTACACTTCAGCCCAACAGAAACAGGAATCCACCAACAAGTCCTATAGGAATCGTTTCATATTGTGAGAGCTAGTGGACAGACCAACACTGTTTACTTGGGGGTTAGTTCCAAGTACTACTCTGCTCCTGTCTTCCCAAGAGCCCAAATGGATTTAAGAATTGGGGTTCATGTTGGGCACACTCACAACCATCAAAGCATTTGGCCACCATTATCTATTTTAGTATAGCCAACGAAATAGTGAAGGGGCCATAGAGGGATAAAATGGTCCAGTGGAAAGAATGCTAGCTCTGGGAGGTATACAACCTGGGTTCAAGTCCCAGCTCTGCCACTTATTAGCTGTGTCTGCAAGTCGCTATACCTCTCTGGGCCTCAGTTTCCTCATCTGTGAAATGAAAATGAGGTGGCTGAACTAGCTCTAATCTTTTCATCTCTCCACCTATTACCTGTGGTTTTAGTGGGTGTCTTGTTCTTTTGCGAATCACTTCAGACTTCTGCCTCACTTACAGCCCCAATGTCAAACCCATAGCTAGGAATAGGCATAGTAGGCAACAACCAAGGGCATGAAAAATGGAGGGGGTGGAGTAGAGGATGTAATAAGGAATACTTTCTAATAAGATTCTGAATAAATACACATATTTTTAATGTCAGAACATTATGTTCTGTATGACATATAGGTAGGGGTGTGCTGGTAAATGTTTAACACCCGACTCTTCTAAAAAAGACCCAATAGCCCCCACCCACAAACCGCACACAGATTCATTACATACATACACAGATAACACACTTTTAAGTTCCATTGCATTGTTAATATTTTCTCCATCACTTTCTTAAGACTGGACAATCAATAACACAATAAATCAAACCCTGATCTGTAGTATTTGCCTATTTCCAGGTGTAAATGCTCACACTGAAAACTGAGCAGTTAGTTCTTCTGAGCTGGCTCCAGCATACCCCTACATGTAGGTATTTCTTCTATGATGAGTCAAATCATGTATTATTAGTGACAGCAAAAAGTCATTGGTGGACAGTTGCGCAAATTCTCAAACCTGATACAAGTCATCGAGCCTCTTAACGCCTCAGTTTCTTCATCTGTAAAATGACTTGGCTGGACCCGGTGATCTCTAAGGTTCTTTCCTTATAATTCTATGATCTTTACCTAGGAGACATGAATGCTTATTCTTTCATTGTAATATCTCACAGCAGATCTGCCTCCTTCCTTTCTGTGTGAAATCTAGTCCATGTTTTCATTGCCTCACTGCTAGACTATCTAAGCAGCCTCCCTGCTGATTTCCCTGTTGCTAGTCTTTCTCCCTCCAATCCATCCTGCCTGATACTATTTCATCAAACGTGAAATCC
The DNA here is from genome assembly GCA_028646595.1 of Phalanger gymnotis. Lineage (NCBI taxonomy): Eukaryota > Metazoa > Chordata > Mammalia > Diprotodontia > Phalangeridae > Phalanger > Phalanger gymnotis. The sequence goes on along the minus strand of CM053626.1, from coordinate 53,866,648 downwards.
TCTGCTTAGGCTTCCCCACTGCCTTCTCCTTTCTCTTCCGTACTCCCTCCCACTTTCTCTAATGTATTCAGTCTTGTTTCTTATTACTCCTCCACATAGCAAACCTGTTCTCTCCTCTCTAAATGCACTATTTCTTTATCTCATCCCTTTGCCTATGCACATTCTTTCAAATGGAATTCCATCCCTCACTTACCTCCCCAACCCAGACCTCTGTCTTTCTTCAAAATCTGGATCAAAGTTGACTTTTTTCAATGGTACACAAAATCAGGACTGGAAAGGATATCAGAGATCATCTACTTTAATCCAAACATTTCACAGATAAGAAAACCAAGTTACAGAGATGGAGTGATCTCTAGTATCACAACAATGGGACTCGAATCCAGTTCTTTGGAAGTTCTTTCTACTACATTACATTGCCTTTTATCATTACATTATCATTACATTATCTTATTGTTCATTTTCTGTGTGTCCTGTATACTTCGTGTCTTTAGCTGGGAAGTTAATCTTTGTCGTTGTGGCGAGGTGGCCCCAACCCAAACACCAGAGATAAAAGCAGCTGCCAGTTCTGTCCCTCCCCAACCTAGGTTCTAGGGAGCCCTGGGCTAATTGCATGGACCAACCCAGCAGGAAGATAGTGTTTGGGAAGACGAGGGGAGAAGAACCAAAGTTCACCTTCAGAACTCAAGATTCAGTAGAAGATATTGAGAGATTGGGAGACACAGGAACCAAGAGCTGGGAAAAGAGGGGATGCATAGGATGATTAATTCTAGCTCAAGCAAGAGTAAAAATTGGAGACTTTTGCTTTCAAAGAAAGTAAATTCTTCATTTGTGTGAAAGGAAGTAAAGGGCTAAAAGTCTTAAATAGCCAAGATTCCTTCTGACTCTAGATCTGAAAAGACTGGTAAGTTCCAGAAATTGCAGAATGCCTCCAAGCCCGAAAGAGCTAGAAAGTTCCAAATATACCCAAGTCATTCTGGTCCTGCCTATTTCATTCTGAAAGAATGTTAATATTGGTTATACTTTCAGGGTTACCTCCCTGTGGTTCAGCTCCTTGAGAGACAGTACCAACTACTGGGGGAAGAGAACAGTGAGAAGCAGGAAAAGCAGCAAGGAAAACCATGGGGGCTAATGAACATCTGTACATCCAGTTCTCATCTTGCAATGCAGTTGCCCCACATTATTTTATTTTGCATGTACTTTTAACTGAAACACATTTACTTCATATTACTTTGCATGCCTTTGTAAAGTTAATTATGATGGAGTTGCATCATAAGGACATTTAACTCATGGGAATTCAACTAAACATGCTGAAGAAGTGGGTAAAGAGACAGAGACACAGAGGAGACACACACACACACACACACACACACACACACAGAGAGAGAGAGAGAGAGAGAGAGAGAGAGAGAGAGAATCAGACAGTGGGAAATGGCAATTTAAATACAAGAGAGTTTGCCTGCTATTATACTCAAAGAACATATACCCTAGAGCGAAAAAGTCCTGGAAAAGAAAATATATAATCATCTTTCTATGTCAAGTTTTTTCAAGAGTATTTTTTTCTTTAGTCATGTATTTTCCTGCCAGCTAAATCTTTACCCATCTTATTTTCTTCTAGAAGTCCTGGTTCCACCTGTCCCTGAACAATAGCTTAGCTGGATGTGGTGAAAAAAATAAAACAAAAATAAAACTATAAAAATTATAAAATTGTAAATATAAACATAAAGAAATGAAAAAAATAAAATTTACATTCAATTGTTTCCACAGCAACCACCTCAACCATCTGTTCTCTGATAGACTACCTTTTTTGCAAGAGACCCTAGCCAAGGATTTACTACTCAACAATACTGCTGAGAAAACTAGAAAGCAGTCCGGTAAAAATTAGGTTTAGACCAACATCTCACACTACATAACACAATAAGCTCCCAATAAATACTTGGCTTGGATGTAGAAGGTCACATAAACAAATTTGAGGAGTAAGGAAGAAAATAACTTTTGCATTTAGGAGGAAGAGAAGAATTCATGACCAAACAAAAGATAGAAGGGTTCATGCAAGATAAAAGGCCAATTTTTATTATATAAAATTAAAATGGTTTTGCACAAGCAAAACCAACATAGCTAAAAGTAGAGGGGAGCCAGTCAACTAGGAGAAACTTTGCAGCAAATTCCTCTGATAAAGATTTAATTTCATGCACATACATATGTGTGTATTATATATATGGAATTTATTCAAATTTACATGAATAAGATACATTTGCCAATTGATAAGTAGTCAAAGGATGAGGACATTCAGTTCTCAAGAAATAACAATAATTTGAAAAGTGCAGCTCTGAAGTTGTAGTAGCAATTTAGATTTGAAGATTTTCCCATTCATTAATAGGCCATGTAACCTGTTTACCACAGGAAGCCTAGGTCACATGTGGTGGGAGGAGCTTCCTGACAGGAAAAGGAAGTTATGTCACAGGAAATAGAGGGAGAGAGAGAAAGAGAGCAGTTATGGCTGCTAATGGTACTGGCTGCAGTCGTGATAGTTAGAGTTGAACAGACTGACTTAGCTGTACAATGAGTTTGTTTTTGGGAAGACCGCAGCAGAGAGTCAAAGAGGTTTTGGGATGGTGAGGCTCCATGCTGTGATATTATGTATTGAATGCTTTACTGCTCTGATGAATTGGGCAAATGACTTATGGAATCTGGTTCTCTGGTGTCTGAATAAATGGTTTACTTCTTCTACCTTCTGTGTGGAGAGTCTCGCATACTTTGCAATACACAACCACATAGGCATTTTGACAATTACCATCTACATTTGTTATTATTGCCTTACAGATACAGGAATGCTACCTCACACCCACCAGACTGGCCAAGCTGACAAAAAATGAAAAATGACAAATGTTGGAGGGGGTGGGAAATGTATTAATGGTAAAGCTTTGAATTGTTCCGGCTATTCTGGAAAGCATTTAGGAGCTATTTCTAAAAGGTTACTAAGCCATGCATTGAACTAGTGATACGACCACTAGGCTTATTCCTCAAAGAGATCAAAGAAAGAGGGAAAAGACCCATATATACCAAAACATTTATAGCAGCTCTTTTTATAGAGGCAAACAATGAAAAACTAAGCACCTGTCAACTGGGGAATGGCTGACAAATCATTGTATATGAACGTAATGGGATACTATTGTGCCAAAAGAAATTATAAAAGAAATGGTTTCAGAGAAAATTTGCATAAAGTGATACAGAATGCAGTTAACACGACCAAGAGAACAATGTGTACAATAACACTAAGAGATCTAATCAATGTAATGACCAACCACTCACTGTTCTGGAGGACTGATGAGGGAGAGTACTGCCCACCTCCTGTCAGAGAGCTGATGGAGTCCTGATACACAATGAGACATATTTTTGGACAGGGCCGACGTGGGAATTTGTTCTGGTTGATTATGTGTATTTGTTACCAGGGTTTTGTTTTGTTTTTCCTTCTCATTGTGGGAGTGCATCTCCAGAGGAATGGGTGGAAGACAAAATGAATGTTTGTTAACTGAAAAAAAAAATAATTAAAAAATAAAGAGACCCCAGCTCCTTTCCTGCTGCGACTGTTTAAAGATACTATACTGTATTTTATATGTGATTTAAAATGTTTTCAAAGGTAATTTTATTATATGTTTATTGTATATAGTATATATAATTATACATAGTACATATTGTAAACACTGTATATGTATGTATTGTACATATATGTATATATATATGTGTGTGTGTGTGTGTGTGTAATTGCTGATTTTACCACCTCTCCCATTGCAACAAACTCCTAAATAGTCTCCCTATATCCAGTCTCTCCCTTCTCCAATCCATCCCCCTCATAGTACCAGGATCTGCCCATGTTACTCCCTTGCTCGAGAAATTCAAATGGCTTCCTCTAGAATCAAGTCAAGAAGCATTAATTAAACACCTACTATGTGGTAGGCACTGTGCTAAGTGCTGGATGCAACCAAATGCAAATCCCTCTGTTTGGCATTCAAACCCTTGCACAATATGCAACCAGATTTGCCTTCTTGCTGTCTCTGTCCAATGATGTTTTATTTCCCATCCTTATGCTTTTGCACAGGCTGTCCTTGATGCCAGGAGTATATGCCCTCCTTATGCCTTCCTCTTACTGTAGAATCCCTAGACCTCTTCAAAACTCAGCTCATGTTCCAACTCTTAAATGCAGCCTTTCCTGAGCCATCGACTGCCGGTGCTTCTTCCCCCAACTGCTCTCTATTTGCCTTATGTTTATTTTGTGTGTATGTTGTACCTATTTAGACACATACATGTTTCTCTCAATAGAATATAAACTCCTCGGAAGCAGGAACTGCCAAGGCAGGATTACTGTTTTTGTGCCTCCAGCAGGTCCAATCAGGAAAGACTGCAGCAAAACTACCACCTCTCTAATATGGATGGAAGGAAAAATTTCCCAGTAATTAAAACCGTGCAAATATGTGTTGGGATGCTTTGGGGCATTCAATTATTAATTCTGTCCCACTAGAAATCTTCAAGTGAAAGCTAGATGACAACTCATTGGGGTTGCTGTAGAAAGGATTCCTATGTAGGGCTGAGTTGGACTAGATCACTAAGTCCCTTCAACTTTAAGATTCCGTGTTTCCTATTTTCTCCTTCAAATTTGTAGGGAATGTATCTTTGAAATAAATACAAAGTAATTTTTGGAGAGAGACACCGGCATCTGGAGATGAGAAAAGCCTTCGTGTTGGAGATAGAACTTATATCTGAAGCTTAAGTTGGCTCTTAAAAATACTTATTGGTCACTTAGCTAAAGAGGAGTTCTTAGGCATCACAAGTCTCGTAGAAAGAAGACCGTGCACATAGCCCCTGCAGGTGGAGAAGCAACAAGGAACTAAGTAGCAACATGGGGAAGCAACAGATTGCATTTTCTGTGGAGTGCTAAAATCAAATTGCACTAAATAATTTCTGTGATCTGGAGAAGCTCTAACATCATACATACAACTGTAAGTTCCTAGAAGGCAGGAGTAAGGTCTTGTTATTTTTTCCCTAGTTCTCAATTCCCTGCCCCCCACCCCACCAATGCTTAATAAAGTACTTAGCAGTAGAAATCACTCAATACATTGCCTCACTGACAAGTGGGAACTACCCAGATATTCATCAAAATTCACTTATTTAGGACCTACTGTGTACCTACCACTATGGAAAGACACAGACACAGACACACACAGATAGAGAGACAGACAGAGAGAGAGAGAGAGAGAGACAGACAGAGAGAGAGAGAGAGACAGACAGACAGAGAGAGAGACAGAGAGATGCAGAGAGTCTAAGACCTGATTCCTTTCAGCAAAAATCATGTAGTCTAGTTGAAAATACAATTTTTTGTGCCTTTACATAGTATGACTACACTTTATCCACACTCTAAGGATCTATGATTTTGTTGGTATGAGCACTCCCTCCACCAATGCAAGTCACAACTCCTGAATGACTTAAAACAGGGCTTCTTAATTTTTTGTTTTTGTTTTCATGGACTCCTTTGTTAACCTAGCAAAACATGTAGACCTTCTTTAGAATCATATTTTTAAGTGCAAAAAATAAAACACATAGGGTTATTTGGGGAATAAATAAACACAATTATCAAAATATATTTAAAACAGCAAACAAATAGGTTCATAAATCCCAGGCTAAAAATTTCTATGGATGGAAAAATTTGGCCAATTTGGTAATGAGCTTTTCTGAACTTGACTAGGGTCGATCCTCAGAGAGTAAATAGACAATCTACCAGGAAGCCCATCCTTGAACACTTTCTAACCTAGTAGGCCCTGTCAGGCCTTGAGTTTCACTGGCGTAGCCTTTGAGAATCCATGGCCACTGAGGCAATGAGGTGGTACAGTGAATAGGACCTGAGTTCAAATCTGGCCTCGGACACTTGACACTTACAAGCTGTGTGACCTTGGGCAAGTCACTTAACCCTGATTGCCTGTGCCAGTAAGGCAAAATGGGCTTAGTATAACGGGTGCCCTTGAGGAGTTTGGCTTTTGTTTATGGTGAAAGTACTTTCACCTGTTAAACGCTAAGCCCCAGGCCCAAAGCCCTATCAGGTGTGAAACCCCTGTGGGCGTAGATT
>CM053626.1:53828056-53853548 GCA_028646595.1 Phalanger gymnotis | reverse complement strand
CACACACACACACACACACACACACACATACACACACTTCTTTAGAAGAAATTTTAAGAGTAGCAGAGCTAAAAGCAATTAAGCACTTTACTGTTGCCATGAGTTAGTTGATGGGAAGAGGGTTGCCTCTCCAACAAGCTCAAACATATTTTCTTTCCAGAGGTAGTCCAAGGTCCCAGGGTAATATCATAAAGCTAATTGTTTGTAGGTATCTCTGAAGTGAAAGAGTCTCATTGGATTGTTGGGGTGCTGCTGACTAGCAGTCCTGAGTTATTTTCCTTTCTGAAGAGAATTCAAATCACAAAGGGAACATTATGAGTAGAGAGGACTTTAGGATCCTGTAAAAATTGGGACTCACTGCAGAGGGAGGCTTGTGAATCCTTTTATATATCTTTACTTTTTGTGGGATAGAATAAAGGTTGTCCTGCAGATGATATATTATTGTTAATGTGTGCATTTGTATGGGATGTGGGAGACCTTTTGACCAAATATGTAGAAACCCAGACACAGTCTATACTCACAGATTCTGCCTGAGCAAACTCTGGGTAGGGGTAGGCTAAACCAAAGAGTGAGTTTAGGGGTTAGTCCCTAAAAATGAACTCTCTTTGTACAAACCCAGAGTCTTGGAACCCTGGACCATGAATTATATCCATCATTCTGTTAATTCATCATCAGATCCCACCTAAATCTATCCTCCATAGTACAAAGCCTGTTGCATACCCTATGGTACAACATGGACCCTTCCATAGTAGAAGTTTAGGGAGTATCTTTTTCTGTTCCGAGGCATAACTGAAGACATTGTCAAAGATCTAAATCTTAGTATCTCTCTCCACTCTAACTACAGGGAATCAGAAAGAAGTTGGGGGACAATGGATCTGTTCCTAATGTCTCCTCTTTGAATATTCTGCATTCAGAGACAAAGCTACATAAAGCTATCCAGTTCTAGAGTAGCTGAGGGGTATACAGCTAACACGGACAGTTCCTTGCTCCCTTCCAGCAGACTCCATGCGCTCACTCAGTGATTGGGTTCTTTGGGAATGTCAGTGCCCCTGGCTGGTTCTGGTTGGCCATGTAAGACTCTGGCTGTGGTTCTTTTCCGAGTGATGAAGCCATGTTCTCACTGGCCACTGAGCAGGAAGAACCGATGACTCATTGGACTTCTTAAAAGGGAGTGACTTCACTCCCTTTTAGTTCAGAGTTTCTTAGAACATCCATGGGCCATCATGTAACTCTAGGTCTTTGGATGAAGCCATCTATTCCCCTGCCCAATGGGGAGCCAACCACAGTGACCCACCTATGCACACCATGTCCATGAAGCCATACATCCCATAGCAGATCTGGAAGAGGAGAAGAGGCCTTTCTCCACCTTGGCTGTATGTTGCTAATTTCTTTGTTGCAGCTAGAGTGGGGGTAGGGTGGGGATGGGGTTCAACTACAGGAGTTGAGCCTCTGACTGCCTCTTCTTTGTGCTTCTTTGTCTGGTCCCAGATGAACACTCATCTTGAGATGGGAGGGAACAGGCTTGAAGGTAATAGTTCTCAGCCAAGGCCAGCTGCATTTTGGAAGATATCAAGGCAATTACTCCAGCTCAAAGGGTATACGGCTCAGAACTGAGATAAAGTACAAAACGGAAGAGATTCTATAGTCTCAGAAAATGCCTTCTGCTTCAATAGTTTTAAGTCTCAACCTCTTGGCAGAATTTATTTAGTTTATTTAACTTGTGTTGTCCAATGAAGTTTGTGAGAGCCTTTTGTGCTAAGCATTTTTTTGTATATAGGAAATAAATACTGGGCCTGATCCTGATTTACATTGTATGTTGAGTGCCCCCTTGATACCAGTTTTGGGGAGACCCTAGAACAAAACCTTAGCTTTAAGCAAATCTTCCAAAGGTCTACCAGGGTGACAGCATAAGAAGCTAACAGATATGAGGAAAGGAGTCTAACCCTTCTCTTTGGAGGCCAGGCTTCCCTAGCACCAAATTGGCCTAGAACAGAAGGGTCACCTTGACAGAGATGGAAAAGTGTAGTGCCCTAGCCCCTCTGGGCACACCAACAGTTGTTATTGCTGAATAAATACTTATTAGTTGATTGACTATTAGACTAGGAAAATGGCAGAGTGGAAGAATGCTAGTCTTGGAGTCAGAAGACTGGCTCAAGGCCCAGCTCTGCTACTTGTTAACTCAATGACCTTGGGCAAATCATTTAACTTCTCTGGGCCTCAGTTTCCTCCTCTGCAGAATGGGGAGGAAGTGCAGACTAGAGGGCTTCAAAGGTCCTGTCCAGCCGTAAATCTAAATCTAAATCCTCTGACTTGCCAATTCTCTAGGAGACATTTTACTATCCTACCAGCTCCATGAAGTCTCTTTGGCCTTGGAGCTCCAGGATATGTCCATCACCTTCCTTCTGTCCCTTTGTCTGAATCCCTCTTTTCCACTGATTGTCTGGTTTGCGTTATAATTGTTTGCATACACATCCTATTTCCCTCACTGGACTCTAACACCTTTTCCAAAGACTGGGCTTCCAGTCCCACCAGGTAGTCTCTTTGTAGGGCATGAGCCTGGCTGCGGGTCAGAGAGAAGCAGAGGGATTCTGCTGAGGTGCCAGCAGCACCAGGATTGGAACCCCCTAGCTCTAATTTCCCATCCCCCACTTTGCAGCCTGTTTGCAAGAAGGCCTGCTCCATCCCACCTCCTAGTCTGCGAGACAGAAACTGTCTCACTGGAACTGAGCAGTGGTGCCTGGTGCCTCCCTTGACGGCGCCTGTCTGGCTCATTGCTGGGAACCAACGTGAGTAAGCAGTGCGGCCCACAAGCTGTGTCCCGCCCACAGAACGCTCCCTGGTTGTCGGGCTCCTTCCTTCTGCTGAGATTCTCACTTCGGGGATGGTGAAAATTACCCACCTTTGCGTGCACCAAGGCAAGCAAAGCAGGCGCTGTCCAACTTCTAGGAATTCCCAGCTGAAAACATGGCAGGGACCCAAGTGGAGGGGAGATTAATGACTCAGGTGCATACAGAACTTTACAGTTTGCAAGAGTTTCTTACAATAACCCTGCAGGGGGAGGTGGTTAGGACAAGTTTTACAGTCCTCATTTTATTTTTAAGCAGACCTGGTATTTCATTGAAATAGGAAACTCCCTCTACCAATGTACATGAACTCCTCCATCAAGGCAATTTAGGCAGCTGCCTCCCTTGGTATGAAGAGGTTCACACAGCTCCAGTGGGTGTCAAAGGCAGGATTCTGAGCCCTTTCTCCATTTATAGATTTATAGATAAGAGAACAGGCCTATATAAGCAATCTGTCTGGCATGGGTTGTACAGCTGAAAAATTGGTACAGCTGAGACTTGACTCTAGGTCATTTGCCTCCCAGTCCAGGGTTTTCTGTTATATGATGTTCCTCAGAAACAAAATACTGCCAAACCACTGAATAGACTTCTCTGGCTCTAGGATTCATAGATATGATATTTTGGGTCCCTTAGGGAAGAGTTAGCCCAGACTGGTTCTGGGACTTACAGTCTAAAGGTAGATAAATGCTTCTTGTGAATCTATAAGGGGTATCCTGAATTGTGATCCAACCCTTCTTCAAGGTTTTAGTCAGTTGAATGGGGTTAATGTGGCTACTTGAGGTTCAAGGGGCCTGGGTAAAGTGCCCTGTGCCTCTGGACTGTCTCCAGAGGACTTGGAATCCACTGGCTTAGTGTTGCTACTGAAGATTTGTAAATAAATGATGGGGAAATGGGAGGGAAATAGCAGTACAATGCACATAATTTTGGAAGTTTTGTATCTGTAGTCGTTTTTTAACCTACATGCAATGCATTAAACACACTTTCTTTAGGTCCTCTTCTACCCAAGTTCCTCCTGTACCGTCTCTGTAATATCCTCCCCCCAATTCTCTCAGATCCCCTAAAATTCAGCCCCAACACTATCCTGTTCCACTCCTGCATTAAGGGGACAACTGAAAGAAGTGTCATAAGATCATAGATTTAGAGCTGGGAGGGACTTCACAGGCTATTCAGCTCAAATGTCTCATTTTTAAGATAAGGAAACTGAAGGCAAGGATTGGTACCCATTGGTCACACATCCAAGGTAGGATTTGAACCCAGGACTTCTGGGTTTTCCACTGTACCCCAATACAGCCTCTTGCCAGGACTCAGGAAGGCATTAGAACATGCCCTCGAGAATTGCTGGTCCAGCTGCTCTGTGGCTGCAGCTGGAATTTATTCCTTCCAGGCCCAGCACCCCTGGTAATGGACTCTCAGGACTCCCTGGAGCCCAAACAGGCCATTTGCATTTTTTCCCTTAAGAAGAAGAGAGAAGATAGAAATATACACCAACCATGCTAACTTCCCAACTGATGCTCCCTTCCTCACTTATGCACTGGCTAATTAATTATGTGGCAGCTTAATTGGCTAATTATGCATGTGCAGTGGTATTTTCAGAAGCAAATCACTTTATTCATGTGGATGCCTCTCACCAAGAGCTGCCTTTGGATAGGGGGAATTTACGAGTGTTTGTGTTTGGGGTCTGCCAACTCATTTGGTTCTCATAGATGTGCCAGGGCTTGGCAAATGGGATCTGGGTGGGGAGAGCTGGGCAGAGAGGTCAAGGCTCCTTCCACTGGGTCTTAAGAAGAAGATCTTGCTTGGTAAAACATATACTATCTTTACCCCTTTCTACTGTCAGTTTCCTTCCTCTTCTTAACTCTCTCACTCTTGTCTTTTCACTTGTCTATCCCTAATCTTCCTTTTCCCCTCCTTTTCTTTGTCCTCCCATCCTTTTGTCTTCTCATCTCTCTATTATTCTCTCCTAATTCTTATTTCTTCTGTTTCTGCCTCTTTCTTCTCTGTTCCCTTTCTCTCCTCCCTCCTTTTCTGTGCTTCTTCCTCTCCTCTCTCTGTCCTTTCTCTTCTCCGTACCCCAATTCTTCTCTCTTCTCTCCCCATCCCTGTCTTTGATTTCTATACCCCCTTATTCATCATTCCCTGTCATCATGTCACCTCCATCTCTTCCCCCATACAACCTAAGGATCATAGTCAACTCCCCTCCTCCTATTTCTAATTCAACTCAACTTATGTTTATTAAGCACCTACTGTGTGTAGAGTTCCTCCAGACTTGTGTTTACACTGTCTCCCATGAATGGGATGCCTTCTGTACCCATCTCTCACCCCTTCGCTCCATTGAATCCCTAATCATCTTTTAAAGTCCAACTCAAATGCTACTTCCTCCAAGAAACCTTGCTTGATTCTCCCAGTCACAAATTAACTTTCTATCCCTTTACCATCTTAAGTCTTTATTTGCCCCTCTCATGCACATAACATATACTATTTGGAATCATAATTCTTGCATATATATAATATTTCTCCCACTGTAACTCCCCAACACACCTAACACAATTCTATGCACATAGTAGGTGCTTAATAAACATGAGTCGAAGTAGAGATAGGAGGAGGGGTTGACTGGGGTCCTTAGGTTGGCATGGGGGAAGAGGTGGAGATGACATGAGTCAGAGAAAGCTGACTGGGAATGATGAATAAGGGGGTACAGAAATCAAGGAAAGGGATGAGTAGAGAAGAATTGAGGTACAGAGAGGGGATAGGCAGAGAAAAGAGAGGAAGAAGCATAGAAAAGGAGGGAGGAGAGAAAGAGAACAGAGAAGAAAGATTTTTGGAGACAAAAAGGAGCATATGGAGGGTAGTATTATGAGAAAAAAAACTAGGAAAGCGACATCATATTTTGGAGAGTCTTGAAGGATTTTGGAATTTACTTGGCAAGTAGTAGGGAGTCGCTGAAAAGTTTTGAGTAAAAGCAACATTTCTGCACAGGAAAGATTCATTGTGGCTGCAATGTAAAAAGAGAGTAGAGAAGGGAGAAGGGAGAAGCAGAAAGTCCAATTTGAATTGAAAACAAGCCCAAACCAGCCTGGGTGTGAGGACCAAGTCGATTTCTTCTGTCCCCAAACCAAGAATGTCCACAGCCCTCCCAGGGGCCCTGGGATCTGGGGAAGAGAGCTGTGGCCCTGCCTCCTGGACCTTTACCTGCAGAGGATTCTTTGTGCTTATGGCAATGACGTGGTACTTGTAGTAACACAATTCACAGCTCCAGCAGCCCCTCTCACTGATCCACTTGATCAGGCAGGGCTGATGTGTACACTTGACTGACCCGTCGCAGCGACAGGGACTCAGCAGCTCCCCCTGCAGAAAAAGAGCGAAAGGCGCAGTGAGAAAGAGTGAGGAAGAGTACCAGGATCAAGGCAAGAAGAGTTTATTAAGTGCCTACTGTGTACTGAGTGATGGGCCAAGGGCAGATGATTGGCAGCTAGATGGGGCACAGTAAGAACATAGGACTTGAATCCTGCCTAATATACTTCCTAGCTGTGGGACCTTGGGTAAATCACTTACTCTGCCTCACTTTCTTCATTTGTAAAATGAGAGTAACAGCAGCACTTACCTCACTGGGCTGTCATGAACACCAAATGATAAGGACCATGGACAGCGCACTGATGCTATTATATAAATAGTGTTTGTTTAGCATTCAGCCAAGAGCTGCCTATGTGGGTTGTACTAGCTGAACTTCAAAAATCTTATTCTTCCCAGTTCTATGTATGACTAAGCAAGTCACTTAAACTCTGGACATCAAATGAAAGAAATGGATTCTATGTTCCCTTCTGCTCTAAATCTATGATCTGATAATTCTAGGGAATACTGTGCTGAGCCCTAGGCACAGACAACCAAGAGACTCGCATCCTTGATTGTGGCCATGCAAGGCAGCTCATTTTATTTCTAGTCACAAACTTCATTGCCTGGGAAGACACAGGAGGAAGGATTCCCAGCTAATCCTGCTGACCCAGGTGGCCTCCTTGGAAGCCCAGGAGCATAGGGAAGGGGTATAAGATCAAATTAAGCAAACATTAATGAAACACCTGCTGTATTCCAAGTGCTATCAGGTGCTTGGTGAGATGCACAATTGAGACAAAATAGCCCTGGCCTCGCTGAGATTACAGCCTGGTAAGCAGTCCTACCAGGGTTATGTTACACCATTACTCTCTCTCTCTCTCTCTCTCTCTCTCTCTCTCTCTCTCTCTCTCTCTCTCTCTCTCTCTCTCTCTCTCTCTCTCTCTCTCCTCTCTCTCTCTCTCTCTCTCTCTCTCTCTCTCTCTCTCTCTCTCTGTCTCTCTCACACACACACTGCAGATATCTGTGGACCTGTGAGTCTTCAAGGACTGCGACCAGCTAATTTTAGAACAAGAAGAAATCAGTCAACAAGTACTTAGTAAACACCTACTATGTGCCAAGCACTGTGCTAAATGATGGGGATACAAGTACAAAGAATGAGACAGTCCCAATCCAAGGGGCTAAGGCTGTAACAATATCAGGTTAGACATAATGAGGGTGTTCCGTGCAGTCGGACTTGTAAATGCTGATAGAAGACAGCAAGGGAAGCTGGGGACATTTCTTCCCCCTGGAAATCTCTCATCTGAACTTGGGTAAGGGGTTCTCCTTGAATGCAAGAGTTGGACAAGATCATCCCTGGACTCTACCACTCATCTTTGCCATTCCTTCCCCTGTAGGAACCGTCCTTCACATGGGAAATGCCCATTTCTAATTCTGTGCCTTTGTTGGTGCTGTTTCCCCCACTGGTCTTGCTCTTCTATCCCCCCTCTAAATCCTACTCATCCTGAGGACCAGCTCAGACCCCACCTTCTCCAGGAACTCTTTCCTGACCACCCCAGCCTATACTGATCATTTTTCTAAATTTTGCTTAATTACATCATGTGTGTTCTAGTCCCACTCCTCAGTTAGACTGTAGTCTTCTCCAAGGAAGGGACACATCTTATGGTTCTGTATAATTTTCTTGGCTCCCTCTGCCTCAACCAGACCTAGTGTCATTCTGCACATGCTCAGTAACTGCTGGATAAAAGATTAATCTGGAAACAGGATTCTGAAAGGGGGACTCTGCTCCTTTAATGGCTCTTGAAGCCCCAAATTGACTCTGCATTCTGGGGCTTCTTACAACCCTGTCTTCAGGGCTCAGTTAAACCGTAAGGGTGGGAATTTAAGAATGCCTCAAAGAACCAAGCAAATTTTTCTACCTGGTCCTTCAAGTGTTAAAGTCTTTGATACTGGATCAAAGATACTAATTAAATACAGAGTGCTCAGGAGAATCCCTTTATAATCTTGATGCTGAGAGCACCAAGACTAAGCAAATCTCTGAGGAACTCCTAGGGAAGGAGGAATCTAGACTGATCTTTCCCTGACCCCAAATTGGCTTACTCTTCTACAAGACATATTTCAAAGCTCTTTCATGCTTAAATTATATTATTCTCATGACTGCCCTTTGCATCAGGTGGACTGATTGAGTGGATTCATGGATTTCTTTCCCTTTATTTTGGCTGGCTTCTTTCTTCTTCCTTGCCCATCTGAAGGGCCTACTTTCAGCGTTCTTGAGTTACCTGATTGCCATGGTGGCAGCAAGTAAGTGGCAGATCTGTCCGTCGATCCACACAGCTTGGAGCATACCCTTCCCTGAGCAAAAGTCAGGGAACAGAGGAAATATACCCACAACTAGTGAGAGACAGTCAGACCTGATGGGTCCTGTTTGCAGCTCTAGGGGTTCAAATAATTCTCTCCCTCCAACCTCCAATTCCCTTTAACATGGAGTGGGAGGTGGGGCAGCATACATCTGGAAATCAGTAAGACAAAGAAAGAGAAACCAGGACCAAACAAGCCCCTTCTAACATCCTTAATCAGCCTTCTCTGACTAATCCCACCCCTTTCCAGTTCTTCCAGTCACCTGGTAGGATTGACTGGGGGTAAAGTGTAGGGAGGAAATGGAGAAGCTGGGATTTCAGTCATGTATTCCTTCTGCCAAACCCTATCCATCTCTTTCTTCAGAACACTGTTCAAAACCTGACTTCTCTATGAAGTCTTCTCAGGCTGACCTGGCCCCAGATACTCTACTCCTTTTCACAAGCCCTTGTCCTTTTGCTCCTACCAAATACATGTATGCAATTCTCTTGAGGTGCAGTAAGATACGTCCAGGGGTGTGCTGGAGTCAACTCAAACCAACTGGTTGTTAAATTTTCAGTTTGCTACCTCCAAAATTGGCAATTGGCAAAGATTACAAATCAGAGCTTAATTTGTTGTTTTGATGATTATCTAGACCTAAAAAATGATGAAGAAATGTTCATAATACAAATTAAAAGTATTTATTATTTAATTTGAGTGGAGGAAGAGAGTGGTTCATTATTAAGCATTTATCAGCATACCTCTGGATATATCCCATGTCCATGTATCTGATTTAATGGCTTATGTTCTCATGTCCTTTTAATGAAAGTTTGCCCCAATTAGAGAGGTACAGAGAACCAAATGCTGGGTTTTAAGAGAGAGGACTGAGGCTCAAACCCAAGCTTCTTTGACATTTATTAGGCTTCATTTTCCTCCTTTGTAATACAAGGTGGTTGGATTCAGTGGGCTTTCATGGATTTTGTAGATTAAAAATTCTCATATTGCCATCCCTTGCTTAACAATATTGATTCTTTAAGGATGAGAATCCTGTCCTGACTCTTTTCCTTTTCCAGGTAGTTTAATCACATTGTGGATGTTCACTTTATAGTGTTAACTATTTGTGCAGTATGAGGAGGGGGCCAAGAGAAAATGATGAAAGAAGAAGCTCTTTCCATCCAAACCTCCAAAATCTTAGAGTTATGTTTGGGTCTGCAGACCAATGAGGGGAAGGAGGAAGCTAGGGAACTCAGACTCCTAAGCCAGGTACCTGACAATGATTTCCAGCTTCCACACACCCTGAGGAGGTTGTCTCATCCCTACTCCTGCCTGAAGCATAAGAGTATTTACTATAAGGAAGAACCTCTTCTCAGTGAACGTTAAAGACTGGAATAGATAAACAAGAAGGCAGAGTTTAGACTGTGCTCTCTTGGGTAATCTAAAACAGGTATAAATCTTACCTGTCCAGGCTATGTTGAGTGAGATCCAATCAGAGGCGTAGAAGATAAACAAAGATGACCTCCAATAGCCCTTTCTTACCCTGGGATTCTGTTCTTCTCAAGAGAAGAAGCTATTCTGAGTTCTCTCTGGCAATCAGCTGTATGTAGGTGGCTCTGATTTCTGGTTTGAGATCTTCTCCCACCCAATTCCTCTATCCCATGTAACTTAACACATCATCAAGGCTGGCCTGGGCCATAATTTTTCTGACTTCCACCCACACCTAAATTGTCCCAGTGCTGAGTCTTCCCCTTGAGAAAATAAGACTGGGTTGACATATTCAGAACAAAATAAAGTTTATGGTAGTTATCCAGAAAAGTTGGGGGACAATAACACCAGAACCTACTACCAAAGGAAAAAAAGAGATGTAGGTCTTTAATGATAATAACAAAAACATTTATGTAGCACTCCGAGATGTGTAAAGCACTTTACATATATCCCATTTCTTTCATTTAAAAAATACATCTGAATTTCTATTTTTTTGTTTTGAATTTCCCCCTGCATCCATCCTATTTCCCCCTTCCAGAGAGACATCCCATATAACAAAAAATATTTTATAAGAAAAAAAGAAAAATCAATCAGCAAAATCCATCAATACATTTAAAAAATAAGAAAATATGTATATCTCATTTAATGGATGATTCATTGTCTCTATTGATTCAGTCAATCAGATAATTTCTCTCATACCAGCACCCCACCTTCTACACACACACACATACACACACACACCAGAGCAAATGTAGCATCTGCCTCCATCCCCAAGGCAAAATTTTTCAGCCTTTCTGCTCATGTCAGCTCACAGAAAACAACATAATATCAAAAGCATCCACCCATACATACAGCATAATGCAACACAATCCAAATCCAGGGTGGTTTTTTTCATTTTCACAATAATTACTTTATTCCCATGGTACTTTTCTTGCTATACTTTAACTGTTACAAGACAAACGCACCTATTCACTCTGTCTCTAAATTTACTCATCTGGTAATAGAAAAAGGAACTTCACCTATAATAACTGAATTTCTATAACATCTAATTCTGTGAAGTGAATCATGATGCACATAATAAACAAACACAGCTACATGGGAGATGAGAAGAAGGAAGAATGAGAGATACAGATCTATATTTATAGCTTTACCTATGGTTATTACTGTTGTGTTTTCATCAACATAGATTTTATTATTCACTCCTTTCAGTCACGTCTAACTCTTTGTGACCCCATTTGGGATTTTCTTGGTAAAGATACTAGAGTAGTTTTCCATTTCCTTCTCCAACTCATTTTACAGATGAAGAAACTAAGGTAACAACAGGATTAAGTGACTTGCCCAGGGTCACACAACTAGTAAGTGTTTGAGGCTGGATTTGAACTCAGAAAGAAAAGACTTCCTGATTCTAGGACTGGCCCTCTATCCACAGCACCAGTTACCTGTCCAATGGACATAGATACGTATGTATGTATAATATATACACACACATGTATATCTATATGCGTGCATGGATAACTATCTTCTATTTCCCTACCATCATCATCATCATTATCAAAAATTATTTTTATAAGTGTGGACTACAGCAGAATATGATTCAGACTGACATAGGCCTGCCAGAATTTAGCTCTTGTCACAAAGCCAACTAAACAAGTTCCCAAGATGCCAGGCCCTTGGGCTGAGTTTCAAGAGGAACTCATTCCTTTGCTCTTACTTTGGCTCCTCCAAAGTGCCAATGGGCATAGATTATCCCACAGGCCATTAGGCAAATGCCAGGTTGACCTCTGGGGCAGGCTTTCCTTGGCATCTGCCCTGGAAGAAAGTAATTCCCAGCCATGGTTGTGTGTAATGCCACAGTATCCCTAATTATTTCAAATAGTATGCTGATATTCTCAAAATAAAATGAATTTTAATTTCTTTATGTCATGCAGTACCTATGGAAAGGGTCATAGGTATTGAAAAAATAGAGGGACTGTTCAGTTACAACCCCGAAAACTGGGAATCACAGCTCTGTTCAACTGGACATTTATTAAGTCCCTAATACGTGGAAGTCAGAGCAGCTAGGTAATGCAGTGGATAGAATATCAGGCCTGGAGCCAGGAAGACTGTATTCCTGAGTTCAAATCCAGCCTCAGACACCTACTAGCTGTGTGAACCTGAGCAACTCACTTAATCCTGTTTGCCTCAGTTTCCCCATCTGTAAAATGAGCTGGAGAAGGAAATGGCAAACCACTCTAGTATTTTTGCCAAGAAAACTCCAAATGGGGTCATGATGAGTAAAAAGTGCCTGAAACATCTGAACAATAAAATGTTTAAGGCAAGGTACAAAATTCTGCAGATACAAGGAGAAAAATGAAGTATGCCAAGCCTTTGAGGAGCTTAAATTCTATAGGAGGATATGGTAGGAGTATGTTTTGCATATGCAGGTAAATATAATTAGAAGGTAGAATGCAATTTAGGCAAAATACAGAGAATAACAATGATTAATATTTACGTAGTACTTTAAGGTCTTGGCCAATCACTGCTGGAATTGCCCTGCTTAGAGACTAATTCTTAGGCTTCATTGCCAGGGGTAGAAGTTCATTATATGTATTATCTCTTTTGATCCTCGCAATAACCCTGGGAGGTTGATGCTATTATTACCCCCATTTTACAGATGAGGTCACTGAGGTTAAGAGAGCTCAAGTGATTTTCCCAGGATCACACAGCTAATGAGCATCCTAGGCAAGATTTGTAAGAAGGAAAAGAAGATCCTTTCTATTGGGAGATTACCAAGGAAGACTACACAGGAAAAGTGAGAGAAAATGAGTTAAATTAAGGGTTGTTTTTTTTTTTGGAAAGCCTTGAAAGGCGGGATAAGAAGTTAGCATTTTATTCTACCAATCATTGTTTAGATTCCTCTGAGTGCTATTCCTCTATCTCTCTGTGCTTCAGATCCTCCCCAAACTGCCCTTGAGGCAGAGGGTTAGGGTATACAGCCTATCCAACATTTCTCTAGCTCTCACTACTTTTCATAGACTTTCTTTAGCTCACCACACAGAGCCTTGCCCCTGAAGCTCTCTTTCAATGCACACGAACATCTCTACCTCAATTTATAAAAGGAGAAACTGAGGCCCAGAAAGGCCAAGTGCCTTCTCTGGGGCAGCACTGGAGGTGAGTGGTAGAGGCAGACCCTTAAGGTTCAAAGCTCTGTTTAAGAAGCCCCCCTCTTATTTGCTTTTGAAGTCTCTCCCTGCCCTGCTTCAGGCTGTTCAGAGCTCCTCAGAAAATATAGCCTCATTCCCTTTTTCTCATGTCCTTGGAAAGCCCTGCTTCCTGAAATCCTGGCTCCGGTCCCCATCATGCACATCTTAGGGAAAGCTTGCTAAGCAGCATTTGGATTTTGATGACACGCGAATAGACTCTCATCTGTTGATTCCAGTCATCTGCTAATCCACTCAGCTTCTGTTCGATCTGTTCTCTTGCTTCTAGTTTCATGGAAACCAATATTCACATGCTACTCAGGCAGCTGAATCCCTCCAGAGGTCATCTTGGCTATTCCCCTCCCTTTGATCAGACAGAGATGCTGTGCTACAATGAAATGTATTTAGTTGTAATTATATAGTATGTTTAGTTGTAACTATGTAAATGTATTTAGTTGTAACTAAGTGTATGTTTAGTTGTAACTATGTAAGTGTATTTAGGTGTAACTATGTAGTAAGTTTAGTTGTAACTATGTAAATGTATTAATTGTAACTAAGTGTATGTTTAGTTGTAACTAAGTAAGTGTATGTTTAGTTGTAACCATGTAAGTGTATTTAGGTGTAACTTGTAACTATGTAAATGTATTTAGTTGTAACTAAGTGTATGTTTAGTTGTAACTATGTAAGTGTATTTAGGTGTAACTATATAGTATGTTTAGTTGTAACTATGTAAATGTATTTGGGTGTAACTATATAGTATGTTTAGTTGTAACTATGTAAATGTATTTAGTTGTGACCCCCTCAGTGGATTAGGGTCTCTTATAACCATATGTATATAAACATATATATGTATATGTACATATATGCATATGTATTTATACATACATACACACATATGTATATATGCATATATGTGTATATATGTATAGGTGTCAAAACCATCAGAAGGCATTTCAGCAAGTGGGCAAATTCACTTAGGAGGAACAGATCCCACAATAGACCATTTTCTCTCTCTCTTAGAGAAGCACTAGGGTTCACTGCAAAGACCACAGGATATGGAGTCTTAAGAACTGGTTCGGAATCCTAGTTCTGATACTACTACCCATGTGGTACTCACTACCTCACTATCTATTTGGGCAAATCACTAAACCTCTCTGGGCCTCAGTTTCCTCACCTATAAAAATGAAAGGATTAAACTAGATCAAGGCTTATTAATCTGGGACACACACACACACATACACATACACACATACAATTGTTTTTCCAATATAATTTGTTTCCTTTACAATGTTATGTATTTTATCTTCTATATTTAAAACCATTATTCTGAGAAGGCATCCAAAGTCTTCACCAGTCTGCCAAGGGGGTTCACAATACAAAAGAGGCTAAGACATCTTGTATTCCATGATATCTAAGGCCTTTTCTGGCTCTGGGGAGTGACTTCCTGCCAAGAAGATCTGGAGAGAGAACCCAAGCCCAGTGGGGAACCTTCTAGAGTTGGGACCTCCTGTATAATGTCTAACCTAGAGCCCTCCTGTTTCAGTGCTTTCAATTCGATAAATATTTATGAGGTGTCTGCTCTGTGCAAGGCCTATTCTGCTGGGGGAGACAACATGTATAGAGATAAGTAAATGCAAATACAGCAGGAGTTAGATTGGAGAACATCCCTTCAAACATGTGCTGAGCTCCCCAGGCACTTCTGGGGATTTATATGCTTAGCAAGTCCTTTAGGAGTGGGAGCTTTGGGCTGATTCAGCAGTCTCTCATTCTCTGTAACAGCGACAGGAGGTAGATGGGTCAAACTGGCCACTCAAATTGGAAGAGCTACACACTCTGTAGACTTTAAAGGGTGAGACAAGATCTGTTCTTGCTCTCTTCTGAATGTGTGGCATGGAAATCTCTCTCTGGGATTTCCTATGGTAGAAGGATTGGGGATACCAAGGGCTCCTCTCTCCTATCCCAATTAGCCATGGCGGCTGCTTGTAAATACGTGGCAGAAGGACCATGTTTGGCCTAGGCAGCCTAAGCCTGGACCATGGGTCCCTGGATGCTTCTGTTTTGTATTTCTATCTTTGGGCATCAGTGATCAAACAATGATTTTAAGATGGGTGTTTCCAGCCCAGGAGACAAGAATTTGAAAAGTTGGAAATTCCTGGCCCTCTCAGTAAATGCCAGCTGTACCTGGAGCTAAATGCTTCTTGAAAGAAAAGATGACCTGGACCAGCAGGAGAATAAGCCCAAGTCATGGGCTGGCTTGCCAGAAGACATTAACCTTGAGAGAGCAATTTGGATAGTAAAAGCTGAGGTGAAGGTGAAATACCTGTTCAATATTCCCACTAAATGTTTTATGTTTTAAGTATCAACTGCCCAGGAGAGCATAATGGAAGTGATGGGTTACCTTATCATGTTTTAAGTCTTTGTCAATGGATATTTATGAATCTTTTGTGTTTTAAGTATGGGGTGGGGTGGGGAGAAGAAATAAATAGCTGTCCTATACCTGATCTGTCTTGAGTATCTTTCTGATCACTTCTGAGAGATTCTAGGCTTGAGACAAACTTGTTTTCAGTGGTTTTTCTCCTGGCTCCAGGGTGGAAGGTTTAAAGAGTGAATCAGAAGAAGCCCGGCATCCTCCATGGCAGGACCTAATTTTCATGAGTCCAGAGCTAGGGGGTATCCATTGTTAGGCAAATTATATACAAAATAATTTTGAGTGGAAGGAAGCACTGGAAACCAGGGGGGATGGGGGGAATGGGGAAGATCAGCGTGGGAGGTAGCTCCTGAGGTGTAATTTGAAGGTGTCTAGGGATTCTAAAGAAAGAGGTAAAGCAATGGGCCAGACTGCATCCTACCCTCTGGGGGATATGTGAACAACAAAATTTGAGAATCTTGGGACCTCTTGTTTACTATTCTCTTTAACCTTCTTTCTTCTCCAGGCGGAATCATCCTCATCTTTTTGCCTTTCCACATGGATTCTACTTTCTAAGCTGCACAGCATGGTGTAGGCAATATTAAGCACCCTCTGGGTGCCAAATTGGGGAATCATTGCAGGTAGCTAAGGGCCAGCAGGGTTCCCGGGTAGGGGGGTGAGGAGGTCCTAAGCCAATTATTCTTGGGATGTCCTGCTTAGAGACAGATTGACTTTTTAGCTTCTAATACCAGGAGTAGAGAAATGAACAGGTAAATTTGTATCCCTCGTGGTGGAGCTGAACGATCACCTAGGGTGAAAGCTTGAGGGTGAGGAGCCCCTGCCAGTCCGCTAAAAGCTGGCCACAAGGGTAGGGTGGCTACTGCAGCCCCCCTCAGCTAATCAGGCAGCAGCTGGGCCAGTAATTGCTACCAGCCCAGCCTGCTGGGAAGACCCAAGTCTGCCAGCTCCCTTGCTGGGAATAGAATCGGATTTTAATTGGCTGCAAAGGCATCATAGCAGGAGGTCTGGGGGAGGCTTGGCCATGAAGCAGGTGAGGGGAAGCTTTAAGAAGAAGGCCCCCAATGGCAGCCCATTTCCACCATCGGCGCAGGTCGGTCTGGCCCATCCAACCCAGCCCAGGGATTTGAGAGTTGGACCCGGAAAGGCGAGTCTGCTGCTTCCAGCTAGTCCAGTCCCAAGGAATTTCTTCACTCTCAGCGCATCAAGTTCACCCAAATCAAGAGATCCTCCTGGGCGTCATCTCTGCACCTGCATGAAGCCCTCCTCTTCTGTTGACTGTGGAAATAACATAGTGTAGTGACATGAGCATAGGGGACCTAGAGTCAGAAGATGTAGGTTCAAATTTCAGCTCTGCTACTTACTTGCCTGTTTGATCTTGGGCTATTCACTATCTCTCTGGGCCTCAGTTTCCTCATCTTGCAATGAGGAAACTAGTCTTGAAGGTCTCTAAGCTCCTTTACAATTCTTTTTCCCCCATATTTCATGAATCTATACTAATTCCATATATTTAAAATCTAACATTTAAGGCCAGCCATCACTCTCAACCCTGGGTAGACAATCCCTTCTACTAGTCTACCTTGTCGATACTGTGCTCTTCCATCAAACCAATTTAAAAATTCATAAAACCTGTGGGATGTAAAATGATGTGTTCATCTGTGGTCAGACCAAAGGTTCCATAGAATCTTGAGACAAAGGATAATCTGGTCATATTAGCTTTACAGAGTCACCACTAACCCAATGCTTGTGTCTCAAACAGTGCTTTAATACACGTGAGGTGCTTAATAAATGTTTGTGGATTGGTTGATGACTGATTAATTCCAACAGGGGAAACTATGGGCTTTCTACCCCTCCTGGAGAGAAGAGCTCTCAATAAGGGAGAACGCGCTCTCATGTGCCTGACCTACAGCACCACTGGTAACTTTCCTCTGCACCCCCCAACACCGGCTGGAGAAGCAGACATCCTCCCTGATGGAAACTTTCAACAAGCTTCTGGCAAAGCTAGGTGGTTCTAGGACCAGAGTCAGGAACACCTGATTTCAAATCTAGCCTCAGACATAAGGCCAGGTATGTGACCCTGGGCAATGAGTCTCTTAGTTTCTTCATCTGTAAAATGAGGATAATGATAGCACCCATCTCCCAGGGCTATTGTGAGGATCAAATGGGGTAATATTTGTAAAGTGCTTAGCACAGCGCCTGGCACATAGCGAGTGATTAATAAATGCTTGTTCCCCTCCCCCAATAGAATGATTAAAAAGTTCCAAGCCTTTGTGGTTTTGTTCCATTATTATCCTGTGTCTGAAAAGTCTCCCCTCTTCCTCTGTTGAATTTCTACCCATCCTCTAAAAGGTGCTAGTCCCCTGTAGACAACCCAAGTGTCCAATGTTGATTGCCCAATTGGTATCTACCATCTCATATCTCATCTAGCACTTTGGTTTACACCTCTCTAATGTCTCTATCAAATAGTCTTAATGCACATATAACACACACACATACACACAGAGGAGAGGATAAAATGAACCTGGGAGGAAGGTGTTGATATCCTCACTGTATAGGTAAGGAGACAGAAGCAAGTCGTGCAACTCATAAAGGACTGGGGAAGGGGGAGATTTGAACCCAGCCCCACCTCACTCTGGGTTCAGTGCTATCCATGTTGTAACTCTGCCTCTGACACATAGGCCCGCCATACATGGAATCAATCCATATTTCAGCCAAGAAGTAAGTAGGAAGGGGAAGCAGAAGGGAGCACTAATTCTTCACCCTACTTAGAATCCAGAAACAGAATGTGTACATTACATGTCCATAGCTCTAATGTAATAGCATCTGGAAGATCTAGGTCCAAGTCCCATCTCTGACATTTAAGAGTTGTGAAACCATGGACAATTCACATAATCTCTCTAAGCCTCAGTTTTCTCATCTGTAAAATGAGGCGATTGGACTCTATGGTCTTTTTGGTTCCTTCTAGCTCTAAAGCCATATTCCTCTGATCCTTTAAGACCCTAAAGAAAATCCCTAGTATTGTCTATACATGTAATTGGGGAAAATGAAATATTATTTAAAAAAGAAAATTCCTATACTGTATTTACTAAGTCATGAACAGATCGTAATGAAATTTGGAGGAAAGAATTACCCACTCAAGGGGAAATCTGTTCATGCACACTGTGTCACCAGCATTTAAGCTCCCTGAAGGCAGAAATCTCCATTTTGTACCTCCCTTTCCCTCCTTGGTCTCTAGTCTAGCATGTGTTTGACACATAGAAAGCCCTCAATAAATGATTGTTATTTTTGTCTAGAGGAATAGGTAGGCGAGGCTCAGCTTCTCCCTTTCCCTGGAAGCCTGAAAGCTCAGAACTCCACAAGAGCCAGGTGGCATTTCTTCACCTCCAGCTGGCTCATCCCTCAAAAGCACAGGGCAGGTTTCTCCTTCTTGGGAGCAGCAATCCTCCCCATTGGAGCCAAGGCCTCTGATCTAGCCCTTGGTGCCAATGATGACTGCATCAATCTGTCCCAACTGGACTTTTGTCGCTTGGCTAATTAGGAGGATAGTAATTTAAAGAGATGGTTGGCTATACCAATTGGCTAATTGCTTCACAAAGTTGATTCTCTTCCATCTCCTTGAGTTTCCCATATGGAAAACAAAGGAGGCAGGTATGTAGGCAAAGGGGAAAGGAAGGAAAGAAAAAAGGAAGAAAGAAAGAAGGGAAGGGAAGGGAAGAAGGAAAGAAGGAAGGTAGGAAGGAAGGAAGGAAGGAAAGAAGGAAGGAAGGAAGAAGGAAGGAAGGTAGGAAGAAAGGAAGGACCTGTCTGTATGACTGTGTCCAAGCAGCTGTGGTTGTGGCTGCCCACCAATGGGGAGCATAGGACCAGAGTTGTGTGCATTCTGGACTGTGTTCCAGAAGAAAGAGAAGCATTTGCTATTGTAAACAAACAAAAAAGTCAAGTCCTAGTGTGCAGGGACTGCTTAGTTGTTTGCATTTGTATCTCTGCTGCCTTACTCGGCATCTTGCTTCTTATTTTAGTTTATTTCCCAGTCCAAATCTCTGATTTCATCAATGTATGGAACTTCTGGTGTGGAAACTCCTATTTATCTGTAATTGTTCCACAGCTTATATTCTTAGAAAGTAGACTCGTGGACCCACACGAGGCTAAATGACTTACCTTTGTAGCCAGGTTTTCCCGACTCCGAGGCTACCTCATGATTTTTTATTAGCTATGTGCTATAGAGAAGGGAGGGCAAGTCTTGTCAAGATCTACATTTGAATCCTGCCTCAGACACTTGCCAGCTGTGTGACCCTGGGCAAGTCACTTAATCTCACAGTCCAAGTTTCCTCATCTGTAAAACGGGGATACTAGTAGCTATATAGGATATAGGACTTTGAGGTTTGCAAAACACTTTATATATGTTAGCTATTTTGATCTTCAACAACTCTGGGAGGATGGGTAATAATAGTCACTGCCTCCTAAGGTTGTTATAAGGCTCAAATGAGCTCAGATGTACAGTGCTTTGCAAACCTTAAAGTATATAAAGCACTTTTATAGCCTACTTATAGAAAATGTTAGCTATTATGACACAACGATTCTTCCGGTGCTCATAGTCAGCTCTGAATACATAGGATTGTTCCTGAGCTGGACCAGACCTCAGAGATCATCTAGAATAGCAGACCTCAAAGTGCACTCTGTGGACCCCTGGGGGTCCCTTTCTGAGGGAATACAAGGTAAAAATTATTTTCATCATTACACTAAGAAGTCATTTATATAACGCATATAAGCAAAAGTCCTTCGGGGTCTTCAATAATTTTAAAAATAATAAAAAGGGGTCCTGAGACCAAAAAGTTCGAGAATTGCTGATTTGAGTCCAAAGCCCTCACTTTTCAGAGGAGGCCTTAGAAGGTTAAGGGACTTGCCTTAAGGTCACATAAACAGTAAGGATTTGAACCCAGGTAATCTGACCTCAGATCCCATACCACGCTGCTTCTCCCTTATGTTCATTTAATTGAATTGACTCAACTTTTAAGTCTTGGAGCAAAATTCAAATCAATTCAACAATTATTTATTAAGTATAAGTAGATAGAGAGATAGATGGATATATGTCTATATCTATATTTATATATAGGCAGCTAGCTGGTATAGTGGATAGAGCTTGGGCCTTGTATCAGAAACACGTGACTTTAGGGGCAGCTAGGTGGAGCAGTGGATAGAGTACCTGTCCTGGAGGCAGGAGTACGGGAGTTCAAATCTAGCTTCAGGCACTTGACTGACACTTCCTAGCTATGTGATTCTGGGCAAGTCACCTATCCAAAAGGAAGGCTTGAGTTTCAATCTTGTCTTAGACACTTACTAGCAGAGAGACCCTGAGCAAATCACTTAACCTTTGTCTGTCTCAGTTTCTTCATCTGTAGAATGGGTATAATAATCACACCCACCTACCAGGGTTGTGGTAAAACCCAAATGAGGTAGCTTTGATTTGCAAACCTTAAAGCACTATATAAATGCTAAAGTTTATTATTATTATTATTATCATTATTATTATTATTACTGTGTTTAACATCCAACTGGGCAATCCCCAACCCCTCCAAATCTACTTAACCTCCAGGATTCCTTGGAGGAAAAACCAACTTAGGGAACTGCAGAGGAAAAGATATTGCCTTTGATTAAAATGAGTGCCAGAATTGTCTAGTAACCTCACTCTGAACTTGGAACCCAGAAACAGAGCAGTTGGAAAGAAATGGGTGATGTATCTGTAACAGGAAATGGGGAGAAGAGCACCTCTTGGGATTATATTTGCATTTTTTAATCACTAGAAAGGTGTAGTGCTCCTTGTTATGGAGGAAGCTAGATTTTCCATAACCTAATTATAATAGCTAGCATTTAAATAGTGCTTTACAAATATTATTTCATTTAATCTTCACAACAACCCCAGGAGATAAATGCTATGATTGCCTCCATCTTATAGATGAGGAAACTGAGACAGATAGCAGCCAACCGACTTGGTCCAGGTGGCATCTGACTTTGTCACTGAGCTTCCAACTATGTAAAAATGTCTTTGTGAAACAGCCTATGTTTCTCCTTCCCATGGAATCTTCTGATTTTTAATTTGTCTCCCAAGTTGTTTCAGGACCTAAAAGGGATTGCCCTGGTCAGATGCAGGAATATTCTGGGCATCAAACATTTCCAACCATAAAGGGCTGAATTAACCTTCTGCTTTATAAATCCATCTCCTCTGAGTTTAGTAAGTATGAGTTACTTTTTTTCCAGAGCATCATCACCCACCTGGGACTGAACATCAAGTTTTTGTACTGAAAGTCTGAAAATTGGACCCTGGAGTAGAGGAAACTAGAGCAATTCAATTTGGCAACAACATTTTAAAGCTCCTACTATATGCAAGGCACTGAAGATACAGATGTGTAGAGGATAGAGTGCCTGCCTTCCCTCCCTTAAATTTTACTGCATTATAGCAAACTTGAAGCTACTTCTAAGGGTCAACTATAATGACCCCACATTCCCCACGATCCTTAATAAAATTAAACATTTAAAACTTATCCTGAATGCTGAGAAATTATATTGACCAAGGTTGTCCCCAAAGAAGAAATATGAGAAAACTCCTCCCTCTGTTTCTTTGTAGAAGGGGAGGACTTTATGTATAGAACACTGAATATGACATCAGATTTTTTTGATTTGTTGTTTAGTTTTGTTTAACTTTTTTCTCCTCTTTTTTATTCTTTATTATCCAAAATGGTTCTCTCTGGAAGGAAGAGGAACACAGCGGGAAATTTAGGTGGTATAAAATTAAAAGATATGAATAAAATTATTGTTTATATATATATATATATATATATATATATCATGTGTTTTTCATTTTTTTTGTTCTGTTATCTGCCTGTCCATCCCAAGTGCATCTACTGAAGTGGCAAGGCACCCTGAGGGGGAGATAGAAGGCAGAATGTATCCCAGGCATGTCAAACTACTGCCATCATCTTGACCAAAGCCTCCTTCCAGACCCTGATGGAAACAGCACAAGACCCTCAGGAATAACACTGCCTCCCAAACTGCCAGTCTTGCTTTCAGCCCGAACCCTATAGTCACTATCAAGTGGAACAATCACCATGGAGAAGGATTCCCCCTCCTCCTCCATTCTTTGCCACCAAGACCAACTGCCATGGAAATGCATCACCCTCCAAACTAGCAGTCTGGCTTTCTAGCCCAGGCCCTGCAGCCATCATCCTGGGATGCAGCCTGGCTACTCTCCTTTGGCTACTGAAATCACAACTACCGAAGATTCAGAGATGAATAGTCTTGTTACCAAAGTCCTTGGCATCATCAGATGGTTCTATGCCAGAAGTGGATATGATTTTATCAATACAAATAATTTTAAAAGAGATGTATTACCGTCTGCTATGCCATTACATCCCTAAGGACCAAGGGATCTTTCCACCTGGCTTGTAGCTGAAACCTCATATATGAAGGGGGAAGGAAATGAACATTTATATAGTACCTTTTATGTGCTAGGCATTGAGCAAAGCACTTTATACATAGTCTTATGTGATCTTCACAACAACTGTGCAAGGTAGGCACTGGTATTATCCCCATTTTATGGCTGAAGTAACTGAATCAGGCAGAGGTTAAATGACTCACCCAAAGTCACACAGCTAGAAAGCATCTGATGCTAGATTCAAACTAGAGTCTTCATGACTCCAAGCCCAGCATTCTTCACTGTACTACCTACCTGCCTCAGTAACCTCATAGGTGTTTTCTTCTCCTTTAGAGTATGAGCTCCTTGAGAGCAATGACTTTTTTGTTTTTCTATTCACATCTTTAGCACTTAGCTCAATGCTTGATTCACAGGTGGCACTTAATAAATGCTTTGCCACTCATTTATTCGTCCATGTGGTCTGACCATTCTTAGTAAGATCAGACCCTGCATAATATTGCTCCAGTCAATGTCACTTCACAACAATATCACAACAACAAAACCCTGCCTTAAGTCATACAAGAGGAGGCTCTAATGGCATTCTGTGTGAGGATGTCCCTGGGAATCCACTCCATTTTCTGATTACAGGAAATAAAAAATGTATTCAATCAGAAAATGCTTGCTAGGCAGGCAATGGGCAGTGCTATTGAATCAGCTAGGTGGTGCCATAGTGCATAGAGTTGGGGGCCTGGAGTCAGGAAAAGTCATCTTTCTGAGTTCAAATCTGGCCTCAGACACTTACTAGCTGTGTGACTCTGGGCAAGTCATTTAACCCTGTTTGATTCCGTTTCCTCATCTGTAAAATGATTTGGAGAAGGAAATGGCAAACCCCTAAATGAGGTCAAAAAGAGTTGGACAAAATGACTGAACAAACAAAAATGAATCACAAGGGGATGGGTACCTCCCACCTTCCCCTGACCCCTTGCCACCAGATCTATCTCTTCCTTTAGTTCCATCCAAGGGTAGAAAAGAACAAGAAGTTAGTGGAATAGCTGAAGCAGAGAAAGGTACAGTGTTAGCAGAGGCAACCACCTGTCCAGTTTGCACTATAACATTTCTCTGGCCCTATTCAATCCTGTGGTGATCTCCAGGGTCCTAAATAGATCCCCTGAGTGGTACCAGGCTCAACCTTAGCCTCTCAATTTTCTCCTAGAATGAACTGGAGCCAGATCTCACCTAGAAATGAACCTTCCTCAGTGGTGGGGTGTAGATTTCTTACCCCACTTTTCAACGTTTGATGTCACA
The DNA here is from genome assembly GCA_028646595.1 of Phalanger gymnotis. Classification (NCBI taxonomy): domain Eukaryota; kingdom Metazoa; phylum Chordata; class Mammalia; order Diprotodontia; family Phalangeridae; genus Phalanger; species Phalanger gymnotis. Next base: position 53,829,248 of record CM053626.1, on the reverse strand, counting down.
AGCCAACTCCAGTGGAACTCCAAACCAGCTCACTGTTAACTGGTACACTCTCTGTGGTTTCTCCTCTGTAGCTTCCTCTATCTGCCACTGGAATCTATGAAGGCATTCAAGCCAGTGCAGCCAACTAAAAATAAAGGCACCATCTGTAGTGGGCCCCAATTCAGCCATTCTCCTGGCACAAAGGGTAACTGTGAACTCAGAGTTAGGTGTCAGCAGCAGAGAAGTTGAGAGTCAACAACAGAGACGTGGAAGGGAAAACAGATTAGTCCCGTCCTTTCCCCCATTCTATCCTCTTGATCCTGAGGGGTAGGGGAAGGTAAGAGTGGGAAGCTAGGCTCATGTCTGGAGAACTGATGTTAAATCTCAGCTCTCCCAGTCAATTTCAAAATTTTATCTGTCTCAGTTTCCCCTTCAGTTGAGAGTAATTACACCCAGTTGGAATTCCCAAGTGCATCTTAATAGAAATGTGGTACTGAGATCTGTTGGAAGATTGAAATCAACCTGCAGAGAAGGCTTGATAGAATAATCATAACTCATATTAACATTAAAGTTTGTAAAATTATTTACATATATTAACTCACTTGATCCTCATAGACTGAGGTAGGGTGCTATTGTTATCTTTTTCCTGATGAGGAAACTGAGGCAGATAGAGCTGAGATGCCTTGCTCAGGGTCACACAACTAGGAAGTGTCCAATGCAGGATTTGAGTTCAGGCCCATCTAACGCAGAGCTCACAGTTCTATCAATGTCACCACAATGTCCTTCAGGGTGCATTCGTATATGTATGTGTGAATCTATATGCACAGATACACACGTAAATGGAGGGGGAGGGGTGAAGATCTCACAATGGTACTACATTATGTACTAATGGGCACTTAATGTTATCTGATAATGGTTCATAATGGAATCCAAATTATTTCCATATCCAGCATTAACCTCTCCTCACCCTTTCTTTCTACTGTGGTCCACTTTGGGACTTTGCTCTTTGAGCTCTCCTCCCCCTCCCTAAAAAGTGGTTGAAAAACAGGCTACAAAGCATACAAGACAGAATGTTGGTCCTAGAGTCAGCAGAGATATTGGTTTGAATACTGCCTCTTGCACTCACTAGCTATGTGGCCATGGGCAAGTCCTGTCTGAGACTCAATTTCTTCATCTGACAAACTGTAAACTGCTTGAGAGTAGATACTGTTTC
>CM053626.1:53810266-53827956 GCA_028646595.1 Phalanger gymnotis | reverse complement strand
CTCTCTCTCTCTCTCTCTCTCTCTCTCTCTCTCTCTCTCTCTCTCTCTCCCTCCCTCTCTCTCTCTCTCTCCCTCTCTTTCTTTCTTTCTTTTTGTGTTCCCAACACCTTGGAGAGTACCAGCACATAGATGTTTAACAAATGTTTGCGGATTGACTGAGCTAAAAAAAATGAGGGTTGTTGCAAATTTCAAAGGAGAAATTTGATGTAAAAAGCTATATAAATGTCAAATGGTAACAATATAACTGTTCTGTAAAAGCCGCACTCTTTATCTATCCTGTTCCTTGGAATAAATGCTTGTTGATTGGTTGATAGATTGATTGGACCAATCCTGTTCTCTACTATGCCTGACGCCAACTAAGAGAGGAGAAGTAAAGGGGTGAAGTTAGAGGTAAAAGGAGGGGAAAAGAGAATAAAGGATAGATTAGTAAAAAGGCTCATCCTAGGATGTGTTGTATAACTAAAAGAGTTCTCAGATAAAGAAGTGGTGGGATGAAATCCTGTTTTATTTCTCCTAATTCAAACCATGGACACATATTGAGAAACTGAATTTGTTGCAAATGTTTGTAGTAGGGTGGCACCTTAGATTTTGGCTCCCTGTTATCACATCTCAATATGAAAGGCTGCATGAAATTGCAGTACACCCCTGGGGTGGGCCAGACATATGTAGTCCAGGTCAGGCAGATCAATGCCTTCTGTCTTCTCTTTCTCATACCTTTATCTTCTGGCTGAGCCCTTCAGAGGAAAGATGCTCCATAAACTCTAAAGAATAAAACAACAGACATCTTTCGGTGTGGCCTGGGATCCTACACACATTCATTAATATACATGCATGATTCCCTCTCTCAAGAATTTGTTCCTACACAACTTTCTCTGAAACTTCTGCCTGCATCATACACATATGGATGCATCCTTCTTTCACCTAAACTCATCTCTTCAAGGGAGAGGAGAGGAGTGAGTGGAAAGGAAAAAACAGCAGGGGTAGAGAGAGGAGACAAGGTGAGGAGAGATGAGAGGAAGGGATAGAAGTGAAAAGAGAGGAAAGATAGAAAAGAAGAGGAGAGAAGAGAAAAGGAGGGGAGGAGAGAGGGGGAGAAGAAAGGACCGGGAGAACAAGCAGATGGGAGTAAAAGTATCACATATCACATACCTTTTTCCACTATCTAAATACCTCTTTCCTTCCCTCTCCAACATATATGTCTTTCACATTCCTCTCTTACTTTTGCAACACAGGTAGTTACAAATATTTTTCACTAACCTCCTCTCTCTATTGGATACCTTGATGCTTTCTCTATGCCTTCCTTTCCTGGGGCTGGGGGTGGGACTGATCTCTAAGTGTCCAGATGAATCCAACCCATCTTGGTAGTGCCCCTGGAAGAGGTAGGACAACACAGACTCACCCATATGGAAGCCCAAATTTCCATCTGAGAAAACCTGAATGGATTGTGCCATCTGGTCTCTGTGAATGAATGGTCCCCACCCCAGGGTGATGGCAAGCAGTTGATTCCCTGGTTTCCACTGGCAGCCCTTGACACTCATGGTGACTCACACTGGGCTTTATGCTGCCAGGCTGAGGGATGGTTATGAATCTGTTGTTTTATATAGCCAGGGAGAGTGTCTCTTCAGTGGAGCATATCCAGATAGTTTCTTTTATACAGCAAATTCCATAGAGAGGGGGAGAAGGTAAAAGGGATAGAGTATGGGATAGGAGTATGATGGGGAGAGGGTTTCTATTTTTAAACTCTTGCCAGGTTTTAATTCTACGGAAGGTGAGGGAAGGAGAGAGAAAGAGATAGACAGATACAGAGAGAAAGAAAGAGACAAAACACAGACACAGAGAGAGAAAGAGAGACAGAAACAGAAAGAGAAGAGAAACTGAGGAGAGAGAGAGAGAGAGAGAGAGAGAGAGAGAGAGAGAGAGAGAGAGCAAGCAATGATGATCCTAAGAAATAGAGAGATGAAGAGAAATAGACAGAAAGAAGACAGTGATTATACACAATCAGAGAAGCAAGTCCACTTGGGGAATAGGGCTCTTTCCCCAAATACTTCAATTGTTGACTCAGAAGAGATGAGAGGGCCCCCTGTGAGATATGGGTTTCTTGTCTCTTTTACAATCACACCACACACACACACACACACACACACACACACACACACACACACACACGTTCCCGAACTTTTAAGAACTTTTTATCTTAGAAAAATTATTTTTCCTCAAAGAAGTAAAAATGAAAACAGACACTGAAAAGGGAGAGGGGAAGGATGAGAATGAAAAATCCTAGCAAAGCCATTCTTGAGCCAGACTGTAATGCTCCTACCTTCCTATTGCTTCCATTTTCCACTACCAATTTGCCACACCATAAAATGGGAAGAATGATCATTGGATCATAGACTCCTAGAGCTAGGAGATTCTATGATTCTGGGTTTGAATTTCTTCTCCCAAGCCTAATGAGGAAAGATGGAGTAGGAAACAGAAGGATGAGTGAGGAATAGCCAAGTAAACTCACTGGAGACTCCACACACTATATCAGCTCTTGCAGAACTGAGAACTGGTTATATTGTGACATGGTTTTAAATTAGTCACTCAGGTCAGTCAGCTCTTTATAACAAAGCAGGAACCAACATGGAGGCACGGTCTAGCCCAAGAGTCTTTTCAGGACCCCTTTGCCCCAGTCTGTAAGATACCTGGCTCTAGTAAAGCCTGAGTAACAAACATAGCAGAACCAGTTAGCTGAGGTCACCAGGGTCAGAATCTAGGAAACCTAAGATTCTTTATAGCAGAGTAATGAAGTAGGATTCAGAATGAGTCAGATGTATGGCAGAATCCGATGCACAGACTAGTCATGTCGGCCTCCCTGATCCTCCTTATCAGCACTGTCTAGCTCTGAGATGCTGAGCGAGTCATAATCTCTTAGTTTCTTCAGCCGTAAAATAGAATAAAAGTTGCACTTACCTAACAAAGTTATGAGGATCAAATGACAACATGCGTAAAGCTCTTTGCAAACCTTAAAAAGCTTTGTAAATGACATTATTGTTGCTGTTATATTTTAAAAGACTTTTATACTACAAAGTCCATTACTTCATTTGGTCTTCACCCACAATTACAGAAGATAGGTAGCCCACCTTTACAAATGAGGGAACTGGAGTTATGTGATTTACACAAGATTACACAGCTGGAAAGTGTTGGACTCAGGACACCAGCTCTCTCTTACTATACCAAATAATACCCAGTAATAATAATGTTGCTGTCACTAGGTCAGAGGGACAAGGCAAAAAATGCTTGGCATTTAAATCCTCTCCATGAAGTGGTTCAAGGCTACCTTTCTGGTTTTATTGTACATTATCCCACTTGCCACTCTCTATATCCCAGCCAAACTCACTTAGTTATCCAACTCAGCACTCAGTCTTCTGCCTTTCTGATTCTGCATAGTCTGTCCATGTTGGAATTCACTTCATCCCCACCTCTGCATTTTATAAACCCTGCCTTTATTTCTAGCTTCAGCTGCTACTTCTGCCTGGGAAACCTTTTCTGATGCTGTTAGTGCTTCTTCCCTCCTCTGTTTATATGTTTATATGTTAGTGCTTTTTCCCTCCTCTGTTTATATGTTTTAAACAAAAGCTCCCTGAAGGCAGACACTATTTATTTTTTGTCATTGAACACCTTCAAAGTAGGTAAGTCAAGAAACGAGAATCCTGTGGGCTAGAAGAGGAAACAAATGTTAACAGGCGATGGGAGGGGGGCGCACAATGGAGAACCAGGCAGGCACTTTATGTAAAACCTAGTCCAAGAAAGAAATACAATACTGAAATTAACAATTATTATTACCATACCATGATTTCCATGACATTTCCTTATAACAAATATATCTAAGTCATCCATATTTGGTTGAGATTAAAAAAAATAGTCCTATGTGTCAGGAATCCAAAAATAGACACTCCAATAAAACCAACATCTACCGAATCCCTAGTTGCAAGTCATATTTAACAGTGAAATAAGAAGTAGCCCACCACCTGAGATGGTGACTAACTTGATTACCATGGGTTTTGACCCCTTTACCAGCACCACGGGCTCATTTATCTTCTCTGACATATTCCTGGGACATTTCCTTTGAGTGGGATGACAATATTAATAAGCTCCATTGATTTACTAAGTTCATTAATTGCTCAAATACACCCCACACTGGAAATTAGCTTCAAATGTCTCTTTCTTGCTCTCTATGACGGATTATGTACTGGTGTCTTCTTGAGCTACCATTTCAGAACCATGGTCAGGGCACTTCCTGATGAATGGGTCACTGGTCTAACTAGTTTGCAAGATTTAGACGAGAGGCTGTGGCCCTGTCTTCATCTGTACGTGGCTAAACTTGGCTAAGAAGGATTTCATAAAGGGAAGAAGTTGAATTGGACGATCAATAAGGTCTTTTCAGCTACAAACCTAGATAGTCTCGGGGAACTTAGGCTCAGTGAGTTTAACTTAGGTTAAGTGAGTTGCCTAGGATCACACAGCTAATAAGTATCAAAGGCAAAATTAAAAGCCAAGTCTTTTCAGCTCCAAGTCCATCTCTCTCTCCACAGCACCATACTGTGTTCTGCACAGGCCCTTTCATCTCTAAATCTATGATCTTATGATCCTATCATATTGTTCTGGAGGGGAAAGGATTGGAAGATTCTTAATACAGACTCAAACTTTTGAAACATGGCAAGGGAACTACCTGTATATAGTCACAGAGTCAGAATAGCTCTCTAATTCCACAAACAAAAATGGAAAACCTTCTCTCCATTCTGTAGACTTAGAAGCAGTGGCTATAAGATCTGTTGTCCCTAGGACACTAGGAAGTGGGGGAAGAATTGAATGGGCAGAGAAGAGGACAGCTTTTTCAGGCCCATTTACAAAATTAGTCTAGATGCTATCCCACACAATAAAGTATCTGCTTCTTCTCTTTTTAGGGATTTATGCAAAGATCTCAGCTACTGGGGAAAGCATTCACTGTTTGACAAAAAGTGCTGGAAAGCAATCTGGCAGAAATTATATATAGACCAACATCTCAGACATATACTAAGATAAACTCCAAATGGATACATGATTTAAACATAAAGGATGGCATGATAGACAAATTAGATGAGCAAGGAAGAAATTACTTTTTGGATCTATATATAGGGGAAGAGTTCATGATCAAACAAGTGGTAGAATCAAAGAAGATAAAATTGACATTTTAAAAAACATAAACTAAGAAGGCTTTTGCCCGAACAAAACCAATACAATTAAAATTAGAAGGGAAAAAAAGTAACTGGAAAAAGTCTTTGTATCAGGTTTCTCTGATAAAGGTCTCACTTTCAAGATATATGAGGAACCAATTCAAATTTATAAAATAAGACCGATTCCCTAGCAGATAAATGAACAAAGGATATGAACAGGCATTTCTTAAAGGAAAACGTCCAAGCTGTAGCCATATTAAAATAAAATGTTCCAAATCACTAGTAATTAGAGACTTGTAAATTATGGCAGCCTTGAAACTCTACCTCACACGCATAAAAGGGAAATGACAGTTGTTAGAAGGGCTGCAGGGAAGTGGGCACATTAATGCATTGTTGATGGAGTTGTGAATTGGTCCAGCGCTTCTTGGAAAGAAATTTGGAATTATGCCTTCCAGAGGCTTATGATCAGTAAGCATTATGTTAAGGCCTCACTGTAGGTAGACCAGAGGAGAATAAGAACAGGTAGGGCCTTTGCGAAACAGTCCCCAAGGGCCCATTCACTTGTGGGAGGGAGGGGTGGAGAGAAGCCCATTATTTATAATGCAGTTTGCAGTCCACCAGGGAGCTTTGGAGGCCTTCAGATTGGGAGATACTGGGGTAACGGCCCTTTTGGCCTTCTCTGTCTTTATGTGTGGAGCCCTGGACTCAACAGAGAGGCGATTCGTTAGTCCTCTGAGGGTGACAAAGAACAGAATTATTCCCTGGGAAATATTGAAGGGTGGAAGGGGTAGTTCAGTTCAATCTTTATTCCTTGGTCCTTAGTTTTTTGGGTTTTGTTTTTTATTCAAGGTTCTACAGATCTCACAAAAAGGTTGAGCTGTGCTAAGTCTGCACGGATGTCTTGACCTGGAGGGAAGCTGGGAGGAGACGGAACTGTATTCGAATTCTACTTCCTTCGCTTACTACTTGTAAGTTACCTGGAGTAAGTCCGTTTCCCCAAGCTGGAGCATGACTAGCTAGTTTTTAAGGTACCTTCCACAAAATGCCCTTGTGGTTATCTCTCGTTTTCTTGCTTAGGAGCAGGATTGTACTAGGGCTGTTCAAAACCGTTCGAGCTCCCGGTAGATGAGTCGTTCTTCACTGAGAGGGAATATTTTCCTTGGGTTGATTTCTATCTTTATTTTCAAGCGCAGCCAGACAGCCCAGGCAAACAAGTACCTAGCTGACTGTTTCCCCCACTTCTGCAGAAAACAAAGACCTCTCCTTGTGCTGATTCGTCAACGGCCTGAAGGCAAAGTGAGCTGCAGACTCCGCCGACGGCAGCGTCTGGAGCGACATTGAAGGGCAGCCCCCTCAGCGTTCGAGGCTGCAAAATGTCAAGACTGATTACAAAGGTCACTTGGCTTGCCAGATTTCAGCTGCTTCCAGGAGAGAAGCCCTCCTGCTTAGGAAGGGTTTTAGTTTGTTTTCTAAAGAGAGAATCACAGAACCAGAGAAGGTAAATTGGGGGAGAAGGCTAAGCAATAGGTGGGAGAGTTGGAAGGGCTTCTCTTCCTCCTCCACCTTCCCTCTCTGCCTCCCTCCCTGCCCCATCATCACACAAAAAAAAATCCTCTTGTGTGGGAGGTATCTGCAATTAAAAACTTGAGTATGACATAGAGTGACAAATGAAGACCTTGCCCTTAAGTGCTTACTGTGAACCCGGTACCATGCTATACGACAATGAGTTAACAAACAAAACCAGTTCTGGGTCTCAAGGTGCTCACATTCTAATGGAAGAGACAAGATTAAAGTAACTAGATAGAAAAATATATAAAGAGGAGATGGAAAATGATCAGGAGACTCCAGGGGCTCTCAGTCTGACACAAACAACTCCGATCTAGCTAAAAGCAAAGTGGGTGCACATGGGACAGAAAAAAAGCAATATGTAATCAACTAATTAATAATCAGTCAACAAGCACATATTAAGCACCTACTATGAGCCAGGCAAAATTAGAAAGTATAAATAAAGGGTGTGATAGAAGGTGACAGAACAATTGCTAATATAATGATAGAAATTGTTAATACCAATTGTAATATTACTTGCCAAGTCCCTTCAATGATCCCAGCAATGTCAGAATTCCGGTTTTGTCTTTATATTCTTACTCTTAAGGGTCCTTAAATCACCGAATGGGCATTGCCTCAGACAACCTGACACCCAGGAATGACTTTAGCTTGAAAAGGCCAAGGTCTCCCACTGCATCAGAGGCCATCTCCAGTTGTCCTGACCTATGTCTTGTCACTGGACTCGGATAACTTTGGAGGAGAAAGGGAGGCTGGTGATTTTGCACAGTCCCACCTCACTTAAATCCAATTCACCTGCAAGTCAAGATACCATTCTCCTGATGTCCTTTTCAAGAACTGACAGTCCCAACAACAACAATAAGAAGAAAAACTTTTAATATATTGTCATTTAGGTTGAGCTGAACCACACCCTAAATCCCACCCTGGCTCTTACCCTATAAACAAAGCCAGTGGTGAGCTAGACCAGTTCCAAAAGTGGTTCCTAATGTCTTTATCTCCTTTTCCTTGGGATTCATGGCATGAAGGACAAAACAGCCAGGATGATGTAGTTTACCTTGCCCAGATTGCCAAGGGTGACTGGGATCTCATGGTCAGGCCTATGTCATATTAACCTCCTCCCCCTCTCCTCCTAAAGGTGTAAGAAGCTTTTTTTATGGGTCCTTGGATTGGGAAATCAATTGTGCTCTACATTCATTCATGAGACATCCCCCAGGGTGGAAAGTTTGTTATTCAACTAAAGATGATTTTTTTTCCTCAACTCACAGCTTTGATTTATTTCAGGACTCCACAAAAAGAAAGACTGCTGGATCTGGAGTCTGAAGCATTGGGTTTGATTATGAATTCTGCTACTTCTTGTCTGTGTGGCCTTGGATAAGTCCTTAGCCTCCTTAGGGTCTCATTCCTTAGGTCTATAAAATTGAGGGGCTTCAATTATATGATTTCCGGAGTCCCTTCTAGCTAATATATATATATATATATTTATAATATATACATTTATACATAACATATACATTTATATAGCATTTGCAAAGTGCTTTACAAGTATTACTTCATTTGATCATCATAACAACCCTGAAGTAGTTATTATTATTATCCCCATTTTACAGTTCAGGAAACTGAGGCAGACAGAGACTAAGTGACTTTTTCAGGGTCACACAGCTAGTAAGTATCTGAGGCTAGATTTGAACTCAGGTCTTCCTGACTCCAATCTAACACTCTATCCATTTTGCCACCTATCTCTAAAATTGATAATATATGATAAAGGGGATGTTAAAACATCTCCTTGGTATACATTGTTGCATTTGATCTTTATAACAACCCTGTGAAGTTGGTGCTATTATTATCCCCATTTAACGGTTGAGAAAGCTGAGGCATATAGAAGATAAGTGACTTGCTCAGTGTTACACAGCTGGGAAGTATCTGAGGTAGACCTTTGTTTCTCCAGCACACACCACTCCATACTGCTCCAGCTGTCAAGAATAAATGCAGTGGAAAATAACAAATGTTGGAGGGAATGTGGAAAGATTGGGAAACTAATGCATTGTTGGCAGAGTTGTGAACTGATTCAACCATTCTGGAGAGCCCAAAGGGCTATCAAATGCACATACCCATTGACCCAACAATACCACTGCTAGGTCCATATCCAAAAAAAAGGAAAAGGACCTACGTAAACAAAAATATTTGTAGTAGCTCCTTTTGTGGTGGTGAAGAATTAGAAATTGAGGGGATGTTCATCAACTGGGGAATGGCTGAATAAGTTGTGGTATATGATTGTGATGGAAAACAATTGTGCTATAAGAAATGATGAGCAGGTAGACTTCAGAAAAATCTGGGAAGACTTACACAAACTGATGCAAAGTGAAATGAGCAGAACCAGGAGAACATTGTACATAGTAAGAGCAACACTGTGTGATAATCAAAGCTATTCTCAGAAATACAATGATACAAACCAATTCCAAATGACTTATGATGAAAAATGTTATCCACCTCCAGAGAAAGAGCTGATGGAATCTGAATATAGTTTAAAACATACTTTATTTTTCTTGGGGTTTTTTTGGCCTTTTTTTTTTTGCAACATTGCTAATATAGAAATATGTTTTGCATGACTGCACATATACAATCTATGCCAAATTGCTCGCTTTCTCAATGAGGGGTGAGGGAAGGGAGCAAGGGAGAGAATTTGGAACTCAAAATTATAAAAAACAAATGTTAAAATTGTTTCTACATGGGGTTTTAAATATATATGTATATATACGTGTGTGTATATACATATGTACACATATACATATATATATATATATAATTTTCACATTAAAAAAAGAGTAAATGCAATGCTAGGGAAAAGGAAGAAAAGTGGTCTCTAGGTATCTAATGCCTAGACAAGCCATGGTCAAATTTGTAGTCAAAATAGAATTACATTTGAATCCCAGGTCTGCCACTCACTATTTGTGTGACCTTTAGTAAGTAACTTTAATTCTTGAGGGCTAAATTTCCCCATCTGTCAAGTAAAGAGGCAGGGGTGGATGACTTTTAAAGTCCCTTGTGGCTCTAAAATCCTATAAAGTTAACTGGATTCAGAGACCAGGGATCTGGGTTCAAATCACAGCTTTTCTACTTACTGCCTGTGAAGCCTTGAACAAGTTACATAAGCACGCTAAGACCTTGGTTTCTTCCTCTGTTAAATGAAGAAGTTGGACTAAATGACCTGTGAAGTTCTCTTCAAGCTTGAAATCTATGATCCTGTAAGCCTTATCAATCACTTCTGTCATTCCAAGAAGGTTTACTGACAGAAATGGAATTGTAGGGTCAAAAGAGGAATGAGGGCCTGAAAAAGCTGGATCCTACCATCCCTTTCCAAACTAAGGAGGCTAGAGTTTTAGGACTTCCTCTTCAGATCAAGAAAGAAGAGGAAGATCCAAGAGACCTGAGTTCTTAGTCAATTTACTTTGCCTCAGTTTCCTCATCTGTAAATTTCAATAAACCCTCCTTCCTTTCTCCCTCTGGCTATGCAGTGCAATGAGGTAAAGGATAGACATGTGCTTTGGGCCATTAGAAAAAAAGATGCTACTGACATTACTTTGATTGCTACTGTAAGGAAAGAGTGGTATATTTGATGTGCTGTGCCTCCTCCCTAGAGTGGGGACAGTCAAGCAGGTTGGGGAAACACACCCAGCTATGAAATCAGCAGCCCTGGTAAATGACTTCCTGGGGTCAGGAGAAGGGTTGCCATATGGGGAGATAGAAAGAAGCTTCAGGAATCATCTCTGGGTTTCAATTATCTAAATCTCTCTGTCCCTTATTAGCAAGTGAGAGTTGACACTGATTTGCCATTTCCATCCTCAGGGTTTCTCATGGTAATGGAAATATTTTAAATTTCTGTAGTCTTTCAACTGAGAATCTCTGAGTGCACATTCCTTTCTCTGTCAGAGAAGAGTGCCTGGGGCTTTGGGCTCTGAAATACCAAATCCGCGTCACATTTTTTGGCTCAGTTCCTATGGATACTAAACCTTTCCCCTCCTATGAGGAATTGGTCTGGATTTCGATGTACAATGTCAGCATCCTTTCCTTTAAAGGGGCTCTTTAGACTTTTCCAAAGGAATATAGTGGTGAAAAGAGAAAGTTCTAGAACACCATGGCAGAAATATCAAGAGCTAAAATTGGAAGGCAACAGACTAGAGAAAATGACTGTCTGGCTGCAGAATTCCATGATTCCAGGGCTGTGACTGAATGCCATTAGAACACCTGGATGAAAAATTGGCCAATCACTGGGATGTTTGGCATTGGGTAGAAACAAAATAACAACATATGGAGAGAAAAGAAGAAAGAGAAGAGAGGAAGAAAGGAATGAAAGAAGGAAGGACATAAGGAAGGAAGGAAATTAAATAAGGAAGGAAGAAAAAAGGAAATAAGGAAGAAAGGAAATACAAGGAAAGGAAGATATAAGGAAGGAAAGAGAGAAGGATATAATATATAAGGAAGGAAGAAAATTAATAAGGAGCAAAAGAAATAAGGAAGAAAGTGAAGAAGGAAGCAAAAGTATAAGGAAGAAAATAAAAAAGGAAGGAAGGAAGGAAAGGTAAAGGCAAAGCGAGCTCAATGCCAAGAAGACTGGGTCCTCAGTAGAGCTCTACTTCTAGCTGGCTACAGATGATGTGGACCTCCCTGGGCCTCTGCTTCTTTTTCTTGGAAAAGAAAGAGTTAGCCTAGCTGACCTTTAACATTCCTTCCTATTCAAATAGTCCATGTTTCTAGGGACTTTGTGATACACATACACATAAATATACATATGCACATACATATACATATTACACATATTTATACATATGCTGCCTCCTTTTCCTAGCTTGGGCTGCTTTTAGAAGGAAGCTTCAACAATGACAGCAGATGACTCATCAGAGCCCCCTACTTCCATGAGCCCCACATCAAGTCATTTGTAGAAAGCAATCTTATCTCCAGGCTTTTGATCTCATAGCACTGAAAGCTAGACTGGACATCTGAGCTGCTCCCCTCTCTCATTCCCAAAGAAATCAGATACTTAGAGAGTTACAATTCATCCTATTACCCCTTTAAGCATAAGACTAGAACAAATGAGCTAAGGGTGCATGGGGAGGATTGAACATAGGCATTAGAAGGGACTTCCTATTTGTGAAAGTTATTCAGCAATCCCAGTGGTGTGCTTAAAGAAGACTGTCTTATGTAATTCTATTAGAAAGCAATTGGACCCCTGTCTGGGCAGTTAGAAGTCTTCCCTAGAGGCAAGAGAATAGACAAATTGACTTCTCTGGGTCCCCTCTGTCCCCCTCACCTGTCTCAGGTATCTGGAGTTTGATTTCTCTATCCCCCTCCTCTGAGATTTCCTATTTTCACACCAGGCATGGTCTTTGATGCTCCCTGTGACTTTAAGAGCACAGAATCCTGCCAAAGCTCGGACGGCCCCAGGCAGCTACAGGACCAGTGACTGGCAGCCTCCTCTGACCCATAAAAGTCACTCCAGGCCTAGAAGCCACTGAGCTTTCCAGCAAAAACAGCAAGAGGTCAAGCAGCCCCACCTCATCATGCTTTTTCATATCCATCATTCGAACAGGACTAAAATTACCCTTTCCTCCTGGGCTGAGCTGAGATTGTTTTGGGTTTTTTTTTTCTGAACAGTGGAACCATTCTGCTACTTAAGTATATGTTTACTCCTCTGGTGTTTAATGTAAATGTGCTGTTTTGCTTCTCTTCCTATGTGTTCATTTGCTTCAGAGCTGTTGGACACCATTCATTCATTCAAGAGACTTATTAAGCACAGTACTGTGTGCTGAGAACTGTTTTAGATACTAACGAAAATACTGCTTCACATTACTCTTCTGCTCAATAACCTTCTATGAATCCCCATGGTCTCAGAAGGAGGTCTAAACTCTTTGGTTGGGCTTTCTAGGCCTTCTGCCTCCTGGCTACTCACTACCTGTTCAATGTATCTCCTGTTAGTCAAACTGGTTCTACACATTGTTTCCCCAAAACACCATGTCCATTCCCACCTCTGTGGCTGTGTTCTCATTATTCCTCTGTCTGAAATGGCACTCATCACTCTTTCTGTGTATCTAAAGCCAATATCCTTCAAAGCCCAGTTCAAGTCATATGTCCCCCCAAACCCCCAGGCCTCAGTGATAATTCTCTTCTCTGAATTCTTACAGCTATCCCTGTCTATTTCACTTACTTGGTGCCTACCATTTGCCACCTTATATTATTTTTCTTTTTGTGTCTCCCAAGCTGTTATAAATTCCTCAGGGACAGCATCAATTCAATTTAATTCAACAATCATTTATTAGGTGTTTACTTATATACCAGGCACAGTGCTAGGCACTGGTGACAGAGAGAAAAAAAAGTGAAACATTTCCTGCCCAAAGTGTTTATACAAAAAGTAAATGCAGATTATATACAGATTAAATGAAAGGGTTTTTTTTGGCCTCATTGCTAAGTACAAACACTTGCACTGATGTTCCATAAATACATTTGTTGATGATAACAAGATGTCCAATCCTAAGGTTCTAGTGCTGATCAATTTAGGGAAATGAATGATTCCTTTCACCATTCCCTGGTATGACACCCCGGAAACCTTGAGAAACTGAGTTGGATCAGGAAAGCAAACAGACGCCTTGGAGTGCATTCTCCTGGGTGAATGAAATGCCCAGGAGCCCTAAAGGCTCTTAATCATACTGACAGGGATACTGAAGATGAAGAAGCCAGACGGGTGACAGACATGCAGTTCTTCTGACTTTCTCTTCTACCTCTAGACCTGGAAGAGATTGGCTGCAGTCATTTTAGCCATCCCCTTGCATTCATACAAGCCCTGGATCTGTCCTGTTCTCAAGAGCTATAACCAATGATTGGTGTGCCCAGGGCAAGTAGAACAAACAGGTTGTGTTTATCCTTCGTTTTCGAGGAGGATCATGGCATCAGAGAAATGATGACATGACTTGCAGTTGACTTTAATTTGACTGAGGGAGGGCTGTGCAAGGTCACCAGCCTCACTTTCTCCTCTGGAGCTATCTGGATCCAAGGACCAGATATTCAACAGGATGACTGGAGATGGCCCAGCAAAACAACATCTCAGTCACATATGAAATAGAGTCTGGAAGGGCCATAGAGCAGGGGAAGGGAGGCATGGTCTAAGGAGGAGCTAATCTGAGGTGGGCAGCAGGGCATAAGGGTAGGGAAGGAAGGAAAAGATAGCTTCTGATTTTAACTTGCTAGCTAGCAAAGTAGATTCTTGGTATAATTAATTCTTCATAGGTGACCTCTACATCAGCACCCTGGGACTTTGGCCCACTCTAGTTTGCCTATTCTTAAAAATCTCCAGAGGAAGGAGAACATTATACACAGTAACAGCCACATGTGTGATGACTAACTTTGGCAGGCTTAGCTCTTCTCAGCAATGCAAGGATCTAAGATAACTCCAAAAAGACTCATGATGAAAAATGCTATCCATATTCAGAGAAAGAGCTTTGGAGTCTGAATGCAGATGGAAGCACACTATTTGCTCTCTTTTTTTGTTGTCGTTTTGTTTCTTCTTTCTCATGGTTCCTCCCATTGGTTCTAATTCTTTACAATGTGACTAATGTGAAAATATGTTTAATATGAATGTATATGTAGAGCTTATATCAGATGGCATGCCATCTTGGGGAGGGAGGAGGGAAGGAAGGGGGAGAAAATTGAAAACTCAAAATCTTATGGAAGCAAATGTTGAAAACTAAAAATAAATAAATTAATTTTAAAAGAATCTCCAAGGCAGGAGTTTCCATAAACATCCTTGGTTGTCTTGTTGAAACGCTTATGGGTCCTCAGAACCAAAAAGTTTAGCCTGACATTCACACCTTTTCACTGGCTGCTTCCTTCCTCCCCTCCCCATGCCCCTCACCATTCTCATGCCTGGAATGTTCTCCATCTTCATCTTCAGCTCCTGGCTTCTTTCAAGACCCAGTTCAAATCCCACTTTCTGCCCCCACCTCTAACCCATTCTCCTAGCATCTTCTCTTTGCTATTACCTCCTGTTGACCCTGGATCTATCCTTTCTGGACATCATCCTCTGCATATTGCCTCTCCCGTTATGTGAGCTCCTTGTGGATGGGGACTGCTCTTGCCTTTCTTTGTAGAGACCCAGCACAGCACAATGCCTGGCATGTAGTGAGAGTTTTGTAAATGCTTGTTGACTGACTGCTGTCCATTTTAGTCTTTATTTCTTGGCCATGGTGGTGATGGCCACATCTCGTGGTATTACTCCCTTTGCTGGGAGCTGTCTTAGCATTGTCTCTTTAGAATTCTTTGGCATTGGTGCCAATTTGGAGTTAGTACCTCCAAACTCTGGTGAAGTCTGCCTTTACCAAAACTCTTGGGCCTTTGAAACATACCCCAGCAAGTCATAAGCCTTCTTAGTATCTCGGCAATGAAATACGTGGTAGAAAAGAATGATGGGGGGAGGGATTTTATAGCCCAGGAATTATTAGCCCTGGATTTGTGCATTTGTTGTTGTTTTTAATATTTTGATAACTGCATTTCAGTACTGTAGGTTTTCTTTTTGATCTTATGCATTTAAAAACATTATTCTGAGAAAGGGTTGATAGGTTTGACCAGACCAGACAACCAAAGGGGTTCATGACACAAAGTTAAGAACCATCACCATAACTTAATTTCTTAAAAAGCCTGAGCCTCTGGGCCTCTGCTCATTTACAGATCTTTTGAGCAAGGTCCTTAATCTTTCTGTATCTCTTGTCATTGTTATTGTCCTGGCCTGGGATATCTTCTCCCCTCTTCTTTCTCTTCCTTTGTTGTTCAATGTTGTTAAAGGCTCACCACCTCCAGGAAACTGATCCAATAACACCCAGCTTCCTCTAGACACAGTGAGAACACACAGCTACATTGTTCTACTTTGTAGTTGTATATGCCCTTACCCAGTCCATTCTTTATTGTTAGAAGGACAACTCTCAGGCAATAACCAGGTTTCTCCTTCGTCTGTAGCTCTGTATTAGACTTAGGATTGAGCTTTGCTCACTTGGGCATGCATTAAGCTGATGGACACTCTCTGTGCCTTCCCATCTGAGCAATGGATCCAAGAATCTAGAACTTCTACTTCTAACACTGCTTTGAGTATACACATGTGACCCTGGCAAGCCTCTTCATTTTGCTAAGCTTCCTTTTCCTCTTCTGTAAAATGAGGGAGTTGAGTTACATGGTCTCTAAGCTTCCTTCTAGTGCTAACATTCTTCAAGTCTATAATGATAAGATAGGAGATGTGATCATGATTCTTACCTTTCTTTACTAGCACTTAGCACAATGCCTGGCACATAGTAGGTGCTTAATAAGTGAATATTAATTGACTGATCTAAGCTTCTTTGTGTCATGGGCCTCTTTGCTGGCCTGGTGGAACCGATCGACTCCTCAGAATAATATTTTTAAACAGAAAAAATAAAATACAAATAGGATCACAGTAAAATCACAAATAAAAAAGAATTATGAAAGAAACCAATTATATTGAAATATGGTTATCAGAAATATTAAAAAACAAACAAGCTCAGTCCCTGGGTTAAGAACCCCTGTAGCAGAAATGGGACCAGTGAAATCCAAGGCCCCTTTTCATCAGTGCCCCCTTGTCCTCCAGCCTCACATCTGCCCTGGCCATCTGAAAATAGCGAGCAGTAATAATTCTCCTTCTAAAAACACAACTTCTCTCCCAGCAGTAGTGAAGTTCATTGCCACACTCAGCCTCCCCTGCTATTTGCGTGTTGCTAGGAATTCAGGTTGTTCTGACTCTAATTAGCAGGTGCTGAGCAGTTTTGCACATTTCCTAGTAAATATGTCATAACACAAAAATCCATTCACTCTTTCTCTCCCCACTAACCACCATCTTCCCTACATAGCACACATTCTACTCTCTCTTCCCCAACCCCCTTCTTAGCTGTTAAACTGAGATGGGTTTTTCTTCTAGTGGAAAAAAAAACAATTTGAGCCTGGCTTTATCACTGGTATATAATAGTTTTACAACGTATTCCAAATTCTCAGACTGCTCTCCCAGAATCATCTTCTGAGTTGAAAAGGACCTCAGAGGTCATCTGGTCCAGCCTTATAAGTTAGACATTCCACTGTCCTACCACAGGCTCCTCTCTCTCTCTCTCTCTCTCTCTCTCTCTCTCTCTCTCTCTCTCTCTCTCTCTCTCTCTCGCCCCCCCCCCCCGTGTGTGTGTATGTCTCTCATATCATGAAATTTGATCCCTTTAACCCAACCCTTTTCTTCTAGTTCATTGCTCCAACTCTGGCTTCACTTATATAGAGGAATATGCTGGAAAATATTTAGCAATCAGCTATTTTAAATAATTGTATTATTACTATTTCTTTGACAATTTCTTAAGTCTAGACAATCAACAAAGCAATAAAGCATACCCAGATTTGTAGCACTTGACAATGTCCAAAGCAAAAATACTCACACTGAAAATTTAACAATCAGCTTTGGAGATCAAGTATGAGCCAGCCTCAATGCACCCCATTTAAATATCTTGGTTTTTTTCTATAAATTTTATTTAATATATTTAGCTTTCAGCATTGATTTTCACAGGAGTTTGAATTATAAATTTTCTCCCCATTTCTACCCTCCTCCCCACTCCAAGATGGCGTATATTCTGGTTACCCTGTTCCCCAGTCAGCCCTCCCTTCTGTCACTCCACTCCCCTCCCATCCCCTTTTCCCTTCCTTTCTTGTAGGGCAAGATAAATTTCTATGCCCCATTGCCTGTGTATCTTATTTTCTTGTTGCATGCAAAAACTTTTTTGTTTTTGAACATCTATTTTTTAAAACTTTGAGTTCCAAATTCTCTCCCCTCTTCCCTTCCCACCCACCCTCCCTAAGAAGTCCAGCAATTCAACATGGGTCACATGTATATCATTATGTATAACCCTTCCA
>CM053626.1:53747125-53804438 GCA_028646595.1 Phalanger gymnotis | reverse complement strand
CCCTCTCCCCCCCCCTCTCTTTGCATTTCACCCAACCTGGAACTATAGCAAGCACTCACAGGAAGCCTTTAACCTGTTTCATTTCCCCTACCTGATTTACTCCTCCTGAGAAAACCTGTTGGCCCTCCACTCAGGATTCATCCCATGAGCTTTTCTGACTACTGTGTCACACCATTGAATCCCAATAAATAAGCAATCCAGTATAACAACATAGGTTGACTTGTTGCTTGCTAGATATCATATTAACTCCTCTCATGCCACAACTTTTCCATTTTGTACTTGGGTGACTGATTTTTTGAATCCATGTAGGACTTTACATTTATCACCATTAAATTCCATATTATTAGACTCAGACCTTCTTTCTAGCAGCTGAGATATTTTTACATTCCAACTATGTCACCCAAGAGTCTGGCTGTCCCTTCCAGCTTTGTGTCATCCACAGATTTGGCGTGCATGCCATTTATCTCTTCAAACAAGTCACTGATTGAAATGCCCAAGCTCTTATCCATTCAACATTTATTAAGCTCCTACTATCTAACATTCTGGGATCCACAATTGAACATTTAGAATAGGCATTGTATCAGTGACATTCTATGTTTCTTAAAAATCAGTGATATCATCCAACCCCCAGGTGATTTCCACATAACATTGATAGGTGTTCCAAGTCTCAACTGAGGGACAAATGGCAGAGCCACCCTGGAGCTTGTGCTCCCTCAAAGAGGAGTTGCTAAGTTTAATTCTTGCTGTCTCTCCAGCCCTCCTGCTGGGATGATTGAAACAACCCCCTAAATCAAGCTGAAGCTGGCTAAACTCCCTGCCGAGCTGCTCCTTCCCTGTGCCCCTCCCCCTTTCCCTCAGAGACATCCAGAATGAGCCAGAGTGCTTGCCTGCAGCAAACACAGGTAGATCCTCCCTGTACCTCTTCCCTACCCCCTCCTGCCTTTCTAGTCCCATCCTTTCCCAGCCCCACTGCTGAGAAGTCCCATGAGGAAGAATTTCAATTGAATTAAAAGGAAAAGAAGGAAGGCTGTCTGATGCTTGATTGCCATTCATTCCACAATTATACATAGCTTGTGGTGAGATTCTCTCTTTCAGATTCTAGGTCTTCAGGTCAGTATTTATTTCCATGGCTGGAGTAAGTGACCTGGGGGTGGTATCTATGAGGAGTGGGGCTGACAGTGAGCAGAGAGGCCTTTCCATCCTGAGTTGTCCTCTCTAAGATTGCCGAGCCCTAAGTCAATAGGACATGTTAGAGCTGGGCTTCAGCAGGGAGACGTGGAAAGAGCTGGAGGCTCATGTGATGATGGAAGCTGGTCTGACAGGCTGGACTGCAGCTCTCCCAAACCCATCAGCCATTCTGATCTTCATCCAGATCCCCTTGTTTGTAAGAATACAAGAAGGGACCCAGGCTCAGAGGCCAGAATGGCAGTGACAGGACTGAAGAGAGTTCTTGAATTCGTTTCTCAGGTCATTGGTACAGAGGAGGAAAGAGAGGTCTAGAGTTAGATTGGAAGTTACCTAGGCCAACCCCCTCCTCTTAAATATGAGAAGAACTGAAGGGACAAGGTCACAGAAGTAGTAAGTGATAGAGCTGAGATTTGAACTCTGCTTCTACAACATGAAATCCAAATATTTCCATTAAACTACAACAGGTTTGGTCAATTGAGCTAAAACCACCCATCCCCATACAATGCCCCAGACTCCTAACCCTTGACTCCCCAGCTAGCTTCTGTCAATCATGAATCCTATCAATCAGCTTTCCCTACCATATCCCTGAATAAAGAGAGTTGGTAGGAAGAGTGAGAAGGATCATTAGATTTTCCCAGCTGGGAGGGATCTTTGGGATTCTTTCATTCAACCCCCTCATCTTCTCATTTTACAGGACAGGAAATTGGCCCAAGGTCACACAGGTCCAAGGTCCATGCAAAATCAGTAGTGGAAGTCATGTTTCCTTACCTGTCCTCCTCTCCTTTCCAAATTCCTGGTTCTTTTCAAAGAGCCCTTCTGCGTTAAAAGCAAGGTTTTCTTAACCTCAGCTCATTGGATGCCTCCTACTTTTCATAATCCTGCCTTCGAGCACATGGCTTCCAGAAAGACTCATGGCACAGCTTTCTACTATCAGGCTGATTGAATTTTTGCCCATCAAAGGTAGCTAGGGACAATAGGAAGAACACTGGCTTTGCAGTTTGGGGGTGGGCTCCTTTCAAATCCCACTTCTGACAATGACTAGTTCTGTGATCTTGGTCAAGTCACTTCCTTCTTTAAACCTTTCTTTCTTCATCTATGAAATGAAGGCTTTGGACTAGATGGCCTCAGAGATCCCTTCACGCTATAGATCTATGACCCTGGAGAGTGCCTAGTACTGAAAGGACAGCCACCCAGAAAGGTGGCTGGTTGGACCCCTAAGTGAAAAGCTTCAGAAGGGGCCTCGAGCATCCAAAAGCATCCCTGATCTTGCTGCTGTCATTCATTTACACCATTTCACAGTTCTTTGGATCTGCAGGCTCCCTGCTGGTCCTGCTGTTTCCTTCTGTGATTGCTGTTCTATTTATTTCTATTGTTTAAGAAATCAAATGGCTTTGATTACACCCACAGCCTCTCATGAATGAGTACATTTAGCCTACTCACAATGCACCAGGTCCCATCCGCAGCCCTCTGTCTCTGACCCAGGGAGGAGTCGGAGCTCCTGCTGCTGCTGGGCACTATTAGCTGACATCAGTGATTCAATGAGGGGTGGCTTGAGGCAGAGACCCTCTCTGGGATGCAAAAGATGATAAACACAGCCCCTGCTTGCCTAGAGCTCAAAGTCTGAAGGTTGGGAGAGGGAAAGGAGGGAAGGATGAGACCAGGAGTTTCGAGAGGACCCAAGCATCCACTAGGGAACAGAGACCACCAAATTCTCCCCATAGCAAGAAGCAGCCACTCAGACCTATCTATCTAAGAGCTGAGGAAGGAGGGAAGGGAACAGGCAATTATTAAGCATCTACTGCATGCTGGGCACTGTACTAAATGCTTTACAAATATTATCTAATTTGATCCTCACAACAACCCTGAAAGGTGGGTGCTATTATTATCCTCATTTTTACGGATAAAAAATACTGAGGCAGACAGAGGTTAAGTGACTTGCCTAGGGTCACACAGCTAGGAAGTATATGAATTCAGGTCTTCCTGACTCTAAACTCAGAGCTCTGTGAATGCTGGCCTTCGAATCAGAAAGATGAGTTCAATTAGTGCCTTAGACACTTACTGGCTCTGGAACCTTGGGCAAATTAATTAACCTCCCATGGTCTTAGTTTCCTTATCTGTAAAATGAAGGGACTCAATTCATTGACCCCGTGGTCCCTTCCAATTCAAATATTTGAGCGTTCTAAAATAGGAATCGTTTTGTTGTTCAGTTGTTTCAATCCAGTCCAATGTGGGGTTTTCTTGGCAAAGATACTGCAGTGGTTTGCCACTTCCTTCCCCAGCTCATTTTACAGATGAGGAACTGAGGCAAACAGGGTTAAGTGACTTGCTTAGGGTCACACAGCTAATAAAGTGTCAGAGGCAAATGTGAACTTAGGAGGACTAGTCTTCTCAATTTCAGGACTGTCATTCTATCCCCTGTACCACCTAGCTGCCCCTCACATGAGGACTGGGTGGCAACATAGTCTCTGCTTTCCCAGAACTCAAAATCTACATGAGGGAAATGAGGTATGCTTAAACATTAACCTGGAGAAGAGAAGGCTTAGGTCATATATTATGGCTGTATTCAAACCTTTGAAGGGCTGTCATAAAAAAGAGAAACTATACAGAATGCCCCCAAATCCCTAGCACTTTTGGGGCACCCTCTATTTGTTCTGTTTGGCCCCAAAGGACAGAAGAGGAGCGTGGGAAGAAGTTAGTGAGGTGGCTATCTGCAGAACGTATGGAACAACCTGCTCACAATGGAAGTGGTCCCATTATGCTGCAGAGGCACAGGGGGGCTTCAAGCAAATGAAAGATGACACCTCGTAAGGTATTTTGTAGAAAGAATTCTTGATCAGGACCAAGTTAGACCAGCTGATTGATGTCCCTTCAAATACTGAGATACTTATATGCAAAGGAGGTTCACCAGATGAGCTGAGCATTAGGAGGAGGGGCCTTAGAAACCATTTAGTCTAAGCCCCTCCCTTTTGTAGATGAGGAAAGAGAGACCCACAGAAGTCACTTGCCCAAAGTCACACAGCTAGTAAATGGCAGAGCCAGGATTCAAACCCAGGTCCTCTGATGTCAAATCTCTTTGCACTGAACCACACAACCACAGAATGTTTGAGTTCACAAGGACCTTGGCAATCATCTCATCCATCTAGTCCAACGATACCCAAGAACGTATCTCCACTATGACATGCCTGACAGGTCATCATTCAGGCCCTGCTTGAAACTCCTCCTACTCTACTTGTTAGAAAATTATTTTCTTACATAACAATGTTAAATTTGCCTCTTATAGCTCCTACCCTTTGGTCTTGGTTCTCAAGGCAGCTGAATGGTGCAGGGCTTGGAGCCAGGAAGACCTGAGTTCAAATCCTGGATCAAACACTTCCTAGTTGTGTGACACTTAGCAAGTCACTTAACTCCTATCTCTCTCAGTTTTGTCCACTATAAAATGGGATAATAATAGATCCTACCTCACAGAGTTGTTGTAAGTATCAAATGAGACAATATTTGTAAGGTGCTCAACATAGTGCTTGATATACAGTATGTGCTTAATAAGTATGGGTTTCTTTTCTTCTCTCTTCTTGTTTCTTCCCTCAAGGACCTAATAGAGACTTGTCAATCTCTGAATGTTTGAAGACATTCAAATAATCCTGGACTTTCTTTCCAGTTCCTTGAGACATTGTCTTCCCCTACCTGTTCTCCCCAGAACCATCATTTTAGAAAAGATCCCTTCAATGGTTCACCTCAATCACTCTTGTACTCTCTGTTTAGATGCCTTCTCCTTGTCTTTTTCCCCACCTCATCCTTTCCCACTCCCCTTTATGTACTGTCTTCCCTCACTAAAAATGTAAACTCTCATGAGGAGAGACATTGTTTTGTTGGCATGTACCTGTATTACAAGAGTTAGCACAGTGTCTGCCACATAGGAAATTAAGTAATAATGCTATATCTATCTATATGTCTATCTATGTATCTCTCCATCGATCCATCTGTGTGTGTATGTATGTATGTATGTATGTATATCCATCTATCTGTGTATCGGTTCATTTATGTATATATGTATATATCTACCCATCTATCTATCTGTGTATCTATCTATCTATCTTCCTATCTGTGTATCTATCTATCTATTTATCTGTCTGTCTGTCTGTCTATCTAACTATCCATATATCTGTGTATCTGTATCTCTCTATCTATCTATCTACCTATCTATGTATCTATCTAACTCTTTCTCTATGTATCTATGGATCTATCTTCCCATCATGATTCTTCCCTCCAGCCTTTTTACTACAAGCTAAGCATCTCCAATTCCTTCATCCTATCTTCTTGTGATACAGACACAAGACCATTCACCATCCTGGTTCCCCCACCTTTGATGCTCTCCAGCTGATCAATATTCTTCTTAAATGGGTGGGACAGTGTCCAGAACTGAATACAATGACCCAGGTTAGGTCTGAACAGGGCAGAGTACGGAGGAACTATCACCTCCTTCTTCTTGGAAGCAATGTTTCTCAATGCAGCCCCAAAACAGAATTATCATTTCTGACTGTCACATCACACTTCTGACTCATACAGCCTTATTCAGGAACACTGGCTAGTGCAGCAGCTGTAGATGGGATAGGGCTGGTATGGGAGGACTGATGGTGGTGTGATGCGGTTGGTAGGAAGATTTGGTGAATCTGTCCAAAAGATGCAACATGGTACTCCAGGCAGGTGAAATAGTGAATGCAAAGACTAAAGGAAAATCAGAGTTTGGGGCCAAGGAGAGGTTGATCACTGTCACTCTGGCATATAAGGTAGGGGAGAGTTGACCAAACAGCAGCAATGGCCACTGACTCCCAAGAAGAAGAACATAAGGTAGGAGGGCTTTAGTGGCACCCTGGAGAACCTCGACATTTCTCCAGCAAGGAGGGACTGAAATTTTCATGGTTTTCCCTCATCTGTGTCCCCACATCCTCCTTCAAGCACTGCTCATGATGTCTTTCTCTCTTTTCCCCCTTTAGCCTAACTATAGGAGAAACCCAGGGAGAACAATCCACCCTTGATGAAGAATAGAGCAGAGGGAATCAATGGTGACGAGGGCCAATCAATTGGCAAAGGTCCGAAAGGCTTTCAAGAAGACATTCATTTCCAGTTAGAAAGGGTTAGAAAGGGAATCATTCACCTTAGCCTAGCATGGCCCTAAAGCAGGCAACCAAAAATAGCCACAATAGAAAAGTGTTTGTAATGCAGCTTTGGTCTAGGAGTTGGGTAATTTCTCCAAGTCATTTGTATTATTGTGAATGAAAGAAAAAAGACAAAGAATGAAGTCCTATCAGCAGAAGGGCAGGGAACTCTGAAATGTGGAAGGAACAGTTTACTTTCTGCAAGTGGTATCTTCATATGCTAATTCCCACTTCAGATTAGGCAATCAACAAGTGTTTGTGGAGGACCTACTGTGTGTGATGTACTATAGAAGGTAGATGGGCTGAAGCCAGCTCTAATGAACTTAAGAGCCCATCCTTAAATGCTCAGTATCATCATTCATACCTCAGAAACGGGCAAGCTACCAATCAGGGCTTGATTTATTGGTTTGTTGATTGTCTAGGCTTTAAAAAGTGTTGATAAAGCAAATTTAACTTTAGAAGTATGCATGCATATACTCCTCCAGTATTGTTCTACAAACACTGCAGGAGCCCAGCAGGAATTCAAGAGAAGACTCAGAGAATGAAGTCATCCCCATGCTGGAAGCCTGGTGCCTGGAGGCTGAATAATAATAATTGGCCTTTTAAGGTTTTCAAAGTGCTTTCTATCCATTGTCTCCTTTGAATCTCATGACTCAGAAGGGCATGTGTAGGAACACGTGTTCAGTCATTTCAGTCATATCTGACCCTTCATGACCCCATTTGGAGTTTTCTTGGCAGAGCTGCTGAAATGGCTTGCCATTTCTTTCTCCAGCTTATTTTACAGATGAAGAAACTGAGGCAAACAGTGTTAAGTGACTTGCCTAGGGTCACATAGTCAATAAGTGTCTGAGGCCAGATTTGAATTCAGGAAGAAGAATCTTCCTGTCTCCAAGTGCTCTATCCACTCTGCCACCTAGCTGCCCTGCCTACATGTCTACTAGCCTGGAAAGATTAGTTGGGGCCAGATTGTGGAACTATTTAAATGACAGGGTGATAGGTGCGTGGAAGAGCTGAAGAAACACAGGATTCAAAGTCTTAGGACCTTCGTTTGAATTTCAGTTTACTACTTGTGTGCCTTAACGGCAAGTCATTTAATATTTCCAGGCTTCACTTGCCTCACCTATAAAATGAGAGCCTGACGTAGTGCGTAGGGCACTGCATTTGGAGTCAGGATGATGTGTGTTCAAATTCTGCTTCAGACACTTAGCTGTGTGAACATAGATGAATCACTTAGCCATTCAGACACCAAATTTCCTCATCTGTAAAATGAGTATAACTTACCCTACCTGTCTTATGGGTATGTTGGGAGGAAAGTGCTTTGCAAACTCTTGAAGCTCCATATAAATGTGAGTTTTCAGTCAATATTGCAGAAAATCAAGAATAGGGACAGCAAAAGGGCCTAGAATAAGAGTTCTTAATCTTTTTGGGCCACTTTGGTAGTTTTGTGAAGCCTATGAAGCCTCTCTCAAAATCATGCTTTTAAACGCATAAAATAAAATACATGGGATTACAAAGGAAACCAGAGCTCAGTAAAACTAAAGGGGTGTGTGTGTGTCTGTGTGTGTGTGGTGTGTATACATACATACACATACCACACACACATATACCCAATCCAAGTTCAAAAATCATCTGAAATCTATCCACAGAACTCTCAGGAGTCCATAAACCTCAGATTAAGAAGCCTTGGCTTAGGAGGTGGTTGATAAAACAGAGAACATTTATAGTAAAGGGATCAGAAGCAGATGGAAAGAATTGGTCAAAGAGGGAGTAAGTAATGAAGATATAGATGCTATCACCATGGACAACTCTTTCTGGAAATTTGTTAGTTAAGAGAGGGAACAAGATGAGTGGATAGCAAGGGGTTTTCTAGGACTGGGAAGACCTAATCATGTCTACAGGCAGAGGGAAAGGATCCAATGGAGTAAAAGAAACTGAAGATATTTGAAAGACAAGAGCATAACTGCTGGAGCAAGCTCACATAAGAGATAGGAGGATTTGAGGTCAAAGTTACAGGTGGAAGAGTTAGCCTTGGCAAAGAAGATTGCCCCTTCATTCACTGAAACTAGGGGGAAGGAAGAGATAGAGGTTTTATTGCTAAAAAGAATCTTAAAGATCATTTGGTCCAACCTCCTTACTTTATAGCTAGGGAAACTGAGGCCCAAAGTCACATAGCTAGGAAGAACTTCAAAATTTGAATCCAAGCCTCTTGATTCAGGGAGTAGGTGGTGGGCAGATAGCACAGTGAATAGAGTGCCAGGCCTGGAATTAAGAAGACTCATCTTCCTGAGTTCAAATCTGGCCTCAGACACTTACTAGCTGTGTGACCTGGACAAGTCATTTAACCCTGTTTGCCTCAGTTTCCTCACCTGTAAAATGAGTTGGAGAAAGAAATGGCAAACCACATTGGTATCTTTGCCAAGAAAACCTCAAATAGGGTCATTCAGTCTTGGACAAGACTGAAACAACTGAACAACAGCTCCTGTCTTGAAGCCCATGCTCTAGTCGATGCATAAGAGTGGCTGAATATACAAAGAAATGATGAAGGGAATAAAAGAGAAACAATGAAGATTCTCCCACAGGTAGCCTTAACTATCTCAGTAAAGGATCATTAAGAACATATGTGGACAAAGATGTAGTCACATCTGAGATATTGTGGGAAAATCTAGAGAGATAAAGAAAAGCAAAAAGAGGCCCTGCCCTCAAGGAATTCACATTCTAATAGAGAAGACATGTAACTAGGTATATGCAAGATAGGTAATCCTAGAAGGCTGGGGGAACCGTGAAAGGCCTCCTGCGATGAGCAGTATCAAGGAATAGCAAATAGACTGGTGTAGCTGGGAAGGTAAGCAGAGGGGCAAAAAGAGTAAAAGACTAAAAGAGGAGGATGGGGCCAGGTTTTGGAGAGCTTTAAATAACAAACTGATGGCTTTATATCTTATTTTGGGAATCACTGGAGTTTCCTTAGTTGGGGGTTGGGGAAAGAATAGCGGGAGTGACATAGTCAAATCTGTGCTTTAAATTTTGTTTTAATATTTCTTGTTATCTCAGGGACTTATTTTCTGTTTTGTCCATTATAATTTTCAGGGAGTTCAATTTTTGGGTAAGAGTTATCACTATCTGTTCTAAGGTATTAGTTGTTCTTGCCTTTTTTTCTCCAAATGTATTACATTTTGTAGGAACTCTTAAGTCCTTATGTGTGTGTGTATAAATATAATGTATATATGTCATATACAAATACACATATATTTCATTAAATATTTCCCAATTACATGTAAAAAATTTTAACATTCATTTTTAAAATTTTGACTTCCAAATTCTCTCCCTCCAACCCACCCCTCCCCCTTCCTTGAGAAGACAAACAATTTAATTTTGATTATACATGTGAAGTCATATGAAATACATTTTCATATTAGCCATGTAGCAAAAGAAATTCCAAACAAAAATGAAAAAGTTTAAAAAGTGTGCTTCAATCTGCATTCAGAGTTCATCAGAGTTCTCTCTCTGGAGGTGGATAGACTTTTTCATCATGTATCCTTTGGAATTGTCTAAGGTATTTCTTGATTGTGTTAAATGTTTTCTTCTGTTTACTTATATATCTGGACTCATTTTCTGGATTGGGGATTTGTGCTTGGGGAAAAACTCAGTTCCTATTCTCTTACATGGTATGATTAGGTCCTGCTTTTTCTTGAGTTTGATGGGCGGCTAAGACTAGAACTTGCCTTTTGCAGGAATTGTCTAATCTTGATTCCTGCTGTTCAGGCTCAGGCTGGCTGAAGAATGGTTTGGGCATGGGTTAACTTGTTCCTATTTCCTGCCACCAGTGGGGCCCCTGGTGCCTCACATTGGGTGTTGCTCTGGGCCTGTCTCTTGTCATAGAACCAGGCTATTCCATGTTTTTCTTTCTACCTACCCTAGTTTGCCTCCACTCAGGGCTTCTGTGGGAATGTGGCAGTCTTTTTATGCAGTCCTAGCCTGGATAAAGGTGTTTGTAAGTGAATGTCTAAGATTATCTTTATCATTACTCTTCTGATGCATTTTTAGAATATAACTGGGGTGTTTGTGGGGAATCTAGTCTCATTTAGGTCCTAACATAACTTGAACTAGGGTGATGGCAAATGTGAATGGAGAGAAAAGGACATTGTCAAAATATGTTGTGAAAATAAAGCAAAGTTTGCCAATAGACAACTGGATACGTGGAATGAGTGAGAGCAATGAATTGAGGCTGACTCTAGGTGGGGTTTGAATATTGTAGGAAAAAGTTTAGAGGAGCTTCTCCAAAAAAAAATCAATAAGGGAATGGAAAGAGCCCTGGGCAAAGAGTCAGGAGGCAGGGGTTTTTGTCCTGACTCTGCTCCAAACTTGCTGCCTGACCTTGGGTGGCTGATTCAGTTCTGTGGACCCATCATCTATAAAATTATGCATTTGGACTAGAGGGCTTCTAATGACCTTTACAGCTCTGACCTTCTCTGAGATAACATAAAATGAATAAAAAGTAACAGATCCACAAAAAAGAGATAAAAGATGTCACCTTGCCTTTAATTTTCAAAATTTAACAAAATTTTTGTTAAATTAAATTAAAAACAAATTAAATTTGTTAAAAATTAAATGAACAGTTTGTTTAAAATTAACAAAATTTAACAACTTTTTTGAAGATGGAATATGAGCATGAAACTCTGCAAATGATGTCAGCCTTTTTGATGCATTGATTAGTTTTGCTAAACCTTTTTCTTTTTCATCCTTTGTTATAAGGAATGGCTCTTGCAGGAAGAGTGATATATTGGAAAATGTACATGAACTAAAAATAAAAGATGTCAATAAAAACCTATTTAAAGAAAATTCACTTGGAGCAGTGAAAATTTGCGCATGTGCTTTTGTTTACATGAATGCTTTTATATGTTTCATGTGTATGTGGATTGGACTAGGTGGCCACCAAAGTCTCTTCCAGCTCTCAAATTCTGTGACTCCATGTCTGTACAGTGACTCTCATTGGACTCCTTTGCATAGGGACTATGCCATTTCCTTCTTTTTCTTTCTTTCTGCACAGATATAACACAAGTCTCTGAGTTTGTTGGGTGCTCGGTGAATGGTGTCATCCATATTGAATGACCCAAGAACATAATCACTGACTGCTTGTATGCCCTGTGATTTAAAAAAGGACACTGTGTCTTTTCTCTGGTCTTTCCAAAAAAGAGCTCCTTCGTGCCTTTTTATAGCCTTCTAATTCTGCCACCAATAAATCTATGTAACAACCCAGCTCAGCCCATCTGGACCCATCAATCACCCCTTATCATCAGGACTGAATTTCTTCCCCCTTTCCATTACGCCAATAAGAGATACGCCTTCCAGCTTAACCCTCCCCTGGCCTCCCACCAAATGAGAGAGGAGAACCAGGGGTCCCTACGAAATTACTTATTTTTGAAACAGCCCAGCCAATCCACTCAGCCCTCTCCTCCAGAATGAAAAACAAGCTAGTAAATTCCTAGCACTGACTTGGAGTCAGGAGATTAGGGTGAGAGCCTTAGCTCTGACACTTACTAATTGTGTGACCCATCACCACTATGTCTTGATTCCTCGTTATTAATATGGGGATACTTGTGCTACCCATCTCATGAGGTTGCTGTCGGAAAAGTGCTTTGGAAACGTAAAATACTAAATATTATCATCTAAGTGTGACTTATTATGTGCAAGACACATACTAAAGGCTTATGGGGACACAAAAATATGTCAAACTCGATGGCTGTCTTCAAGAAGATTCCAGTCTTAATGGAATCTATCAGGCTATTACTATTTGCATGAAAATGGTAAGCTCATAGTCTTAGCCACCCAACAAACTCAATAAAATGTAGGACCTAATCATACCATGTAAGAGAATAGGAGCTGAGTTTTTCCCAAGCACAATGTCTGCTGAAAACATTCAACTTCTTCTGACTCTGGCCATCCCCTCCTCTCATCCACTGACCCTCCAACCCATATATATACATTGCTTCTCCAAAGGTCTTAAGACAACTCTGTGAACACAATATAACTGACATAAAGCATTTTTACTTACATCGAGGGGTACGCTGTTTAACAATGATAAATGTTTAACAACTGGCCTTACATTAAAAAAATATGCATGACTCACTTTTAAGTTTACTCTTCATTACTGGCATCAAACATCACCAACAGAAGTCTGATATCCAAAATATGTAGGGAACTGACACAAATATATAACACTGAGAGCCACTTCCCATAAGTGGCCAAAGGTTAGGAACAAACATTTCAAAAAGAATTGCTAATTATAAATGGCCACATGAAAATGTGCTCCAAATCACTAATTGTAAGAAAACTGAAAAATTTAAATGACTTTGAAGTTTCATTTCAATCTTGCAAATTGGCAAAGATGACCAACTAACTATTGGAGATCTTGAACTGGATGTCATATTGGCATCTCAAACTCAACCTACCAAAACAGAAACCTGTATCTTTATGCCCAAACTCACCCCTCATCCAAATTTCTCTGATACTGATGAGAGAACCACCATCCTTTCTGTCACTCAGGCTCACTACCTTGGCGCCATCATCAAATCCTCATTCTAATTCACCCATGTATCCAATCAGTTACCAAATTTTGTCACAACATTTCTCATAGAAATCCCCTCTCTCTACTCACAGAGTTGTGACTCTGGTTCAGATTCTTATCTCATGGATTATTGCAATAGCTTCCCTATTAGTCTTCCTATTTCAAGCCTCTCCCTATTCCTATCTATTTCATGCACAACTGCCAAATCATGTTTCCGAAGCACAGATCTGACCACCACCCTCCCCCCTTCTCATTAAACTCTTGCAGCTCCCTATCACTTGTAGGATCAAACATACACTCCTCTGTTTGGCATTTAAATTCTTTTCAACGTTGTCTCATCCTTTCTAGCTTCTTACATATTACTCCCTTCCACAAACTCTACAATCTAGCCAAACTGCTCATGTTGTTGTCCCTCACATACGTCTTTGCTCAAGTTGTCTTCCATGTTTGGAATGTACTCCTTCCTCACTACCACCACCACTAGGAATCCCTAGCTTCGACACCATCTCATGTCACCCCTTGTGCATGAGACCTTTCCTGGTCACATGCTGCTAGCGCCTTTTCTCCTTCACTCAAGGCTACCCCTTATCTGTTTGTAATGTGTCCAGTATTTATTTATATATGTGGATGTTGTCTCATCCACTAGAATGTAAGTTCTTTGAGGGCAAGAATGGTTTTACATTTGTACTTGTAGCCTCAAAACTTAGCACAATGACTGGCACATAGTAGCTTCTTCATAAATACTCATAGACTGGTTGCTAGTGTCATGATGTAGGAAGACAAGCCCACTGATGAATCTTTGTTGGAACTGTGAAGTGATCCAAACTTTCTGAATATCAATTTGGAAATGTGCAATGAAAGTAAATAAATTGCCCACATTCCCTTTGACCAAGAAATTCTACTATTGGACACATACTTCAGGGAAGTTGAAGCCAGAAATAAAAATCCAAGAGATACCAAAACATTTATGGCAGCACTTTAGTAGTAATGAGCTGAAAACAAAGTGGTGCCCATCAATTTAGAAATGATTCAAAAGACCACAGTATATAAGCATAATGAAATATTATTGTGAAGTAAGACATAATAAAACATAAGGAATTCAGAGAAACAGATGAAGATGCATATAAATGGATACCAAGCCAAATGAACTGCACCAAGGGAACAATATACACCACAAGTACAGCAATATAAATGGAAAAATCATTAAAGGGGATCTGGAGTGTGAGTCATTGAAAAACCAGTGAAGGTCCTGGAGAACAAATAGCGAAACATACCTTTCTCCTCACGGCAGAGAAGTGATCATTGTCATATGTCATACTCTACTGGATATTGTTGCTTAATTGTTTTAATTTGTTGCAAGGGAAGGTTCTATCAAGAGTAGGGGGAGGTTGAAATAATTACAATGCGAAGACAAAAGGTATCAACACAATGTTTTTTCAAAAGAAGGGAGACTCAGGTTTACATTAACAAAGACTACCTTTGCCTGGCCTTGCAAAAGGGTTGGAGGATGACTCACAACAAGAGGAGAGATTAAATTGTCCCCAATTACTGAGAGTGAACCACTTATCCATACTGTGTTAATGGATAGGTCCTCCAGTTCTCTCAATGGGATGCCCATATCCTCTAAAAAGGAGCAATCAAAGTCCTAGGCAGAGGCTTACTTCATCAGTTAATTAGAAATTTCCCTGATTGACCTCCTCATACAGATGGAGAAACTGAGTCCCAAAGTGCTAATGACTGTCTCTCGCCTAGATAACAAGTAGCAGAGTCAGGGGTTGAACCTAGATCCTTTGAACTTATGCTCTTTTGTCTATACCATAATGCCTTGATTCCAAGTGGAGAAAACCCCACAAAATCAATCCTTTGAGATGGCCTAGAATAAGCATAGTTTAATCATTTTTCCAGTGACCTTGGCATGTCCTCGGTACTTTTGAACCTCCTAGGGACACTCTGTTTCTCTTTTCTCAATTTCTTATCCCTAGGCATAGAAAGTGGAGTATCTGAGAACTACTCTGGTTGTTTGAGGAGGTATGGACATACAACCTAATAACCTGAACTCTATGTTTGGGGGGCACTACACTCTGATTTTAGGAAAAAGAAGAAAAACCACAAGGAAAGTTTTTTCTTGTCCTCCTCAATGCTAGTGTTTCTCTTTGTTGGTTACCTCCAGTTTATCCTGTATATACCTTGTTTGTATATACTTGCTTTCCTTTTGTGTCTCCCACTGGATTGTGAGTTCTTTGAGAGCAGGGAATTGTCTTTTCCCTTTCTCTGTATCCTGACCACTTAGCATAGGGCCTCGAATATAGTAGGTACTTAATAAATGCTAGTTAACTGATTGAAATCTATAGAAATGTATTTCTAAAAAGCCTCACAAATTTCCAGGAAGGTATAGGCAGGCAGCATACCAAAGGGAATAGGTAAAGTGTACATGCTAATTGGCTAAGAACAGTATTTTTCAGGGAAACTTAATCTTAAGGACATCTAAAGAAAACTGGAAGCATATCAAGTAAATTAGTATGCACTGTATGTTTTCAAAGGAAGTTGACCTGAAGGCTACTGTAGAGAGAATTGGATCTGGCCAGACACTAGAAACTAGGGCACCGAGTAGAGGGTAGGATGAGGGAATACCAGTGTGTGCTTGTGGGTGGTGTTTAATGTTATTTAGGTCCCTGCAAGGATCAACAGAGTTGATTTGGTCTCAGAGCAAATCCCAGCTCCCTCCCTCTATGAGCCACAAGACTAGTGGTGAAATCAAAGCAACACTGAATCTTCATATCACAAAGTAAATTACCCTGTATTCTGAAGGCCATGTCACCAGGAGGGGGACAGAGTTAATACAGTTCAATCATCCACAATTTCTCTGTCTCTAGGACTATGGAACAAAAACTGATGCTTGGAACAATGACCCCAAAGCTGTGCATGGTGCTTAAACATCACAAAAAGATTTCGTGGTATTACTAAGGGAGGAAAGGAGCTATCTACTGAGCCTTCAATTTATAGATTCATTTACCCAAGATGCCCCATTACTGAAGTATACTGGTTACTTGAGATTTTGCCATAGTACATCAGCATGGTTATAGTTTAGGATGGGGGACTGGGGAAAGGATGCTAAGTACGGTTTAACTTATGGCCATGCCCTACTAACTCAAACTCTCTATTGACCAGAATATTTTTCAGTTATATATTTTCATAATAAGTTTCAGTTATTAGCTGAAACAATGCTCAGGGAGTTGGAAACACTGAGGGGGAATGGAGAATCTACCTTCTACCCCTAATTCATCTCCAGTGTCTCCTAATAGGCTAATATCTTAGAATGAAAAAGGTTGGAAAAGTTTAGTCAGTTAATGTATTGAGTTTGTGGGTGCTTGTGGGTGATGTTTAATGTTATTTAGGTCCCTGCAAAGATCAACAGGGTTGAGGGTGGACTCACTCCCTCCTTGAGCCCTAACATGAATGGCATATGAAAGTGATATTGAGTACTTACATTACAAAGCATTCTTATATCAGAAGTTCTGGTACCAGCTGTCTCCTTTTGTCTCATCACCTTGAACCAATCCCCTCATCTCACTTTGGACAGTTTTTCCCCATCTGAAAAATGGGGGAGAAAAATCTCTGCTCCTTGTTTCCTCCCAAAGATGTGAGATAATAGTTGTGTGTGTGTGTTTTTTAAAGAACGTTATTCCCAAACAGAAGTGGCATCCTTTAACTCAGAAAATCTGAGCTCTCTGCAGCTACAATAGGGCCCTTACAAGAAGACTCCTCTGCGGCTTTGGAATGATACTTCACTGACCCAGGTACAAGCCTACACAATCACAGAAAAGCCATTATGACTGGGGCCAAATCCCGGGGAAATGCTGGAGTAGCATGCTGGTTTTTAAAATTTTTTTTGAAGCTCAATGGCTTGCAGGAGATCAGTCAGACTCTTTGATGTGATTCTGGGAGGGAAGCACAGGAAAGATGCAGAGAGGATCTGAAGAGCCCATTTGAAAAGCAAAGAGAAGAAAGGAGAGAGAGAAAGAAGGAGAGCCTGAGTAAGAAAGGAGCTTATTCAGAGAGAAAGAGTCAGGGTAGGGAGCTTACCCTGGATTTAGAGCCGGAAGATACCTTCCAGGTCACCTGGTCCAACCTCTTCATTTTACAGAATGGGAGATGAAGGCAAGAGAGGGTTATGTGCTTGTTCACACCTACAGAGTACATAGCAGAGACAGGATCCAAATCCGGATCCCCTCTGACTCCAAATCCTGTGGGCTTTTGACCACACTACGTTGCCATCTTTTCTTACCTCTTCCCTTCTGGCCAGAACCATGTAGACCAATGAGGAAATACACAATGTGGGGATTTTGCCTTTAAATCACATATTCTCAAGGATGGAAGGATCTATAGGAAACCATCTAATTCAATCTGCTTCCTCAGTGAAAGGTTGAAATAAAGAGTGGTAGGGCTCAATAATTCAGTAGCCCATCATCTTTCAGGGCTGACTCTGGGACAAAGTGTTCAAAGGAAGTGAAGTTAGATGTTAGGTGCTTTCATCATACCCTTTTTTATCCTTAAAATTGACCTTGTGTTCTATCCCTACTCCATTCCCTTCTGGAAAAACCTTCTCTCAGGAACAGATCTGAGAGCAGTCCTTTATACCTGAGTATGTATTTGACATTGTGCTCTCCCATTTATAATTATGGAATAGAGAACTAAAGGAATTTTAGGAGCCAGGAAACCAGGCCTTTCTCCTTCTCCTTTTTTCTCTTCTTTAAAATCTTTTATAATCTAGTACCTTCCTACATTTTCATTCCTTTTACACCTGACTCTCCTCTAAATATTGTAGGATCCAGTGACACACACCTCCTTATTATTCCTTTTACGCTATATTTCATTTCTGAACTCTGAATTTTTCCTGGAAGTCCTTCATACCTGGAATTCTCTCTCCCACTCCACCCCAATCCCCATCTACAGCTTCCTTTTGAGTCTCCTTTTGAGTGTCGGTTAAAGTCTCATCTTCTGCAAAAAGCTTTTCCTGGTCCTCCTTAATCTTAGTGCTTTCTCTCTGAGATTCCATCCAGTTTATACTGTCTATATCTTTTTTTGGGTGGAGGTGCTTAAAATGGCTGTTGAGGTTTTATTTTACTTTAATTTTTTAAATAGTATTTCATTTTTTCTCCCAATTGCATGTCCAGACAATTTTTAGTATTCATTTTTACAAGATTTTGAGTTACAAATTTTTCTACTTCTCTCCCTTCCCTCCCCTCTTCCTAAAATGGTAAGCAATTTGATATAGGTTATATATGTGCTATCATGTAAAACATATTTCCCATAATAGTCACAGTTATGAAAGAAGAAACAGATAAAGAAATCCATGAGGAAGTATAAAGTAAGTGAAAAAATACATACTTCAATCTACATTCAGATACCATCAATTCTTTGTCTGGATATGGATGGCATTTTCCTTCATGAGTCCTTTGTACTTGTCTTAGATCAATGTGTTGATGAGAAAAGCTGAATCATTTATAGTTGATCATCACACAATGTTACTGATACTGTGTACAATGTTTTCCTGGTTCTGCTCATCTCACTTTGCATCAGTTCATACAAGTCTTTCCGGGATTTTCTGAAATCTAACTGTTAAGCATTTCTTGTTGCACGATAATATTCCACTACATCCATATAGCACAGCTCATTCAGCCATTCCCCAATTGATGGGCATCCCTTCAGTTTCCAATATTTTGCCACCATGAAAAGGCCTGATCTAAATATTTCGCACATGTAGGTCTTTTTCCCTTTTCAATGATCTCTTTGGGATACAGTCCTAGTAGTAGTTGTCCTGTCTACATCTTTTCTATGTTCTCCACTATTATACTGTTTGCCTCTTGAAAGCACAGACTTTTTTATCTTTCTTTGTATTCTCAGTGTTTCAGGAAATGCCAAGCACATAGTAGGTGCTTAATTAATAAATGTTTGTTGACTTATTTCTAGCTGCTGAAAGATTCTACGCACTGTGAGGTTTTATCATTTGGTCAAGTCAGTCATTTTTCAGTTGTGTCTGACTCTTTGTGAGCCCATTTAGGGTTTTTTTTTGGCAAAGATACTGGAGTGGTTTGTCATTTCCTTCTCCAGCTCATTTTACAAATGAAGAAACTGAGGCAAACAAGGCTGAGTGACTTGCCCCAGGGTTACACAGCTAGTAAGTGTCTGAGGCCAGATTTGCACTGTGCTGACTCACTAAGCCACCTTGCTACCCTGGAGCAAAGCCCTGATTGCTTCATCCTGTTTCATAGGATGCAGCTCTGCATCCTGTTTGGAATCCTGTGATCTGTATTGTATCTGCCATAAGATCCTGGCAATGGAAAGGACTTTCTTATGAGGTTACCTAGCTCAAGCCTTTCTTTTTCAAATGAGACCTATTTACCCAAGGTCACACTAGCAGGTAATAACAAACCCAGGATTGGAGTCCTGGTTCTCTAACACTAAATCCAGTGCTGTCGCTAAGGTCCTTTCTAAGCTGTGATTCTAAATTCTCTCTAGTCTTTCCCTCAAAATGATTAAGGCTTTCTCAGTTAGGAAGCCTTCTAGGGGATAACATGGAATCAGAGCAGTGTACTTTGGTTTGGACTGAAAACCCTTCCTTCATGGTTTCAGAAAAATCTAGGAATAGCTGTATGAACTGATGCAGAATGAAGTGAGCAGAACCAGGAGGATAATTTATACAATAGAAACAATAGTATAAAGAAAGCAATTTTGAAAGACTTGAGATTTCCATTGAACACAATGACCAACCATAACTCCACAGGACTCATTAGGAAGCATGCTACCTATCTCTAGAGAGAAAGAAGATAGACTCAGGGTGCAGTTTGATGCATACTTTTTGGATATGGCTAATGTGGGAATTTATTTTGCTTGATTGTATAGATATTTGTAGCAGGTTTTATTTTCCTTGCTTTATTGAGGGGAGTGGGGGGGAGGAGGGAGGAAAGAAATGTAGACCTGATAATAAAATGAAATTGAATTTAAAAGAGAGAGAGAGAGAGAGAGAGAGAGAGAGAGAGAGAGAGAATTCCTTCCTCTGAACAAAGTCCTTTCTATATAGAGGCAAAAACTGTTCAATCATTTTTAATTGCGTCCAACTCTTTGCGATCCCATTTGAAGTTTTCTTGGCAGAGATACTGAAGTGGTTTGCCATTTCCTTCTTCAGCTCATTTTACATTTGAGGAAACTGAGGCAAACAAGATTGAGTGACTTGGCCAGGGTCACACACTAGTAAGTATCTGAAGCCAGATTTGAACTCAGAAAGATGAGTCTTCCTCACTCCAGGCTGGGGGCTCTGTCCACTGGGCCACCTAACTGCCCAGAGATGAGAGAAACTGCTGGATAAACAGAAACAAAAATTGGAACCTCTAAGAAGCTTTCTATTGTGTTAAATATGCACATATACCACCTCCCCTCCCAACATACACATAAACACACACATACCCATTCAACATCATATTCCCTTCATGTACTGACATCTCCACATACATCCTCATTGGGACACCACAAAAGAAACAAAGACATTCCCTACCCCTCCACATACCCACACACAGATTGCCAGGCACCAACACAATGTGTTTGAGGCAGTTGTTTTGGAGGGATATTGCTGTTCACAGAGCAACAGAACCCTCCTTGGACTGGGCAGCTTTTCTTTCTAAGTAGCATGCTTGGTGTCTGACCCAGCTATATTCTGCAGTTCTTTGGAGACTAGCTCTCACATTGAACCCAAGCTCATAAAACACCAACACATGCCTCTAATGGCTTATTTCCAGAGGTCTGGCTGAGAAAAAGTAAGGAACAAAGTGGAATGAAGGCACCTAGATGATGAGGTTTCTGTGTATTAGTAAGTCAGATAGTCAATAAGCATTTCTTAAATGCTTACTATGTACCAGATAATGTGCTAAGTAATATTGTTTCTATATTTAGAGCCAAAATCATGACATTTTGTGTCTCTCTAGGGTGACTCTGTTCATCTCAAAGCATTTAACACTGGTAATTAGTGCTCACCTGGCAAGGTCAACAAGACACATTATTATCCTCTTTCAATGTATAGGAAAATTAGATAGAAGATACAAAAGAGAAAGAGAATAAATGGACCAATGTTTGTTAAGTACCTACTATGGGCCAGACACTGTCATAGGCAATTCAAAGAATGAAGGAGAAAGAAGAGAGGCTTAGCTTCCTTCCATGTGGGGTGAAGTGGCATGGTCTTTGAAGTCTCTTATGTGATACCAAGTTAAAAGTATTCAGTTTGAAATAAGAAGATCACAGTTCAAATCTCAAACCCGAGGTACTTGCTGGCTGTGTTACTTCAGACCAGACAACCTTTCCAAGCCTCATTTTCCTCGATTGTAAAATGAGGATTTGGCCTGACTGATCTCTTACATCCTTTCCAATTTTGAATACCATGATTCTGATAGATATACATGGGGACTGAGTCATTTAGAGACACATAGAAGGAAAGACAGATTGAAACTGAAGTGGAGATTAAAATCCCTTTTGTTCAATTATTTTTAATTCTTTGTGACCACATTTGGTGTTTTCAATTGGAGGGGTTTGCCATTTCCTTCTCCAGTTCACTTTACAAATGAGGAAACTGAGGCAAACAGGGTTAAGTGACTTGATTAGAGTCACACAGCTAATAAGTGTCTGAGACTGGATTTGAACTCATCAATATGAGTCTTCCTGATTCCAAGCCCAGTGCTCTATCTACTACACCACCCAGCTGTTTTATTTAATGGCTAGTTATGAGTTATGGTGAAATAATGAAATGAGTGAACCAAAGGGAAACTCTTGAATCCCATACAATTCCCCAGTCTCTCTCTGAACTTAGATTGACACCATCCCCAATTTCCTTCTCAATCAATCAATCAATCAACAAACATTTCTTAAGTGCCTACTCTATGACAAGTATCATATCTCATTTCTCAGTGACCAGTACTCAGCCTCTCTCCTCTAGAAGCACACCCTACTGGATGGGAGGAAAGACTGACCTTGCAACAATCTGATCAGTGCACTACTCCCACAAACTTCATGATAACAGAGAATCATAAACTGTGAGACTTGGACATGCTCTTCAAGATCCTCTGGCCCAATCCTTCTTTTTATACATAAGGAAATAGACTGAGAGAGGGAAGCAAATTAACCAGTATCGCACATAGGGTTAGCAGTAGACCTGGGAGGAACAGACAGATCTCTGGACTCTCATTCTTGTGGTTCTTCCATGTCACTACTGGTATGTTCCTATACCAAATTTAGTGTTCAGTCAATCACCTTGCCTGAATGTGTATTTAATCCACATTAATATTTAATCCATACTCAACTTCTTCAGATCTTTGTTCTCCTAGTCAGTTAATGAAGAATGAGTGTGCACTCAAAAGACATAAAGTCCTATATTGGGGCTCAAAAAACCCATCAATTTCCCAAACACAAAACTTCCCAAGTTGGTCCAAAGACATGGCAGGGTAGAAAAAAAAATACAAGTAAATAAGATTACATTAAGTGACGGATAGCTTCCAGGAATGAGGAGGTCACAACCTGTCTCCCCTCTGCCCCAGTCAGACACATCTGGAGTGGACGTCACATTCTAGGTGCCATGGTAATGAGGTAGAAGATCCAGAGGTGAACAAGAGAATTATGAAGAGACTTGAGTGCATGGCATTGGAGGATCAAGTAAAGAAATTGGGATTGTTCAGCCCAGAAAAGAGAAGACTTAGTGAGGCCTACCTTTGAATGTTTCAAGAGCTGCCAAAATTAAGGATTAAACATTTTCTGCTTAGCCCCAGAGGGTAGAACTAGGAAGAGATGGGTAGAAGTTACAGAGAAACGCTTGAAGCTTCATGTCACGAGAAATTTCCTAACAAGTTTACAGTTGTTTTTCAGTCATGTATGACTCTTCATGATCCCATTTGGGGTTTGGAGTAGTTTGTCATTTCCTTCTCCAGCTTATTTTACAGATGAGGAAAATGAGACAAAGAGATTCAAGTGACTTTTCCAGGGTCACACAGCTACTAAGAGTCTGAGGCCATACTTGAACTCAGAAAGAGGATTCTTCCTGACTCCAGGACTGGTGCTCTATCCACTGCGCTGCCTAGATGGCCCTTCCTAACAATTAGACCTGTCCAAAAATGGAATGGGCTGTTTCAGGAGTTAGTGAGTTTCCTGTTACTAAAGGTATTCCAGGTCATGCTGAAGGGGATTCTTGTTTGGGTATTGGTGCTTGGGTACTGACTGATTACACGGCTTTGGGGAACCTTCTACTTGAAGATCCTCTGATTCTGTGTAGAAAATCCCATGTTTAGATAGAAACAGAATCGCTATCTTTAAAAACACACATATATATGTATATACACACACATATGTGGATAGATAGATAGATAGATAGATAGATAGATAGATAGATAGATAGATGTATAGCTACCATCTTCAAAAGACTGATAAAGCTCTGGACCTAAAGTCAGGAACACCTTGAGGTCACATATGACCTTAGAGGTTGTGTGATCCTGGGAAAGTCATTTAACCTCTGTCTGCCTCAGTTTCCTCACCTGGGGAATAATTGGGAGTAATAACACCTATCTCTCGAATTTGTTGTTAGGCAAATATTTGTAAAGTGCTTTGCAAACCTTAAAGTACTATATAAATGCTAGCTATTGTTATCAATAATAATAATAATTGATTGGCACAGAGAAAAACATAAAAATATAGACTATCATTGGAAACTATGAATCAAGTGTTGTATTAGAGCAATATACTTCTACTAAGAATAATAGGGAAGAAAATGACTCAAGAGAAATTGATGTGAACAGAGTGAAGTGGGGTTAGTCTGAGAGAACCAGGCAGAATGGAGACTCCCTTACCCTAGCCTTAATTATCCACTGCAAAAACCAAGCCTACAAATTCCAGTATTGTGTCATGCCCATGATGGGCAATCAGTCATATTATTGACTGCTGGTCACGAATGCCTCTTGATTTTGTCCCTATTTACCAAGTAGAGCTTTGTGATTACGAGATGGAGCAGAAGAATCTTGTTTTACTCTTTGATATTTTTTCAAGCAGTTCCTGGAACTAAATTGTTGTAGATGCATGTGAATGTGTGAGTAGGAATGTGTAGATTAGTTTCTTTTCTGAATGCCTACAAAGTTGCCTGAGTGACTCATAAACTTTGTGCCTATTTGGCCACAATGTGCATGCTGTACATTTGTTAGCAAAAGTTAGGCAAGTTCCTTTCCCTGCATCTGCCCCTCTGGCTTTCTCCCAAAGTCATGACCTTCTAGACAAGTCTGTCAACCAGCCAGCTTCCAGCTACAGGCATTCTTATGTTGGATGGGGGGGGATGGACCAAGTGACTGCTAAGATCTCTTCTAGTTGGAAGGTTTTAA
This sequence comes from Phalanger gymnotis, assembly GCA_028646595.1. NCBI lineage: Eukaryota > Metazoa > Chordata > Mammalia > Diprotodontia > Phalangeridae > Phalanger > Phalanger gymnotis. Next base: position 53,780,136 of record CM053626.1, on the reverse strand, counting down.
GAATTTTGTGGAAACGAGCCCTGCTTCCCAGTGTATCACAGATAGGTGATAATAATGGTGATGATAAAATTTGTAAAATGTTTTAAGGTTTATAAAACATTTCACAAATATTTCACTTTATTCTGACAACCATCCTTTGAGATAGAGGGTAGTATTATCCCTATTTTATAGGTGAAGAAACTGTGGTAAACAGAGATTAAGTGACTTGCCCAGGGTCACATAGCTAGTGTGATCAAATCTGAGGAGACATTTGAACTCTGGTCTTCCTACCTCCAAGTCTAGTGCTATGTGTACTATGGTGCCCACTAGCTGCTTTATGGGGCAGCTAGATGGTGCAGTAAGTAGAGTTCTGGGCCTGGAATCATCAAGACCTAAGTTCAAATGCAGCCTCGGACACTAGCTGTGTGACCCTGGGCAAGTCACTTAACCCTGCCTGCCTCGGTTTCCTCATCTATAAAATGAGCTGGAGAAGGAAATGACAAACCACTGCAGTATATTTCTCAAGAAAACACCAGATGTGGTCACAAAAAATCAGACATGACTGAAAACGACTAAACAGCTGCTTGACACTTGGGATATTTCTTGAAGCCTACTTCTTCATCTCTAAAATGGAAAGGAGTTGGACTAACCAACTCAGTGATCCATTCCAGGCTCTTGCACATACCTTCACGAGACAAATCCTTTCTACATTGGGCTAGGCCAAGCTCAGAACAAGAAACAATGAGTAGGACTTTGCTTAGGATTATAATTTTTTTCACAACTCTGAAGAGAGGAAAACCAGCAGGAGATGGAAAAAATTGTGAGACAAAATGGACTCTTATAATTAAATAACACTCAAAGGTTTTCATATTAAAATCAATATATCTATGATCAGATAAAAAAGATATGGACTGGGAGAAAAACTTTGTTTTAAATATCCAAATTCTATAGGTAATTCACACAAATATATAAGATTAAGACAAGGATATTAACAAAATAAATACAAATACATATAAAATAAATAAACATAAAAATAATATAAACTATCAACAACCATATTAAAAATTGATCAAAATTACTGAGAGACAGAGAAATCAAAATCAAAACAAGCCTGAAACATCACTGCACGCACACAAATTTAGCAAAGATGGGAAAAATCCATGATTGGGATGATGGCAGGAGGCCAGGCACTGTAATTCACTGCTGATGGAGCTGTGAATTGATTCAACTATTCAGGAAAACAATTTGGAATTATATAAGAAAAACTACTAAATTGTTTTTTCCCTTTGTCCCAGAGATTCCATCACTGGGATGGGAGCCCTTGGCGAGGTTATTTAAAGCAAGAAAAGACCTATATGGAGAAAAAAATCTATTTATAGCACCATTGCTTATGATAACACCCAATTATAAGCAAAATACATCCCCAACTACTGGGGATTGGGTGACAAAATAATGATCTATAAACTTAATAGAATTTCACTGTGCCAGGAGGAATGGCAAATATGAAGAATTTGAGGAAGCATGGGAAGGGATATAGAGGGAAGAAAGAAGAGGGAAAATAACGCAGACAGTGAATATAACAATATAAATCAAGACAATATGAAGAGATCACAAAAGTCAGGTCAAGTATAATAGTGTTAGTACCAGACTATAAAGGTTAAAACACACACACACATCTTTTCTCTTAACAACTTGTTATTCAGTCATTTCAGTGACCAATTCTTTGTGACCCCATTTGGAGTTTTCTTGGCACAGATACCAGAGTGGTTTGCCATTTCCTTCTCTAGAACATTTTACAAATGAGAAAAATGAGGCAAACAGGGTTAAGTGACTTGCCTAGGATCACACAGCTATTGTCGAAGGCTGGATTCGAAATCAGGTCTTCCCCACTCCAGGTGGGGTGCTCTATCCACTGTGCCACCTAGCTGCCCCAAAAAGTACTACAAAAGTACTAAAAGCGCTAAAAAGTACAAGAGTACTACATGGCATGTACTCTTGGATCACAGTGGTTTTACTTAACTGTCTGGAGACGTGTACTTTGTAGAAAAGTTTATCTTCCTATTTGGGGGGGGCAACACCTGGTGTGACATAAATTGTATCAATAAAAATAAAAAGGTAGTAGGACACAGAGACAGGTGAGACCTTAGAGACCTTCTGGTCCAAATCCCTTATTTTACAGATATAGAAAGTGAGTCAAGGCTCTCTCTCTCTCTTCCCCACCCCCTTCCTCTCTCTCTCTCTCTCTCTCTCTCTCTCTCTCTCTCTCTCTCTCTCTCTCTCGTGTGTGTGTGTGTGTGTGTGTGTGTTCATTTTGAGAAGAGGCCATATGGGGGCTGAAAAGAGCTCTGGATTTGAATCTAGCTTTGCTACTCACCATTTGTGTGAACTTAGGTGGATGTTGCCCTCCTAAGTTTCCTCATCTGCAAAACCTTTGAGATCTTCTGGCTCCTCATCCATGATCCCATGAGTCCCAAAGATCAAAAACTCTCCAAATTCCACAGGCGGTAAATGGTAAGCCAGGATTCAAATACAGATCTCAAACCTAAATCCAACATGCTTTTCCTTACAAAATACTACCTCAATGGATCCCTACTGGCTATAAAGCATGAGAGGACCTAGTCCTTCATAAAACTGTGAAATTTTTATATTAGACCTTTCCCTGCCCTTTCCTACCACTTCCCTTTTCTATGTGTCTTTTCCTTCTTTCAATGCTTCCTTCCTCCTGAATCCCAGGATTTCCTAGCCTCATCTATCCTGTCATCCACCTGATGAATTAATAGACAATATGTAAAGGACATCATGTGTTCTCCCTCGAGATATGCTTATAGTTTAAATTTGGAGGACAAAGGAAGAGGATATTCTTCACCCAAAGGAATAATTTAATGTTGGTAGAATTTCAGTGACTTGAAAGTGTGGGCTCAGTTTCCCAGCATCCTATATATCACAATCTGTAGTAACAGATGACATGGAGAGTGAGGAGGGTCCAGACCTGAGATTTCATTGATGTTGGGAATTCCCAGAAGGAAATGAACCATATTGCTACACATCAGCTACTCTTCTATAACTTGTAATGACAGAAAGCTGCCTGGGATGCTGAGAGCAGAAGAGGCTTGCCCAGGACTGCTGAAGCCAGTACTGTATTAGTCAAAGGTAGGATTTCAACAATTTAGCCACGACTGAGGCTGCTTCTCAGTTGACGTTTGCATAGTACTTTACATTTCTCAAAGCATTTTACATAATCTCCTTTGATCCTTACTACCACCCAGGGAGATAGGTACTATAAGATGATGATGATGATGATGATGATGATGACGATGATGACTTCCATTTCAAAAATAAAGATACTGTCAGGTAAAACTATTTGCCCAAGGTCACACTAGACCATAACACTTTCTACTCACTTCAATTCTATTCAACAAACATTTATCACACCCCTTAATGTGCAGTGTTGGAATCAAAAGAGAAGAATGACATAGTATCTGCCCTCAACAGTCTTATGACCTAATACAGAAAATATAGCAGTTCCACAAATAAGTATGATATTGCCAGAAAATGCCCCCAAAGGGGTGAAGAACAGCAAGTTGGTGACAGAGCCAGGATGAGAACCTAGACATACCTCCTGACTCATTTCAGGGCTCTTTCCAGCTCTACCAGGCTAGTTACTTTCCAATAAAAGAATCTGTTTTCCCAGTATTTCTGTCTCTGGCCAACCAGAATTGGGTTCATCTTTAGGAACACAGGAACAGCCACCCATTCAAGACAGCATTTTGCTACTAACCATGCTTCAAAAGAAATGTCCAAAGGTAAGGTCCATCCTAACATCTTTTATAGCAACTATCCATGTCTCTGTCATTGAAAATGTTATCCAAGCCATTTAGAAAACTGTTTAGATTTACTGCCACTTGGTGGGGTGGTAATGAATACCCCAAGATTATTATGTATTGGGAAGTAGTATACCCTTTTATTCATCCTAATTTGTAATTATAAAACATTAGAATAAGAAAGGACTTTAGAGGTTATCGAATCCAACCCCCCACCCCTCCACACATACTTTTTTAAACAAATAAAGAAAATGAAACATGAATAGGGAAGTGACTTATCCAAGATCACATAGTGAGTTAGTGGCTAAGCCAGAATGAGAACTTAGATTTCTTGAATTCCAGTATCTCAGGACCCCTGGGCCTCTAATCTATATCTGTAGCCTAAAGAGTTACTGGGACATAGAGGGCAAGGACCCTAATGGCTGAGAGAAAGACCTACTCCTTGTGAATCCAATGAACCTGAATTCTCTGCCTTGGTTGTTCAATTATTCTATACTACAATAGATAACAAAAGTTACCATCTAAGACCCTAATTCAAATGAAAGATATAATTCTCCCTTCCTATATGATAAACTATATGTTATATAATGTTTTACATATAATAAATGTAAATATGTTATATAAATGTCAGCTTATCTAATTGTTAACCTTATGTATCAGAATCAGTTTTCATTTACCTTTTCTGCATCTGATGTCCTAATTTAACCTGTTGATCAATGATAACCCCTGCCAGCCCACCTCTTTAAGACTTTTTACCTTCTCAGAAAAGGATGCTTTCTTTAGCTCCACCTCCACTTTGGTATAAGACCATATGTTTTAGGAGTAGTATCCTAACACCTTCCCTTATGAAGATTAGGCTAGTTTTTCCTTGAAAGGTATCATGATATTCCTTGAGGTGTGTTTGGCTGAGGAAAATATATGTTCAGACAGTTGACATTCCCTCCTCATCACCTGAATACAAAGCAGCCATGAAGAGCTGGAGGGTTTCTCAGATATTTAGCTGGTAGATTGCAATGAAAGCTGGATTCAACTGAATCAACTCAAATGATTCTCAATACTCACCCTTGGTAAATGTTCATCCATTTCTATGGCTAAACAAATCTCCTTTTGTTAAATGTTAAGTGACCAACAAGTGTCCCATGTTGTTCCAATATCAAACCTAAAATACCAAAGGACTGGCATGAGTCAGGCCTAGCGCAGAACACCAGGACAGTATGCTACTCTCCCCTGTGGTCAAAAACAACTAGCAGATTCATTACTCTCTTCATATTTCTATTGTCAAAGCTAATTATCTATTTAACAGAAGGGTTTTTTTAATGTAGTTTTGTGCCACTGATATTCATAAGTAATTGAGATTGCATTTGAATTTCCAGAAGTGTGAGAGGCCACATAGCAGAGTGAAAAAGATCACTGGTTTTAGAGTTAGAAGAAATGTGTGAAAATTCTCCCTTGGCATTTATTACATGTGAAAGCTGGGATAAGTTGCTTTAATTCCCTGGGCTTCAGGATCCTCATCTCTAAAATGAGGGGGTTGGACAAGATGGCCTCTCAGATACTTGCCAATCTGAACCTATGATCCTATGTCCCTCGATATATTTGGATTTCACGTACCTTACAGTTCATTTCAGGGACCCAGGGTCAGCTAGGACTTTTATGAGATCAGACCACGAGGCAATCAAGGTATAGTACATGGTTAAATAATAAATAAGAGTGGTACAAAAAGAATAACATGAGTTTGCTAACTGATTTTCATTATGGCATAAACTCTAGTGCCTCATTGTAGCATGTAAATGAATAGGTTCTTAAAAGTTATATTATCAGACTGAAATCTCTAGCACTCCTACCATGTAAAGAAGGCTACAAGTACAGTGTTGGCAACAGATGACATTTGCTTCCTGAAGGCCAGACCACATAAGTACAGAAAGACTCATTGCCAGTAGGCTGGCCACTTGGTGATGCATTTTTCATGGCAAGAATTCTCAATTCATTAAACAAATAAAATAGTTTTTTTTATCATGTGTGGCTCTCTTCCAATTCTACTGAGATAGGTAAAAAATTCCCCAGCTAAGAATCCAATTCAACTGAATGATGTAATTGTCTCTTCCAATACTATAAACTGTACAGTATCATAGAAATAAAAGTAACAGTGGTAGAGAGATATAAAAGAGAACATAGTGCTGGTAAAATTAATGATAGTATTTAGGCTATGTGCAAAAATTAATTTAGTCATTGTTATATTAAATGTGAGACACTTGTCTAATATCAAGTAATCGATGACTTATTTATTACTGGAAGAGCTGAAACATACTTATTTTGACCTATAAATTATTTTAGTATACATGAAACCAGAAGACAAAAAGAAGCTGCAGCTAAAAAAATGGCTCCTGGGTCTCCTTGCAGAAGTAAAGATATCTATTAGAAGAATTGATTATATTATACATCCAAAAACAATGACCAGCATCATTTCAAATGAACTGGTCATCTTACATTGCAGTGCTAATGACAAACATTTTTGAAAAGACTACCATGAAGATAATTTCAGCTTATATGCCAACAGGTCTTACAGATAAGAAAGGGGTAAGTACACTTTCCGAAGAGTTTATTAAGACCCTTTAAATAAAAGCACCTGACAAAAGACCGGAATAATTAGCGGTATTGAAGAAGATGGGAATGCTTGAATTGGGCCAAACATTCTAGAGAGCAATTTGGAATTATATGAAGAATGACTAAAACGTCCATGTTGTTTGACCCAGAGATTCTACTGTTAGGTATATACCAAGGAAGTCAAAGACAAAAAGAAAGGTCCCATATATACCATACTATTTGCAGTAGCACTTTTTTTGTAGCAGCAAAGAATTGGAAACAAAATTATATCCATTGATTATCAAATAGCCAAACAATCTGTGGCACATGATACTATGTTGTAAGGATGGATATGATAACTATGATCAAATGAGATAATATAGGACATATGCATTGCAAATTTTAAAGCACCATATAAATGCTAGCTATTTTATTATTAATAATACAAAGAAGCATGTGAAAATTACATGAACCGATGCAAAGCTATAACTAAAATTTAGGTGCAAATTAAATAAGCAGAATTAGGAAAACAATATACACAGTGGGGACAGCAATGTAACTGAAAAGAACACAACATTTGAAATGGGATGCTGTAAAATTGTAATGACCAAGCTTGAATCCAAAATAGAAATATGAGAAGACGTCTCTCTTCTTTGCAGAACTAAGGCACTATATAGAACATTACATGCAATATCAGACTTTTTTGATATATTGGTTAGTTTTTGCTGATTTATTCTTTGTAATGAAAGATGGCTACTGAGGAGAGGAGAAATGTATACCTTGGGAAATGTTAAGTAATATAAAAAAGAATCTAATAAGATTTATCCATAAATAATTAAATCATGTATATTTTATTACTCAGTGATTGAAATGCAAAGGTAGAAATAAGGGCGATGGTCAAAGAAAACATGTTTAAGGTTAAAGAATGAGAGAAACCAAAGTCATGTATAGTACATAGAATCCTTATACCTATATAAGCTGAATTTTTTCTTTAAGAAGAGAGGTGGCTGGTGTTGGATATGGCAGACACTGAATAACATCACAAAAATGGAAACTGATTAATTTTAACAGACAAGAACATTTACAAATGAAGTCCTTTATGAATTAGCTCACTCGACTTGTTAGAGTAAAGTTCAAAATCAATGCCACATTAGATTAGTAATGAGAAGAAATTATGGCATGCAATTAAAGTATCTTCAATCTGACCTATAAATATGTTATTGATTCCTTAAAAAGGGAATTAGATAAAAGAATAGACATTGACCCAGGCTGTTACTGATAGGTTACCTGGATCACAGGATCACAGATTTAGAGCTTGAAAGGACCTTAGTGGTCATCAAGGCCAACCCCTTTATTTTACAGATGAGGAAACAGAGACCCAGAGGGGTTAAGTGATTTGCCCATGGTTAAATAGCTAGTAAATATCAAACCTACATCTTCTTGATTCCAAGTCCAGTACTCTATGCACTACCACATAATGCCTCTCTTTGGGACCACGAGACCTAAAACCAAGAAGTTAAAAAGGCCGAGAAATCATCTTAATTAATAAACGTTTTATTGTCTTTATCAAGTGAAAATATATGGTAACCAGAATCAATACCAATTTAGAACAGCTAGGCTGTGCGGTGGATTGAGCACTGAACCTAAAATCAGGAAGACCTGAGTTTAAATCTGGCTTGAAATATTGACTAGCTGTGTGACCCTAAGCAAGTCACTTAACCTCTTTTTGCCTCAGTTTCATCACTTGTAAAATGGAGACAATAATAACATCTACCTCCCAGGGTTGTTGTTGAGGATCAAATGAGATAATATTTGTAAAGTGCTTAGAATAGTCCTTGGCTCATTGTAGGTGCTATATAAATGTTAGTCGTCACTGTTTTTGTTGTTTTTGTTAGAACATAAACCAATTTGTAAAGTTATGGAGGAGGAATGAAGCATAACTTCAGAAATTAATGAAAGGCAGGAAAGGGGAGAACAAAATTATAGAAAACTCAGTGAGATATTCAATTTATTTAGCCAGATCATATCAGAAAACATGAAACTAGAAGAGCCACAAGCAGATGAAAAACAGAAAGGACCTTTGAATATTTCCATAAGAATTTTTTCACATAAATAACTGTAGAGGCATAATATTTTGACTCTAAGTCCCTGATCTATTTCATAAGGAAATAGAAATATTACCTAAAAAAAGATGGGAGTAGTAGCTGGACTGGATCAAGTGCACGTAGAAGAAGAAGAGGAAGTGCTGAAAGTAACATAATCCTGAAGGCATTAAAGAACACATTTCAAGATATCTCAAAGAGGAGAAAATTTACTAAATACTTGCAAAAGTCATAGCACTTATTATTATAGAAAAAAGCTGATAGAGAATATCAATGAGCTTACTTTCGAATATCTATAAAATCCTGATGATAATATTATGCATGCATGTATATATAAAACATGGATGCCCTCTATTTGTGTGTTTACATACACATATGCATATACACATACTATTGTGTGTATACATATATATTCATATAAATATATTTGTTGTTCATTTATTTCTATTGTGCCCAACTCTTTGTGACCCCATTTGGGGTTCTCTTGGCAAAGATACTAAAGTGGCTTGCCATTTCCTTCTCTAGCTCATTTTACAGGTGAGGAAAGTGAGGCAACAGGATTAAGTGACTTGCCAAGGCTCACACAGCTAGTAAGTGTCTGAGGCCAGATCTGAACTCAGGAAGATGAGACTTCCTGACTCTCCGCCTAGCACTCCATCTACTGCACCACCTAGATGTCTTGTACACACACACACACACACACACACACACACACACACACACACACGCACGCACAGTACCCTTGATTAAGGTATGAAAAGGAAATAGGAAAACTTTGTAAACATTATTCCACAGTGATCCAATCAGTCAACTACAGTAGATAACATCTTTACAGTTGCACAATTGAACAAAAGGTGTAGGGAACACAAGATTCCACTGGGCTTAGTGTTTGTAGACATTAAATAACTAAGTAAAATAAACTACCAATTGAAAGTCAACAGCTTGTCTTCCATCCTTAAACCAAAATCATATAAAAATTCCTCCCAAAATGCAAAAATAGAAGCAACTTTGATGGCTGATTAACAAAACAAAGCAAATCCAGGCAAATGTCTGGTTACCAACAATGCCTGCCACTGCCATGAAGGATGCTATGCACAGAGTCCAAACTGGAGAGGGCATCCCTTTAGATGGCAAGGTCCTCCAGATGCTCCTGTTTGTGGCTGACATTTTTAACAATATTCTTCTATCAAAGTTTTATGGTTTAAATCATGGAATATTCAACATTCTCTGAAGATTTAAATATGTATATCACCTTAAAGGCAATGGAGACGGCCATGGTGATCATTAGTAAGCTGCAATATATTAGCATCAAAGAATTGCCCAGGAAAATGTCATCTGAGAGATGCATAATAGAAAAGGTTGGTGGACCACTCATGGGGTGAGGTCAATGGATAATCAATAAACAGCCTATGTCTTCCACTGGTATCCATGCCATGTGAACAACTCTTAAAGAACTTGCTTGCCATAGTGGGTAGGACACTCAATGGAAGATACAGAAGAATGTGGACAGAAATCACATAAGATAAGAAGGCATTCATGGCTTGTGATATGTGCCACTGGAAGAAATGCTCACATTGATGAGATAGCAGATTGACCTAAATACCAAAGAAGACAATTAATCATAGCTCACATCAAGCAGTGTGGTGAAGTGGAAAAAGGGATGGGCTTGTAGTTAGGAAAGACTTGGGTTTCAAACCCCACCCCTACATTAATGACTGGCTGACCATAGCCATACCACTTTTTCTGTCTGAGCCTCAGTTTCTTAACCTATATATTGGAGTTAACAGTAATATAGTTCCTCAAGGCTGCTGTAAAAAACAAAGAAGATAATGTATGTAAAGCATTTTATAAACAATTTTCCAAATAAATGTCAGCTATTATGATTTCAGTAGAATGTAAGCCTATTGAGGGCAGAGATGCTTTCTTTTCTGTTTCTACAGACCCAGTGCCATTTAAAGATGGACATAATATCTACCAAAAAGCTTTGTAAGAATGAACTAGAGAAAATATGAGAAGGAAATAGATAGGCTTTAGCCAATTATTAATCACAGCAGACCACATTTTCGGGGCCATACAACTGTCTCAAAGATGTAGAAAATATAAGATATCATTCTATTTATCACTGAGCAATTTTTTTAAATGGCAGAGCAAAACGTAGCCTGCAAGAATCTCCAACAAATAGTATCCAATGTGTATGTTAAGCTCATACAAGTTTCTTTGATAGATAAAACCACAGAATTGACTTTGTTCAAAGGCCCTCTGTTCATCAATATCAAGTGAGATATAATACAGAAAGACATGCTTGCCTGAAGACATTTGCCAATGTCATGGCCATGTCATACACAGAGATCAAATGGAAGAGGGATTTCCTAGTGATTATGAGGTCCTTCAAACATTACTGTTTATGGATGGAATTGTGTTGATTACATCAAGCTCCAGAATACTATAGAGGCTTCCCTTTGAAATCTAGGACCACTCTCAAGAGATTGATATAACAATCCACACAGAAAAATAAACAGAAGATAAAGAATGCCCATTGTTTATATTATAAGATGCTGCTGAATAAATGACCCATTGAGTTAGTCTATCAATTCATACATCTTGGACAAGCCCTACAGAGAGACAATGAGCTGGCTGGATCACATTTGGGAAATTAATCCTAAGGTGCTCCCTGGCTCAAAGTCCATCTTTTATATACTATTATTCTTCCAGTGTTGCTATATATGAATGAAGGGGTAAATCATAAGAATAGGGATGGGATTAATAATCTCATTGGTATAGAGAACTTTTGAATGAGGAAACTCTCCCCATCAATAGATCTTCTCTCAAACTTAGAGTCTATGCCTTTGGCATAGAGAGACTGTGACTTTTCCAGTGTCACACCACCAGTCTGTGTCAGAGGCGGCACTTTAATTCTGGTCTTTGTTGCTTCAAGACCAGCTCTCCATTTTCTGTGCCTTGGCTGACCGTATTGTTTCCATTTTATACACTGAGGAAACACAGGTTTTTTTTCAAGGAAGCTGTGATTTTCCCAATGTCACAAAGCTAATCAGTATCAGAAGTATCTCTCTAACTCAGGTTTTCTTATTCCAAAATCAATATGCTTTTTCCACTCCTCCATACTCCTTTCCCTATTAAGAATTCTTACACATTTTCTCCAGCCTACCACATCTGTCATTAATGAAAATCCAAGGGCTCTAGCTGACTGATATTATATACCTCCTTGCTAGGTTAGCAGCAATGCTTTTTCCATGATCATCAGCATCATCATCATCAATATTTACTCAGAGTATGTGATGGGAATGCCTCTCTCTTCTATTTCTTTACCCTTCAGATGGAGTTATGTTCCATGGAATCATCATCTTTCTCCATGATACTAAGGGGAGAAGAGATGAAAGAAGTTGAACTCAATGACCTCCAAGAACCCTTCCCACTAGAATTTCTGAGGTTCTATGAGAAGAAAGGCTCATTAATGAAGGACAAATAGAGGTGATATCAATAAGAAACAGCAGGAGGAAGAAAAACACAATTGAAAACTAAAATAAAGTATCCTTTGGAAGGCTGATGACAGTAAGCAAAGCATAAAGAATAAAGCTAAGAGATTAAAAGAACATGATTTCTTAAAAAAAAGGTAACTCACATTTGTGTGGCATGGTACAGTTTTGCAATGTACTTGCCTCACAATAACCCTGTGAGGTAGGGTAGGGGATTTTCTTCCCTCTGGAGTTATGCTTTCATTGATGAAAGAACTCCTGATGAAGAAACTTCCTCTACTAACAGTTCTGTGCGTTCTCTGCAACCTGTTATCATCTTACCTGGGATACTAAGAACCTCAGTAATTAGCTCAGTGCCACAGAGCTAATATGGGTCAGTGGTGAGACTTGAACCTAGGTCTTTCTGACTCAGAGGCCAGCTTTCTTTCCATTATTCCCCAATGTTTCTTGAGCTAAGTATTACAATATTGTTATCATCATTTTACAGATGAGAAAACCACAGCTTCAAAGGTAAAGCACCCTGACCTAGGAACCAGGACCTGATCAGAGATCTTTTCTGTCTCCCAAACTCTTTCCATTTTTCCCATTGTACAAGAGAATCATTTTTTCTTTCTAGTTACAGACAGCTATCATCCCAGAGACTACTAAACCAATAAAACTTTTAAGTCTGGGCAGCTAGGTGGCCCAGTGAGTAGAGCACTGGCCCTGGAGTCAAGAGGACCTGAGTTCAAATTTGACCTCAGACACTTGACACACTTACTAGCTGTGTGACCTTGGGCAAGTCACTTAATCCTAATTGCCCTGCTTTTCCCCCTCCAAAAAAATGAATAGGAAACAAAACTTTTAAGTCAGAGTCTCAGAGCCATAACTAGGTAGGGGCAACTGAGTGTTTGTCCCAATACACCAATATCCAGGGGGGAGGCATAATTCTTCTTTGGACATCTCCATCCTGCAAAGTATGAGTATCTCCAGTCCTTGACTCAATCCCAAGATAGCCAACCCTCAGGGTCCTGTCATTGTGGTGCTGCACTCCCACTGCTTGGCTCCTAGAGTTCTGCTGGCTAAACCCAAAGGACTGTTCTGAATGACAGTATCTGTGATTTTGGTGTACTTGTTCTCTCAGCTATACATCCTCTTATAGCTCTGTGTTCATGTATCCATTTTGGACTGTAAGTCCTTGAGATTTTCCTGTCTCTGTTTTCTTGATGTTTCTGTCCAGCTGCTGCCACATAGTCATCCATGTTTAATAAAGGGCCTTTTGATTAATGATCATAATGACTACTGAGGAGGAGAAACATATTTCAAATGAAGGAATGAGCAAAGGGTCCAGTGATGACAGGCTAGAGGCACATCTGAGACTGAGAATGCAGAAAAGAAGTGTACCAGCTGAACAGAAGCAATTTGCATGAAGATGAGCCCATAGCCATGTGCACTCAAAGATGGCCACGTGTTTGTTGATACTTTAATGAATCTATGAGCTCTCCTCTTTAGATATTCCTTTTACCAAAGCATCCTCATTTTCTCATGCTGTGCAATTCTTGTCTATGAACTATGGATTTATCTCCACCAAAAATCTTCCTCCAAGTCTTTCAATATTTTGTGGGTCTCAGTCTTTTAATACATGTTTTGTGTAGACAAAATATAATACTTATATTTTGAAATCTTGAAACACCAGTAAGAGTAATCTGAAGAGAAGAAGGGAGACTGGTGATGGGAGTATGGGGAAAAGGAAACAGCCACTGAGTGTTTGAAGGGCTCCCAATAAAGAAGTAGAGGATCTGAATCACTTCTAGTCTTAGATCTCTGCGATTCTATTAAATGCTAACAGGAAGGAATCAGCTGAGAACTGATCTTTCCTCTCTTTAAACCAAATGCCTACAAAAAGTTATTTACATTCATTGATTCCACTTCCTTACCTTCTACTTGTAATTTGGCTTCTGACTCTACCACTCAACTGAAACTGCTCTTTCCAGGGTTACTGATGATCTCATTGCCTCTTGACCACTGTGCAGCTCTGGACCCCTTCCTACTGCATACTCTCTCTTCCCTTAGCTTTCACGATCTGACTCCCTCTTAGCTCTCCTCTTAACCGATTGACTACTAGCTTCTCAGTCCCTTTTGCTGGATTATATTCTATCTCCTACTCCCTAGACAAGACTGTTCCCCAAAGCTCTGTACTGAGTCCTATTATTTTATTTTTTTTCTTTCTAGACTCTCACTGATCATCACCCATGGGTTCAATTATCATCTCTATGGTTCCCAAATCTTCATTTCCAATCCTAATCTCTCTCCTGAGTTCTAGTCATATATTCTTAACTAACTTCTGGGTATACCACCTGGATGTCCCAGAAGAATCTCAAACTTAACAAGTCTAAAACTCAATGAATTTTCTTGCTTTCACTCCCAAGCCTACCTTCTCACTCCTTTCTGTTGTGCATAGCACCATTCTTCCAATCAATCTCATTCAGATCTCTCAAAGCTGTCCTCAACTATTATCTCAGCATTCAAGGTCTCTTCCAGTTGTAAATTTGTAATGTTATGAAGCCCCACATGCAACCAAGTCTTGCTAATTCTACCTTTACAATAATGCTTGAGTGCAAACTTTTTTCTCCCTTCACTCACACAACCATTACCCCTTTTCAGAGCCTCATCTCCTTTCACCTGGGCTTTTACAATAAGCCCCTAACTAACTCCCTACTTCTAGTCTCTCCCTTTTTCAATCCAAATTCCACATAACTATCAAAATGATCTTTCTAATGTACGAGATTGACCTTGTCTCTCCCCTCTTGAGACCCCTGCCCAAGAAGCTTCAATGGTTCCTTGTTATCTATAGATAAAATACAAATGTGGCAATTAAAGCTGTTGATGGTCTGCTTTCGATCTACATTTCAAATGTATTTTGTGTTATTCCCCTCATAACTCTTTTGTTCCAGGGAAACCAGCCTGCTTATTTGATATTTTTGCCACTCAGCATTCCCTCTCTTATGTCCATGATTTTTGCTCAGGCCTGGGATATAGCCCCTTTCCAATTCTACCTCTTAGAATCCTTACTTACTTCAGCGATCATTTCCTATGGAAAGATTTTCTCTTCTTGCCTAATTAGAATTTTTCCTATTCATATTACACTGTATTCATTTAGCTGTATAAACCTTGTAATTTCTTTCCTTCTCACCCCATCTTGAACATAATGTAAGCCCCCTGAGGGCAAGACTTTCTCCTTTCATTAATATATCCCTGGGTGGGGGCTTAGCACAGTACCTTGAACATAGGTGCTTAACAAACGCTTGTTGAATTGAACTGAATTCTTTTCCCATTTGTGCCCAGCTCTACATGCCTTTGCCGGCTAGCTAGGAGCTCTCTACTCTGCACATAAAACAAATTGTTAACCTGTACTTTCTGTATTTTCAAATATGACCACATATTTGAACTCGTAAAGCATAATGCACTAAGTTTTGGAACACCCGCTACATATACACGGTGACCAGTCAGGAACCATGGAACAAGAAATCAAGCATGATTACCCAGGCTTCGTCATTATGATGAGAATAGGTCCATTCACAGCAAAATGGACACAAACTGGGATAAATGACCATAATTATTCCCAGGATGAGATATCATAAATCATTACAGAATCAGGAATTCATGGAGTTGGAATGGCCCCTGGAGATAATTTCATCTATACTTCCCTTACTGCTATATATGAAATGTGACTATATTTTAATGAAAACACTTTTCACATAAGAGTTGGGGTTTTAATCTCATTGCTTTATGATCATATGTGTGTAAATGCATTTGTGTCTTCTTCATATATGAAAGAAAGAGGGCCAAAACTATCATTTGGAGTTGTACTGGGTGCCTGGAGAGATAAAGAGGGGAAAAAAAATCATCACCATTTACAAATATTTATTGACTGCCTTCTCTGTGCTGGGACATTAGAATAATTTCTAAAGGTTTTTCAGAAGGAACCTCACATGAATGACAAAATGAGATTCAAAAAAGAATCCTGCCCTGGAATCACATGCCTTTCATAGATTCATAGAATATCAGGGCAGGAAGGAACCTTAGAAATCATATAATCCAACTGTTTGATTTTAAAAATGGGGTAAGTGAGGCTGAGTAAGATTTACATTACTTTCCCAACAATCCAACCTTTTAATCTTGCAAACAGAGATGAGTTATAGAAAGAGGAAGCAATTGCCCAGGGTCACATCTCATGTTAGTAGTAGAATATGTTTATTTATATTCAGAAATTTTTCATAATTCTTCTTTTCTATCACCTCCTCAATGGAGGAAGAGTGTAAAAGAATGAAATCTTAGAACATTCAACTTGGAATGGACCTTTGAAATTATCTAGTCCAATCCTCTAATTTTACAAATGGGGAAACTGAGGTCCAGAGAAGAGGAATAAATTACTCAAGGTCCTGTAGCTAATTAGTGACAAAGCCATGAATGGAGGGGGGTAGTCTCTTGGCTTTCTTGTGATGTATTCACTGTGCCACACTCCCTTTACCTAGTTCTGGCAAAAAAAAAATCTTTCCCCAGGCATTTTTTTTCTTTCAGATAGTACTTTTCTTGACAATTTCCCTCCATGAGATCATCAAAATTGTACTATATTTACTTTTGAATATTCAGTCATCATCCAGCCCACCCCAATGTGCACACCCTTCTTATTTTCCTCTTAAGATAGCTATAGATATTATATGCACACACAATACAGTGTCTATATCATAGATGGGGGTGGTATAGCTATGGCTATAGAATATGTGCTTGCCAGCATCTTTTTTTTTCTTTCTGGGCTTAATTCCAACTTGGCCTCCTTCCTCTCATATGTGAAACTGCTCTGTCATTCCTATACTCATCAGAGTAGCTTTCCCTTGTCTCTGCCCATCCCCACCCCCTACTGCTCTTCTACATTTGTGGTTCTCCATTGTACCAACTAGGAAAGACAACAGGAAAGAAAAACAACAAAGACAAAAAGAAAGACCTAAGGGAAGTAGGAAGGAAGGAAAGAAGGAAGGAAGGAAGGAAGGAAGGAAGGAAGGAAGGAAGGAAGGAAGGAAGGAAGGAAGGAAGGAAGGAAGGAAGATAGGAAGAAAGGAAGGAAGAAAGGAAGGAAAGAGGGAAGAAGGAAGGAAATTATAAAAAGGAGAAAGAGAGAATGTTATTCCCAAGGTATCTCCTTTCTCTCTCAATTTTCCAGTTATTCCCTTAGTCAAACATCCTCACCAGACTTAAATTAAAAGACCACATGTCTGCTTCTTCCTCATCCTAAAACATACTTTATTTAATATCTAAGTAGATATAGGTCTGTTCGAGGGGAGAGAGAGAGAGAGAGAGAGGGACGGACAGATGGACTAACAAGTATACCCTACCCCTAGATAGATAACAGACATGTCCATTTCCTCTTCTACTCATGCTTCTGACTTTCTGGACTTTTCCATTTTGACTCAGCTGCCTTCTTTACCTAGAATGTCTCTCCTGCCGTTCTGGCCTCCGTCCACTGGAGAGTTCTTTCTGGGACCTCCATTGTGAGGACAGGCCCACCAAAGAAGGCCATGCCTCTTTCCCCTTCCAACTATGCTCCAGACTTTTCAGACTTCAGCACAGTTCTCCCACCTCTTCAGCTCCCTTTTATGTGTTGTCTTTCCCATTAGAATATAAGCTACTTGAGGGCAGTGTCCATCTTTCTTTTTGCTTGTATTTGAATCCTCAATGTTTAGCACAGTGTCTGGAACATCGCTAGTATTTAATAAATGCTTACTACCTGTCTGGATGGGTTTACCATCTAAGATACAAAACTAACATAGACCAACACATAGAGAAAATACCAATAATGAATAAATTAATTTAATGAATATACAAATAGAATAAATTAACTTCAGCCAATCGTATTCCATTATAACAAGGACATCAGAGTACCAGAGTGCTCCCCACCCTATTCATTATAAACTTTCTGTGTAATAAGGAAAGTCATGCATTCTCTATTCTTCACTATATATGTGGGGAATCCATGGTGTAGATGGGTGTTTTAAAATGGAATTTTATTCTATTTATACAATCTACCAGGAAAGGGTAACTATATTTGTGGAATAAGTTTCTGGAATTTTGTGCTTTAACAGAATGGGATGGGGAGACAATAGGTTTTGGTAGCTTTGAAATGGAACCTTGGGGACAGAAAGGTGAATAGAACACACTTACTCTGGCATTTGGGTGTAATTCGGACTCCCCTCTGTTTGCTGAAGTGAATATTCATCCTCAGAGTCAAGACAATATTCCATCCCCATTGGTCATGAGATCCAAACAGCTTTCCATCCCAATCTTAGAATATTTTGTTAGAGGTATGTACTCCGTAGTTTCTTGCCTGTGTTATAGTGTTACTCTCTCAGGATGAATGTGAGTTCTGCATACAAAGTCTTTCTAAATTGAATTTCTATATATGATATATGTATTATGGTGTCTGTGTGTGTACAATGATAGCAAGTACAGTGTTCATGTAGCACATTTGTGTATGTAGTAGTTGTGTGTGGATCTGTCCTGTGGTCAGTGAATATGTCCTAGATTCCTTGAATTCTAGAGTTAGCAGAGCCTACTGAGTGTCATCCATTTCCATCTTGATTTAAAATCTCTCAGGCCTTACAAACATTCTCTTATGTTTGCAAGTGCTTTTAGCCACCCTAGCCCATTCCTCAGCAGCCTTCTGTGCATGGCTAATTGTTGTTCCCCACATTGCAAGATTCGGAGAATACAAATATCTGCATCTAGCAAACACAGTTGAATTCTCCGCTGGGAAAATGTCTTAGGAAAACCAATTACAGAGTGAAGAGAAAAGGGGTATACCTTGCTTTCAATTCTTACTGATGACCATTTCTTTCTATTATGCCCAGTGCATATGACCAAAAAAGTTCATGGACATGGTTCTATCCTCCCTACGTCCCCCTTCTTCCCTGCTTTCCATCCTGTTGCCCAAGGCCAGTCCACATTCGGTTCTGCTCATTTTTAAAGGTCCCTGTGGGTAAGGGGAGGGGAAATCCCATTTGTCCTTAGCATGTATTTCCAGTTCTCATCCACCACCTTCCAAGAGTTTAACATTAATACTTCTTGCTGCTATCAAATCACCTTTGCTTTCATTTTGTCTCCAGTGGTGACAGAGGAACCTGTCCAAATGGAACCTTGACCAATTGGAAAACAGTTCACAAACTCCCATGACCTCACCTTAAGTGATCAAGTAAACTTTCTCATCACTCCACTGTAATGAACTGCAAGTAAGATAGAAGAGTTTTTCTTGCATCTATAGTTAACATGTCCTAGCTCTGATCCTTATGACCCTGGACAGTTCAACTCCATAAACATCTATTAAGCTCCTACTATGTGCAAGTGGTTGTGCCAGGTGCTGGAGATACAAAGACAAACCGAAGCAGTCACATCATCTGAGTCTCAGTTTACTCATGTCACATGAACCTGCAGGTTCACCACCTAAAGTAGTACTTCGCGATACAGCAGAAAGAGGATTGGCATCAGAGGGCTTGCGTCCAAATTCCAGCTATGCTAATTACCTCCTGTGCTAAGTCAATTCATATCTCTGTTCTTCAGTTTTCTCCCCCTTTAGAATGGAAGCACTGCTCAGCTGAACACCCGACAGAGATGGGCACTTAATAAAGGCTTTTTTGATAATGAAGATAAAGGACAAGCACTTTGTGCCTAGAGCGTTGTAGGTGCTCAAGAAGTAATCAACAACGCCAGTCAGACAGCCTCTACTGTGGTTTTCCTGACAAACTAGAAGTAAGGACAATCTCTTCAGTTTAAATAAACTAGGAAGGAGAGCCCTTCCTCTGAGTTAATCAATGGAATGTATTTAGGTAGTGGGAAAATCCTTTTGTGTATGACGGGTGGGTAGTTCATACCCTCTTCAATCCTTGACCCGTTTTCAATTCCAAGAAGAAGAAAGAGGAGGAAGAGGAGGGGAAGGAGGGAGGGAGGGAGAGAGAGAGAGAGACAGAGACAGAGGGACAGAGAGAGAAAGAGAGAGGAGAGAGAAGAAAGGAATGAGGAATGGTGGGAAGGGTGTTTATGGGACTGTTCCAATGGCTAAAAGCCCAAATCGCTGACTTTTCATACTCCAAAAACTCTCTCTAGCATTATTTTTGTCTTTTTCCTCTTCATCATGCCCAGCTCATCACTTTCCTTATAGGGATAGATCCAGGTCTCTCTACTGGAATCTTTCATCTGGGAGTCCCCTTGGCAAGAATTGGCACAACTAAGGACTTTGAGGAAACATATGGCTTCTACCCAGATGTGCCAGATATGCCAAAATACAAGAGTAGGTTCATGGTTTTAAACAGGTAATGTGTCTAGGAGGAGTAGACCAGGATGGCAGGACAGAGGAGCAAGGAGGCAAGAACTGTGGTCAGAATCCCATCCATGAGGGTATATATTATTATTGCCAAAGGACCTCATTGAATGGTCCCCAGACTTTAGAAAGTCTTTCTACCCAAGGCTCACCTCCCATTGGTCTCCTGATATAGGCTGTTCAAAAGCTACTTCTTAATCCATCAATTTTAGTTTCTTTAGAAAGGAGGAGATTTGCCAAAACACCCTCCCCCATATCCTTCTGTCCTATCTTTCTACCTAGAAAAACTTGAATCTCAGTCTGTAGTCATGGGGGGGGGGGTGGAATAGTAAGGCTTTTTGAGCACACTATATAACCCTTTGTATCCTAACATGGGTGTGAGAAGATGGTGCTTTGGAAAACAAAGTATTAAGGCTGGGATGATCTCAGAATAAAAAGCATAGAATCTGTTGAAGAAAGCCAGGGGGGTCTTAGAGAACTTGTGGAGGCAGAAAAAGTTGATTGTAAGTTTGGTCTTGAGTCATGAGAGAGTATCCACTGGATAGAGTCAGATACCCAAAAGGAGTACTGAAAAAATATCATTGCTAATAGGCTTCCTTACCCTAACGTCTTCTGGACCCCTTTTCCTTGAGTTTGAGGCTACTGAAGAAGCATTCTGAGTGGGGCTGGGGTTATATCATTGGAAAGGGAAAATGTGACAACTAAAATATGTCAGCAACACCAATGAAATCTCTTCCAGAATCACTTCTCCCCATTCCTTTTCCTCCATGATGGGTAAAATACTAGGATGAGATACTGGCAAGATACTACTAGAGACACAAAAGATTCCACCCCTTCACCACCTGGCAGATCTAAAGAGAAGAATCAACCATTGATGAGTCCTTGAAACTCATAATGTATCTTTTGGAGTTTTGAAGTAGAGAATATCTGAGATATTGGCCTCTTCAGGGCCCAAATTAGGGTTCATCTAAAATATGTAGGTTAGTAACTATGCATCTTCAAGGCCCAGAAGATGCCAAGGAGTAAGGTAAGAAGAAGAAAAAGGACTCACCTGTTCAGGGCCCTGGAAGCAGATCCTGCAGAGGGGGGTCCTCATGCCACTGTCCAAGCTGCTGCCAAGTGAATAGCGGTCCTCAGCCTTCCCCTTACAGAAGTCATCTGAAGAGGTGCTACTGAGCAGGGAGGCAGGTGGCTCCACAACCTGGCCACCCCAGTCGTCCTCTGCAGAGGAGGGTGGCAAGGGTGGTGGAGGTGGCAGAGGAGGGATCTCCCCACCGGCCCCCTCTCGTGAACCCCTCCAGCCTACCCATCCACCAGCACCCAGGGCTGGGAGGGTGTTGTTGTTGGCTGCCAAGCCAGGAGGCTGGGGGTCACCGTGCATGGGCAGCGGGGTCGGCGGTGGGCGCCGAAGCAAGAAGACCTTCAGGTCATTGAAGAGCATGCGACATCGGCACTTGAGGAGACCCTGGTGGCGCAACATCTGGGGAGCCTGGTAACACCCTCCACAGCAGTACCAGCAGCAGCACCACCACCACCACCAGAGGAACCCACTCAGGGGCATTAGCATGTGCCTATGGTAGAGAGAGGGCCGAGCTCCCAACTAGAGTCTTTGGGGAATGGGGGATTGGATGGAGGTGTGGGGACCACAGTGTATTGTGCTATGGGGTTGAGGGGGAGTTTACTTTGTCACTCCCCTCTCTTAAATTTCCTCCAAATCACAAAATGCTAAATACCCCTGAGGGGTGAACTTCCTATAATCTGTTGTCACTAAACCCTCCCCCCAACCCAAAAAGAAAAAAATGTCTTTATCTTCTTTCTTCCCTCAAACCCAGGGCTTGGTTTGGACAAGGAAGTCTCCTCTCTGTCTTTGAACTGGGGCTGAGTGGGTAGGGTAGGTTAACAGAGGGACTGTGGAGTGGGGATGAGAAGACTGGGCCTTTAGCCCAAAGCCTTTTTAGCTGGGAATTCCCTTGGAATGGAGGTAGGGTAGGGGCTGGAGAATTATTCAATTCTCCTCAAAGTCCTAGTAAGGAGTGGAGGTGTCTTTCTTTTGAATTAGAGGGGCTAGGGCAGGAAGAGTTTAAATCAAATGAGGAAATGGACTGAGCTCAACTCAGGGAAAACCTGCTCTTGATAAATGGTTATGAGTGTATGTAAAGGGAGTGGACTTTCTTCAGGTAATAGGAATGGGGCTGGGAGGGGGTGGTGTGTTGGAAGTTTCAAGCCCTAGGTGAAGAGAGTTGGGGAGATAAATCCCAGAAGCACCAGAGAGGCTAGTAGGAGCAGAGTTGAGTTAGGAAGATTAGGTTATTGAAATAGGGAATTGTGCTTTGCCTCTGCTGCCAAAGGGGTGGAGAGGGTAGGGAAGGCTTTTGGACAATAAAGATTTTTTTTTTCTTTTTAAGAGAAGATAGGAGGTTCGGAAAGAGAGACTAGGTGGTGGTGGCCCTTGGGGTGAGGGTGGGTGGGGAGAGAGATTGGAAAGCACGTTTAACTCTTGCAGTGCTGGCTCCTTCCTGAGCGTGGAGGTCCCTCCCTAAGGAACTAGGGAGGTGAGCTTAAAAGGGAAGAAAAAAAGGGTGTGTGGAAAGGGGGGAGGAGGAAAGAAGGGGTGGGTTACATGATCTCGGCTCCCAGACCACCCTTGCTGTAGCTTGTAAATCCAAGGTCCCCTCGCCTTGGCTCCATTAAAGGCCCCTGCTGGAGGGCAGCGAGGGCAGGGAGAACTGGAGGTTAGGGCTGATCCCTTGCTCTTCTTCCTCTTCTTCCTCCTCCGCCGCCTTCTCCTCTTCGTCGCCGTCCTCCTCCTCTTCCTCCCCCCCCTCCTCCTCCTCCTCCTCCTCTTTCTCCTCTGACCGAGTCCGGCGCTGCTGTTGCTGCTGCGGCGGCGGCGGCTGAGGCTGTTGCTGCTTCTCGGCGGCGTCCGGCTGTCTCCAGGGTGGGGGCTGCTCCGTCTCGTCCTCTTGCTGCCAGCCGCTCGGCGCGGCCGCGGGTCCGAGCTTCATGATCCTCTTCCTCCTCCTTCCCTGGGGGCTGGCCCTGAGCCCCAGCTCCCTGGTAGCGCTGCCATGCGACCGTAGGCAAGGCAGGCGTGGGGTGAGGGTGAGGGGTGAGGGCCGGGAGGGACAAGGAGACTGGAGGATGAGGAGGGCCGACTTGAAGAGACGGAATATTGTTTTTTATATATATGCGTATATATATGAAAAACAAAAGGAGCGTAATAATACAATTAAAAATAATAATAAAAGCGTGCAGTCCGCGTCTGGGGTGGTTTTGGGGAGGGGGAGGGGGAAAGGGAAGGCTGCTGTGTCTTTGCCTGCAGCTCCTACCCCTGCCCCCTCCCCCCACCAGCCCCCCCACCCACCTCTCGGCGGCCGACCTGGCTGGGTCCCTACCCCCCTCCGCCCTCCCCTCCTCTCGGCTTCTTTTGGCTGGTTCTATTCGCTGTTGCTACCTCTCCTCGCAGATGCAACGAGGTAAGGCTTGTTTGCGGTGCGAGCTGGAGACTGAAGGAAGGGGAGGGTGAGGGGAGAGATGTGGCAGCGTTTGGGGGGAGCCAGGATGTGGCTTTAGCTTCCTGCCCTTGACTTGCAAAAAAAATGTATAATATATATGCAAATATATTATAAAAAGGGAGAGAAAGCAAATCAAATGCAAGGATGTCGGGTGTCGTCTTGTCTTCCCCGGTGTTCAGAGCCTGCCGCCTCGGCTTCTGTCCCCCAGCTCGATCTGCGGTGCAAAGGCAAAGCAAAAGGGTGGTGTTGGGAGCGAGGCGGTGGGGGCGGCGAGCTGCAGGTCCCCGGACTGAAAAAAGAGGTTCTGAGTGTTGTGGCTTCTGTTGTCTTCGCCACCGCCTCCGCTGCCTCCGCTGCTGCATTCAGCACCCTGGGCGGCTGGACAGCTCCCACCCAGACCCCGCGCGTCACGCTACTGGGGGACTGACGCAGCCTGGGAGGGGTGGAAGAAAAGAGGAGGAGAGGGGGAAAGAGGGATAGAGAGAGAAAGAGAGAGGGAGAAAGGGACAGCGAGAGGGATGGAGATAGGGAGGGAGACGGAGAAAGGGAGGGAAACAAAAAAGGGAGGGAGTTAGAGAGGAAAGGGGTGGAGGGATGGAGAGAAGTGGGAGAGGGAGAGGGTGGGGGAAAGAGAAAGAGAGATTCAGATGCTAACTCTAGCATCTTCCACAGTTGCTCTGGAGTGGAAGATTAGGGTGCATGCCATGGTGTAAATGACTCAACAACAACTACCTTATTATCTCCTGCACTAAGGACTGTTGACCTGCACATTCAAGTGTGGATATCAGTTTTAATTGGATGTCTGTCTTCCAGGCCTTGGGGGAGGGGGGGAGGAGGTGGAGGTGGGTGAAGTTTTGAGACTCCCATATAAAACCTGGAGGATACATAAAACTGGTGGTGGGGAGAGTGCGAATAAAGATTTTATTGAAAGGAAGGTATCTGAAATTCATTGGCTAAAAATAAGCTGTAACAGAGGATGATTGCAACCATCTCCATTTTCTTCTTTATCTTCATCATCCCACATTATAGCACACTCTTGTTTATGACCTAGTGGATCCTAGATATTGAAATCCACAGATAATTCCATAATTCCATTTTAATCAACATCTCCTATCCTCTAGCCTTCCCAGCTTCTTCTTTTGAATGTATTTCCATTTCTTTCTTTCTGCTCCAGACCTCTCCCCAAGAAGAACTGCTAACAAGCAGGAAAATGACCAGAAAGATGAATTACAAGATCAAAGAGGAGAAGAAATAAAGGGGTGTGGATAGTTAGCACCGGGATTAGTGAATCACCAACCTGGATGAGCTGGTATGATTCAAATTGTAGAAGACATTTGAGCACTTCTTCATCCTTTATCATAAGCTTCCAACCTATTTCCAGAATCATGGTCTTGAACAAGAGGCCCCTATAAGTTATCTGCCAGCCATAGCAATGCTTCTAGATGTCTATGAACTAGAGACAGAGTATATCACAAAGACCCTGACCCTCAGCATCATTGGCATGAAGCAGTCCTCTATTAGATACAAGAAAATTGCCCCCATTGCCATAGAAGTTATTGGTTCATTCCTAAAAGCACTAAGGGGCAAGCACCCCACTATCTGGGCACCAGGCAACATGAGTTAGCTACTTACTGGAATGATGCCCCTTCCCTTTAATTGTCAGTATTGGACTCCATCCTATCCCAAGGATAAAGTGTAAAAAGATTATCCAGATGCTAAACTGTTCCCCAAATTATAATGATTGTATCACTGATGAACATATGAGTATTGAAAGTACTACCCCTGAACAGTAGATATAAAAACTAATAAACTAATAAATGTCATCTAATAAACTCAAAAATGGAAAATTAATAAAATGTCATCTGCTCCCAGAGAGACAAATCAGTGACCCCTTTTTGAGTGAGACAACCAGATTCCATTCCCCCAGTAAGCTTGGAGATAGGCATTTGTGTGTTTCTTTCATTCTTCCATGATCTATAATTTGGGATATTCCCTCTACCAATGCAGATTGTAATCCTATAACTCAGCAGATGGTCTTTGAGAGTTTCTGGGGCCAAAAAAATCATAATCCTGTAGCCAACCTGATAATGAGTCTCTCCAAAATTAATTAGCCTTGTATTCAGACAACAAACATACAATTTATCACCAGACCTATACTTGAAGACTTTTTAGCTTGGTTGGACCTGCCAGAGGTTGTGACCCAGTGGTACAGCTTTCAACACTAGGGTCAGCCACTTCTCTAAAATAATGAGGTACCCAAGTAGTACTTTAGTGGAGAACATGTATCTGTTCTACTTTGCCTAAACTTGCAAGAAATATCCAATTCAATTCAACAATCATTTACTTAATATCTGCTCTGTTTAAAGCATTGTGATAGGTGTCAGTAACACAAAGACAACAATGAAACAGTCACTGCCCTAAAGTGAAAACTCCTAGTGTACATATATTCATTAATTGGGGTAGGGTGAGGCAATACACTCAAACCTACATTCAGGGCAATTGGCTTTGTCATCCTCTTCTGTGAAAGCAGAAACAGAACAAGGACCGAGATGCAGCCAAGATAGAACTGTCTTCTGAAAAAATTGAAAGGCTTTTGAATCTGATTTAAAATAAACCCAACACCACCCTGGATTTGGGTCTTCAACCATCAACCTATGTGTGAGTAATAGTCAAGAGGTCTGGTAAGTGAAAACTACTATAAATGGTACACTGAATCCATGGACCTTGATTCTGGGAAAATACTTGTCCAACACTGAGGTATTTATTTTAGAGGATTCTGAGATGGGACGACTGGAGGTGATAGACAGAGATAAACTTTACATCTAAACAGGTCATTTGGCTAGAGGGGATTTCACTGCTGACAGGTGGAAAGTAATCAATATTTTTCATTTCACACCAGGAGGTTTTCAGCTCATTAATAGATTTATTTGGTTAAACAAAGTTATTTAGGTGCATATTTCACTACAGGCTGAGGTGCTGGGGACAGATGGATAAGTGCATGAGTACAGGATGCTTCAAGAACTCCTCTTCAGGAAGAAATATTGAAAGAAGAAAGATTTCTCAAGAGTTCAAGGGAGACACGTAGAGGTCAATGTCTTCACAAATTTTCCCAGCTATGAAGAACACTTGAGGGTGCCAAGTCTTGCTGCTGTTACAGCATCCTTATTTGCCTTATAACAGACCTTTCGAGCCACGCTGAGCTCAGATAAGTAATATTGCTGCTGCTTCTGCTGCTTTTGTTGTTCAATTGTGTCCAACTCTTTGTGTCCCTACTTGGGGTTTTCTTGGCAGAGATCCCGGAATGGTTTGCCATTTCTTTCTCCAATTCATTTTACACATGAGAAGACAGAGGCAAATAGGGTTAAGTGACTTGCCTAGGGTCACACAACTAATAAGTGTCTGAGGCCAGATTTGAACTCAGGAAGATGAATCTTCTTGACCCCAGGCCTGGCACCCTATCCACTGTACCACCTAGCTGCTCCTGCTACTGCTACTACCTGAATGCCATTGCTTCTCCTATCAGTTTTGCCACAGTGAAAGATCTTAGGATCAGAGATCTAGATCTGGGATGGACCTCAGATGTCAAGTAATCCAACTCCTTCATTATATATACTTTGGGTAAGCTGAAGCCTCAGAAGGTTACCAGGTTTGCCCAAGATCACACAGGAAGTGAGTGTCAGAAGTAAGACTGGAACCTAGAACTTCTGACTCCATAGCCAGTGCTTCTACTAAACCAGACTGCTTCCATCATTTGGGATCAGACTAAATTCCCCCATGTATTATAATTATTCGTTTATAATTCCCCCTTCAGGGCAAAAGGGGCATGGACGTCAGCTACAGTAGCCTACATTTTCTTTTTTTAAAAAATAATTAATTTTTACTTTTCAACATTTGCTTTGATAAGATTTTGAGTTCTAAATTTCCCCCTCCCTTTACTTCCCCCTCCCCAAGATGGCACGCAATCTGGTATAGCCAATACATGTATGATCATATTAAACATATTTCCACATCAGTCATGTTGTGAAAGAAGAATCAGAATAAAAGGAAAAATTGTGGGAAAGAAAAAGCAAAAAACAACAACAAAAAAGAAAATAATATGCTTCAATCTGAATTCAGACTCCACAGTTCTTTCTCTGGATGTGGATAGCATTTTCCATCATGAGTCTTTTGGAATTGTCTTAGATCATTGCATTGCTCAGAAGAGCTAAGTCTAACAAAGTTGGTTATCAAATAATGTTGCTGTTACTGTAGAAAATGTTCTTCTGGTTCTACTCACTTCACTCAACATCAAATCATGCAAGTCTTCTCAGGTTTTTGTAAAGTCTGTCTGATCACCATTTCTTATGGAACAATAGTATTCTACTACATTCATATACTACAACTTCTTCAGCCACTCCCCAATTGATAGACATCCCCTCAATTTCCAATTCGTGGCCACCACAAAAAGAGCTTCTATGAATATTTTTGTACATATGGGTCCTTTTCCCATTTTTATGTTCTCTTTGTGATACAGACCTAGAAGTGGTATTGCTGGGTCAAAGGGTATGGACAGTTATAGCCCTTTGGGCATAGTTCCAAATTGTTCTCCAGAATGGTTGGATCAGTACACAACTCCACCAACCATGCATTAGTGTTGCAATTTTCCCATATCTTCTCCAACATTTGTAATTTTCCTGTTTTATATGTTAGCCAATCTTGTAGGTGTGATGTGGTACCTTAGAGTTGTTTTTGCATTTCTCTAATAAATTTGCATTTCTCTAATAAATAGTGATTTAGAGCATTTTTTCATATGACTATAGATAATTTTAATTTCTTCACCTGAAAACTGCCTGTTCATATCCTTTGACCATTTATCAAGGAGAATGACTTGCATTCTTATAGATTTGACTTAGTTCTCCATATATTTTTAAAATGAGGCCCTTGTCAGACACTGGCTATAAAAATTGTTTCCCAGCTTTCTGCTTCCCTTCTAATCTTGGTTGCCTTGGCTTTGGTTGTGCAAAACCTTTTTAATGTAATGTAATGTAATCAAAATTATCCATTTTTGTACTTCATAATGTTCTGTACCTCTTGTTTAGTCATAAATTCTTCTCTTCTTCATAGATCTGACAGGTAAACTATTCCTTGCTCTCCTAATTTGCTTATAGTTTCTACCTTTATGTCTAAATCGTGTACCCATTTTGACCTTATCTTAGTATAATGATGGTCCATGCCTAGTTTCTGCCATACTGTGTACCTACATTTTCTCTCATCCCAAGTGATTCAGCTGTAACTCTAGGTACAGTGATTCCAGATCTAGGCTAGCCATTCTTCTCCACGTGGTATTTCTGTGGGAGATGCCTGTTATGATAGGGATTGGGAGTAAGATGACTAATGTCCAGGGTCCATCAGGGAGGCCTGGTGTTTGGACCTGCCCATCCAATTCATGAGATTTGAATGTGTGCCATAGGAGATGAATGTCTCACAGACTTCGCCAGCCATTAGAAATCTCTGCTATCCATCAAGCAGGTTTGGATGACTTCCACAAAGCTCCATGGACACCGCTGACATTCTTGCTATCCTCTAGTGTACATTACCATTCTTCCCTAAATGAGCGTGTGATCTCCAAGTCTATGTCACTTAGAGGCAGTGTCATGTTGTAAAGGAAATGGGATTAGGAATCAGAAAACCTGGACTCTAGTTCCAACCCTGCCTCTTGTTGCATAAGCATAAATAATTTGTCCCTTACCTGCTGTGTGTATCAATTTCCTCAGCTGCAAAAAGGTGATGGTGGTGGAAGGAAGAAAGAGACCCTGATGGTCTCTAAAGTTCCTTCCAGCTCTAAGATTCAATGATTCCCTGAGCAACACTGTGATACCTTGAAGCTGAGCATGGTAGCAAGAGTCATGAGTGTGTAAACAGTAAGTTTTCTCTAGTTTCTCTTTCATCACCTTGGCAGCCTGCCCTAGTCACTCATCAGTACTGTATTTGCTCTTCTTGCCCCTTTTTGATGCCTGAGCCAAACTAAATGACTAAAAGACGTCATCTGCCACATACTAAGGCCAGACCTATCTCTTACAGCCAGGCTTCAGGAGGCCCCTTGGCTAGAAGCTTTCTGATCAGGAGACTGTGGCTATTTAGCCCTGTTTAGCCCCTGGGCACTGAAAGGCTTCTTCAGGCTGCTTTTCTGGGAAGGCAAATGATATTATTAAATATTCAATAAGCCTGAAATGAGGCAGCGAACATGATAGACTGGAGCTGATTCCCAATTGTGCTGAGGCAGCAACTGCATGCTCAGAGTCAGGCAAGGGAGGTGGTGGTGGGTGGTCCCTGCGTATCTTCCTCACACCTTTCTCTGGGCTCTTCTGGGCACATCTATTACATTGCCCAAAGTACTGGATTCAGAGAGTTAGGGCTTCCACCTTCTAAGGAAGTTCATGGATCACTCCTGTAAGTCTATAAGGAAAAGATCTCCTTTTGGATATATCTTTTCTTTCTAGTGATTCGTGTATATATGTGACATATATCTAAAATATGTATCGCCCATTTAAAGCAGACCGTTCTTAGTACAATAAAGCTTTAAATAGGCTGCCTGGTATGCATATGTAGATCAATAGTCAGAGAGACAGTAATATCAATTATATATATACATATATATACATATATATACATACATACATACATAATAAAACTTTGAATTTATATAACGATAATTCGAAGGGCACACATACTTTGTACAATATTGTGAGTAACTTGTGTCATTTTACAAATTCATCTTCAAGTGAAAGATTCATATGACTCAATACTGGAAGGGATATTAGAGGTCATTTAATCAATTCAACTACTGTTTGTTGAATCAAACTGGTCCAACCTTGTCATTTTTCAGATGAGAAAACTGAGGACCAGAAAAATTAAAGAACTTGCCTAAAGTCATGCAGGCAGTAAGAAGACAAGCCAAGATTGGAATCCAGGTTGTTGTCTCCAAATCCAGTGCTCTTTCTGTTGCATCATGATAATTAGTATGTATACAATGGCACATTACCCAAGTCTAAAATATGTACCATCCCAAAGCAGATCTTCCTTAGTACAATGTAGCTTTAAATTCAGCTTGTTTTAAATAGTCTACCTGGTATGCATGTGTAGATCAATAGTCAGAGAGAAAGTAATATTGATTATACATATACATACATAATAATAAAACCTTGAATTTATATAATGAGAATTCAAAGGGCATACACATTGGATTCTTGATCCATTCTGGTTTGAAGGGCAGGAAATTTTAGCTCTGCAAGATTACATGGTACAGAGCTGTTATCATAAAACACATCCCTACCACATTCTGCTTTATTACACCTCACACAAATTCCATGAATCTGAATCGGCATACCCTTCAAAATAAGGGAGAATATGAGCTCCATTAACTATAATTAGACTAGTAATTGAATATTTGTGTAATTATCTATCAATGTAACAAATAGCAGCTGATATTTTGTGGCATTTTAAAGGTTTAGAAGTCCTTTCCTCCCACCAGCCCTGTGAAACAGTTAGAGCAAGTATTATTATCCCATTTTTATATGAGCAAACAGAGGCAGACTGATGCTAAGAAACTTGCCTAGGGTCATACAGCTAATAAGTGACAGATCTCAGAATCAGACCTAAGTGTACGTTTCTAGTAAAAAATATGATGGATAGGCAAAGAAAAGATGTATATTTACTCTACATGTAACTACATGATACATGTAACTACACTAACTGTAACTACATGTAACATTTGCAATTACCTCAATTGGTGAGGATAAGAATGGTTGCTTCTCAGGAATGGGGAATGTGAATTCTCATATTGTGGGGGCAGACTGACAGGATGCTAGGGGTGTATGGCTGGGGTACGTCTTAGTATCCTGCAGAGAAATAGACCAGTTGCTTAGTTTGCCCCATCATTCAGTGCCTATGTGATAGAAGAGGAAATACAGAAGCACACCTCAATGCTTTATGATGTAATTCCCATTGTACATATGGCTACTATGGCATTTGAAGGAAATGAAGGACAAATTAGAAATAAATATGGCCAAAAACATAACTTAACATTTTTTTTGGCCCTACTCCCAGAGACTGTGTGATGAGGTGGAGATAACACTGGATTTGGAGTCAGAAAACCAGAATTCAAATTCTGCCTTCTATTTACTGCCTGCATGGCCTTAGATAAGTCACTTCCCTTCTTGGGCCTCAGTTTCCTTATATGTAAAATAGAGAATTCAAAATAAACTGTAAAATCTCTTCTAGCTCTAAAACCCATAATGCTTCTCTATCCACCAACTGTAGTTTCACAAACTAAAGTGAAATGGTGCCTGCCCCATACCAGACTGGCAAGATCTTGTTTTTGCTTTGGCAGCCAACACAGCTGATTCTCTAACTAAACCCTGATTTTGTGTGCTTCCAGAATTCCGGTGCTACCAATGGGACAGGATATGTTCCCACTAGAGAGATTTCTCCAACTACTTCTCTACAATCCTCACCAAATTGAGCCCTTCCTTTCAAGAAGGTACCTGGAAAAAATGTTTTGTTCACTGTGACCTGCCCCCCCAAAAGCAAAATTTACTCATATAAATGACCACCCCAAAAAAACCTAAGAAAACCTTAGTTCTAACAAATAATTGTTCTTGAAAAGAGAAGTGTAAACATGCGGTTACTAAAGATTTTTCAATTTGTTGCTCTTTGCTTATGGTCATATGCACAAAGTCCAAAAGAGTAAATTATTGAGGCACCATTATTTACCATACCTCTTTAATGAAAAAATGTCCTTCCCATTGCTGATGAGGAGTGCCATTTAAGTGACTTGATTTCCAATGTAATCTTGTAAAATTTCTGCACTGTGCCTTGGTGGCCTAAGATTTATTAAAAAATGTACCTGCTGAATAATTGGACATTGGCTTCTACCCAGGGACCATTGAACTCAGATATAAATACATGGCCTGGTGATCTCTCAGATTTGGAGCTGGGAGGAGGAAGGAGTACATGTCTTGTTCTAGCCTGACTAAAGGTTAAGTGTCAAAGAAATCCTCTTGCTCTGGAATGACCAGATTGGAAGGGGAATGTGATTAATGGTGAAATTGTCCTTGAATTGATCGGTGCCTGTGGGAGGGGGAGCAGACACTTACAATGACTTAGTATTCATAAGTTAGGAGGACTCTACT
>CM053626.1:53736209-53747025 GCA_028646595.1 Phalanger gymnotis | reverse complement strand
TCTCTTCTCTTCTCTTCTCTTCTCTTCTCTTCTCTCTCTCTCCCCTTCAAAGCAAACTCATACTATATGATGAGGTGGGGAACAAAGAAATTTGGGCAAAGTCTCTTGTCTACTCTCTTATCTTATTCCTCTGTCACTAGTTAACCCCAGGTATAACTTTCCTTTCCTGTGTTCCTTTTCTCTCACTTCTTCCAAGTCTACCTCCTTCAAGAAGCCTTATTGACTTAAATAGAAGAGTGGAGTAAATTCCCACATATGTTACATTTTAGTCAATAATTTTTCCTACCAGAAAAGAAGAGAAAGGGAAATTTTTTATGGTGGGAGGACAGGGAGAAAGAATACTGTAAGCATCTTTTAACTAGTCAGCTTCCTAGAGGATGGTAAGCATGTCTCTCCATGTCATTTAGGATACCTAGAACATTGTGGATGGGGAGAATAATACTAACAAATATTATAATGAATAATGAAAATAATAAGACATAAATTTTTCCCTTTCTAGCTCTTTCTGCTTGGTTTGATCTGGCCAGGCCTGGCTGTGGCTGGTAGGCCCAACTCTTCCACCTCTCTACGTTTCTTTCTCTGATCCCTTTGGCTCTCAATTTACTAAGCTTACTGAGCACACTCATAGGTGCAAAATGATGGCTTCAGAGAGAGACTTAAAGTCTACCATATTCTCTAGTGGGTAGTCTTACTAGGTCATCGGTAGATACTAAATTTGTATAGCTTGCACAGTTCATATTATACAATTTTTACCATTTTCTTACATAATCTCTATAGATAATAATCAGTCAACATTTGTTTTTGTGAAGAATGAAATTAAAGGACTTTGAGAAGAGTTCTATTCCTCTCCTGAGAATGTCTGCATAACAAAAACAATGCTAGATATGGCAACAATTGATCTGGGTTTAAGGGTGAGCTAGTAAATATTTAACAATAGGCTCTCTGGGAAAAAAATGCATAGAGTATATACTTCTGAGTTTAACCTGCCTTGTTAACATTTTCCCTATCACTTTCTTAAGTCTAGACAACCAACGAAACAACAAATCAAGCTCTGATTTGCAGTGTTTGATGATTTCTGAGTTGTAGATGCTCACACTGAAAATTGAGAGCCAGCACAAGCTGAACCTTGTCTGGGTTCAAAGCCCATTCTACCAACTCTGCTAGTGTCTTTCTCTGTGGCCTTAGGCAAATCATATAATTACTCATGGCCTCAGTTTTCTCATCTATAAAATGAGGGGGTTGGCCTCAGTCAATCAATGAGAGCTTATTAAGTACCTACTCTATGGTGGATACCATGCCAGGAGCTGATTTAAAGGTCCTTTCCAGCTCTAAATGTATGAAATCAGAATAAGTGAAAGTGGGAAAGTAAGCATATCCATTATGGAACTGAGGAAAGACTGAGCCCTCATTGACTAGGCTCTCTAAGCCAACATTTATGGCTATCTGTGGAGTGAAGTGAAGAACAGAAGCAGTTTTATGGATAATTCAGAGATCTCGTCGGGGGAGGGAACCCCACCCAATTCTATTAGGTATATACACCAGGGAAGTAATTGAAAAGGACAAAGGCCCCACATACACCGTAATATTGATAGCAACACCATTTGTGGCAGCAAAGAACTAGAAACAAAGGTGACATCGATCCATCAGGGAGTGGGTAACCAAACCGTGGCACATGAATGTGCCATAAGAAACTATGATAGTGACAAATGCAGAGAAGCATGAGATGACTTCCATGAACTGATGCAAAGTAGAGAAAACCATATGTAAGGTTACAATGTAAAAGGAAAGAACCACAGAACAATTAGAAGCAAATATTGCAAAATTGGCAAAGAGCAAGCACAGACCTCAAGAAGAAATATGAGAAGACACCTCCACCTACTTCTTCATAGAGGTGGGGGAGTTGACAGGTGTGGAATACTGCATATGTTGTCAGAGTTTTTTGTACACATTGACTGGTTTTGATAATTTTTTTCCTCTTTCTTTTTCTATAAAATTTTTTTTTGTTATATAAGATGGTTCTCTGGTAGGGGATAGGCCAACTGGGATAAATTTAGGTGATATAAAAACAAAAGATAACAATAAAAATTTTCTTTAGAAAAAATCTGCTTGAAATATCCACAAAGTTTAGGGACAGTACTTTCAGCCTTGAGCTATCTGGATAAATATATCCTTGCTCCTGGGAAAACATTTCCTGAATATACTATATAGCACTTGATTATAGAATGTACAAGCCAGAGGGGACCTTAAGTTCCATGCAGTCCAAGGCTTAATTTTAACATGAGTGAACTTGATTCCCAGAGAAGTTGCAGTTACTTACCTACATCACATAGCTAGTTGGTGATAGAACCAGGACTCAAAATCCAGATTACCTGAGTCCCACTTCAGTGATCTCTCATCACTTTAAGGTTTTACCAAATCCTTTTCTCCCCAAGGTTGGTAGCAAGTATTATGATCTTTATTTTCAAGATTAAGAAACCGAGGCCTAAAGAGTTTGTCACTTGCCCAGAGTCCTATAACAAACAAATATAAGAGCTGGAATTGAGACCTTAATTCAAGGCCAAGAATTTTCTCATTATTACTCCATACTGCCTTTCTTAGTAAGCATTAATTAGCTCATCTCCTGATAGTAGATCTTAAGTTTTATAAGTGGTTGTTGATCAGGGAGATGGTCTGGGGAATTCTGCTATTTAAGAATTAGGAATTGAGGAGTTTTGTGGGCTCTCCACCCCACAAGTATCTACAAACCAGGTCAGTTGCTGGCCATGAGGATAGAGTCTTCTTTAGAACATATTCCTGAAGCAGCTATGTTAGATCAGCAGAATCAGAAAAGCCATGGGACTGGCAGGACTGCCACCCTCGAATAGGACAGATGGCCAGTCTGACAAGGTTGTCCCAGCCGCCTGCTCTCGTGGAGGCTGCTGCCGAGCCAGCTGGAGCTTGGAGGGCAGATGCAACCAGAGACGGCAGAGTGAGAGAGCTGGGCCCTCCCAGTGGCAGTCAGCTCAGAATCTTTTGTGCCACCAAAAGCTCAATCCAAATTTAAATCTGCCACACAGGTGGAGTAGGCGGACACCTGTGATTTGATGGGCTCTGCACAGCTTCATCTGCCTAAAAATATCTCTTCTACCAGCCTGCTGGGGCCACCCTCCCCACTTATCTGACCTGAAATTCCCACCATTTCGTAGTTGCTAAGGATTTAGACAACAATGGTGGGGACATTGTCTCTAGAAGGCCACTGTTCAGAAGTATATGGCATCTTCAAAGTGAAAAGGACACCTGCTAATC
Organism: Phalanger gymnotis; assembly: GCA_028646595.1. Classification (NCBI taxonomy): domain Eukaryota; kingdom Metazoa; phylum Chordata; class Mammalia; order Diprotodontia; family Phalangeridae; genus Phalanger; species Phalanger gymnotis. The sequence goes on along the minus strand of CM053626.1, from coordinate 53,743,740 downwards.
CCCCCCCCCTTTTAACATAGATCAGCGACTTGACACAGAACACATGCAAAAAAGGAGTTTGGGCCCACTTTGCAATTATACCTGTCTCATACCCACATTTACCTTTCCACCATCTTTCACCCACATGCCCAGAATCTGGAGGAGACCCAATAGTGGGTTTTAAAAGAGATTAGGCAGCTCTTCTGAAAGGAAAAAAGATGATCTGCCTCTCAGTACTATTCACTGTATGTTGAGTTTTTTGTGGGACTCCACAAGTGTGTACTAAGCAGCTATTCTATGCCAAGCCTGGCTGAGAAAGAAAGGCAAAACAAACAGTTCCTGCCCTCAAGGAGCTCACAGATTAATGAGGGAGACAACATACAAACCAGTATGTACAAACAAGCTATATATAGGATGAATTGAAGATGATCTTAGAAGGAAGGCACTAGCATTCAAGTGGATTGGTAAAAATTTTCTTGCAGAAGATGCAATTTTAGCTAGGATTTGAAAGAAGCCAACAGACAGCAATGAGGAGGGAGAGAATTCCAGACATGGGGGGCAGTCAGTGAAAATGAGTTTTTACCTAGTTAGGATATCAAGGCTAAAATGTGTTGGAGTGGTGTACTCCACCTTTGCACATGTGATTATAATAGCCAATCTTAGCCCCAAAGAAGGTGGGGTGCTTAGGAAGTAGAGTGGCTGGTGGGCCAAACAGCAGGAAGGCCCGAGTCACTGGACCACAGAGTATGTTAAGGGGAACAGGGTGTAAGGAGACTGAAAAAGGTAGGAAGGGGTCAGATTATGAAAGACTAAAAAGCCAGGCACAGGATCTGGAGGTAATAGAGAGTCACCGGAGTTTACTGAATTGGAAGAGTGGGGTGTGACATAATCAGACCTGCAATTTAGAAAGATGATTTTAACAGCTGAATGGAGGATAGGCTGAAATGGGGACAGACTTGAGGGGAATCAGGAAGAAGGGGTTGTTAGGGTTATTGTTCTGAAGAAGGGTCCATAGATTTCACCAGTCTGCCAAAGACATCTATAATACAAAAAAATTAGGACCTTCTCTAACTTGTCTTCTGGTCTCTTCCTTGGGCTGGGCTAAAGTGGATTAGGGAATAAGAAACTAGTAGAAAAGGCAAAGACAAAGACTAACTGATAAAAGGAAGGGGAAAGATGTTAGAGAATAACCAGAGAAAATAACAACAGTGATATGGTGGAAATTTTGCTTAGGAATCATGAACTAGACTATAAAGATGGGATCTAGTCAAATAGTTAAGCAACATTTTTATGTTTGACACAGAGTAAGTGCTTTGAGGTTGGATCGGGATTTTCTTTTTTTTTTATTGATGCTTTGTGTTTTTGCATCAAATTTATTTCCAAATATATACCTTCCCCCCCCCAACCCCATTACTCAATGTGCCTTCCACTGTAACAAAGATTTTAAAACAAAAAGAAAAAGCAAGCCACACATCAAGTATACCTTAACAGTACATACAATATTCCACACAGATAGTCGACCACCTCTCCAATAAAAGGAGGGAGCTACATTTTTCATCTCTTCTTCGGGGTTCAAGCTTGGCTATTATATTTACATATGCAAAGCTAGAGTGTAACCACTCCATCCCATTTTAGCCTTTACACTCTAAGTAAGAGCTCATCTCAACCAATCGTTGGGACTAAAGTGTGAAGAGTCTTTGAAAGCCACAAGACAAAACAAAATTATGTCAGACAGGAAGGCTATTCAAAGAGGCTAAGAGATTTTAGTATACCCTCTGGGTTCCATATAAAAACATCAAATTATTTGGAATTGGGGAGTTCTAGAAAGTAGAATGAGCATGACATTCTAACTAGACTCCTTGAGAAGGAACCACCTGGGGAGCAAGGAAAGGCCCTGGTTTTGACCTTGGGTCTCCTTCCTCTTCTTACTTTGGCCAGAGGAGGACCTTGCAAGTTTCGAATGGTCTAGAGAAATTTTAGAATTCCCATCTGTGTTGGTAAGCAAAATGGGCTCCTTAGCATTTAGTTCAACAGGTGCCCTTGAGGAGTTTGGCTTTTGTTTGCTTTGAGTGATTTAGCTATTTCATTGAATCTTGCTAAGTGCTAAGCCCCAGGCCCAAAGCCCTATTAGGTGTAAAACCTATGTGGCTGTGGATTGATGACTGAGGTGGGGCCCAAGGTGGGGCTGGCTAAGGGGAGGTGTTAACTCCAGAGCCATGCCCTGTTGGGTGTTGACCTAGTCTATGTGGATGTGAGCCTCCCAGGGTCCTAGGGGGAGGGGCCAACTTGGGAACCAATGGGCTCTGGTCATTCAGGCGGCGCTTGGCGATGCCAGGGGCTGGGCTGGGAGGAGGGCGTCTCAGCACCCTGGCCGCAGCCATGAAGCAGTGCAGTGCGATCTTGGAACAAAGTGAGGGCGCAAACTTCCCCTGCTGGTGCCTCGGCCTCTAGCAGCCTTTTGTAGACCTGGGACCGAAGGAGGAGGCGCCCCGAAGGCGAGCTCCCGGTGCTCCATCGCTGACCTGGAAGCAGGGCCCACTCATGTATGGACTGAGGAGTGCCGAGCAAGGACTTGGGGCCAGTGGGTAATCTTCTTACCGGAGAGGGGAAGCATGAATATGATTTGGTTTAATACCATCATATTTTTCTGTGGCCTCCTGGTTACTCTTGTGAGGTGGACTTATTGGGCCTGGAAGCTTTTGATCAAATTATCAAAATGGGGAGGCTGGTTTGTGGGTCTGTTATTTTGGAGCATGAATAAATGCTTTAATTCTTCTGCCTTCTACTTAGAGAATTCCTTATATCCTGCCGTTCTGAACCGTTCAGACATATATATGATTCTCTTTGAAATCATAAATTCTGCCTTCATAATACACCATCTTCCTGGCAGCATCCACCTCCCAGGACAGCATCACCTAGAAGGAAAGTTTACATTAGGAGCCAAGGACAAGCTAGCTGCAGAATCACTATGCTCATAAGAAACTTCCTGAATACCCCACAATGGGGAGAAATGGATTTCTAGCAACTAGGAGCTATGAATTACTTTTGGCCACATGTTTCCTCTGCACTTGAGCCCACTGGAATCAGTAAGTATTTTTAGAAGAGTGTGTCACAGACTTTTGGAGACATGCTTGTACCAACTGTTTGTATCTACCACTTGTTATCTATACTCCTTTCTTAGGTTGAGTGATGAAGTTATTTTTCATTGATAAGTCTTCAAGGGAAGTGTACTGCTTATGGCTCAAGCCAATGGCATTAGAGAATCACCCCTGTCTCTTAAGTAGTACCCCTAGATCCTTGAAAGGGAAATGTTTTGCTCTGGGTTCTGAGACATGTCTATGAGAGTGGGAGTTGCAATAAGGATCCACAGAATTAATAAGGGCTACACACAGCATTCAGCTTTTTGTTTTATTGTTGGGTTTGCGGGGTTTTGGCATTCCTGTAATAATTTTGTTTTTCTGTTCCTGTAATAGTTTTGTTTTTCTGTTCCTGTTTACTTCATTCTATATCAAATAAGTCTTCTCATGCTTCTCTGATTCTTCATATTTATCTTTTTTTCTGTATAGTAATAGTCCATTAGATTTATTGTTTAGCTATTTCCTGGTCAGTGATCATGTACTTTGCTTTGTTTCTGTCTTTGATTTCCTTGGGGCTATGCCTATTAGTGAAATCTGTGTGTAAAAAAATATGGACACATTAGTCATTTTTTAAAAAGTATAATTCCAAATGTTTAATAGAATGGTTGGACCAATTCATATCTCCAACAGAGAATGAGTATGCCTATCTTCCTGAAATCCTTCCAAATACTATTTCTATCTTTTGTCATCTTTGCCAATCTGATGAGGTAAAAACTCAGAGTTGTTTTAACTTGCATTTCTGTTATTAATGACCTGGAGTCATCTTTCATGGTTGTTAATAGTTTTCAGTTCTTCTTTTGAAAATGGCTTGAAGGTGATCAAACATCTATCCTCTTTGCCCTAGAGATTCTACTGCTAGGCAAATATTCCAAGGATGTCAATGATAAAAAAGAAAGGACTTACATAAAACAAAATGTTTATAGCAGTATTTTTTAGAGTAGCAAAGAATTGGAAACTAAGTAGATGCCCAGTGATTGGAGAATGGCTAAACAAGTCTAGGGTACATGAATGAAATAAAAATATTATTATACTATAATAACTATAAAGGTGATGAATATAGAGAAGCACAAGACATAAGAACTGATGCAAAGTGAAGGAAATTATACACACGAGAACTGTAACAATGGAAATAGAAAGAGCAACAATAAAACAAACGAAATCAAATGCTGTAAAATTATAATGACCAAGCTTGGCCCTAGAGAAGAGATATGAGAAGGCATGTCCTTCCTTTTTTTGCTGAGGTGGGGGATTATGGGTATGGAATGTTGAAGATAATGGAAGATGTCAGACTTTATCAATGTGTTGGTTAGTTAGTTGGTTAGTTTCCCCCCCCCATTTTAATTTCTTCTTATAAGTAGTCAAAGGACATGAAGTTTTATTTTTTAAAATACATTTTATTGATTTTTTTGTTTTTATTATACTTAAATTTCCTCTGGGAGAGAGACATATTGGTAAATGTAAGTGATGTCAAAACAAAAGACATCAATAAAAATGTATTTTTAAAAAGAAAATTGTTCATATACTTTGATCATTCATTTACTGAGAAATATTTCTTTTGGTCTGGTATATTTGTGTTAATTCTATATACATCTGGAATATCAGAACCTTATGAAAGATATCTTATGCAAAGATATTTTCCCCAATCAACAGCTTTCCTTCTTTATACTTTAACGCTCATTCAACAGCTGGGATTTTGCTTTTCATGGTACATGGACTGTTAAAGCTAGATGATATCTTTAAATATAACATAATTTAATTCCTTCATTTTACAGAGGAGGCAGAGAAGGGAATGACTTGACAAAGGTCCCACAGCAAACCTGGAGCTAAGCTCGAGTCTCCTGAGTCCCAGTTCAATGGTCTTTTCCATTAAAACTCTCTACAAAGTCCCTCCCAAGTAGTCTGTAAAAAAACCAATGAGCCCTAAACAGAAAATGATTCAGCCTCTCTGTTTTTATGTTGTCTATGTTGACAGATGCAGTGATAAGTAGCTGGGGATATTCATGTCAATCTTTGCATTGGAAGAACAGATTTTGCTGGGTAGGTCAATCTTTGCCTGACACCAGCAACTTAGTTGAGAGAATTACCATCAAACAATGGAGGGTATTGTGTGCTTGAACAGGAGTCAGACTCAAAGGTGTGACTTGTTTAGAGTAGAGTGTCAAACACTGAACCCCTAACACTCTTGAGTGGGACCAAGACCAGATTAAAATGTAATTGAGAAAATAATTAACAAAAAATACAATAAAATTTAGATAAAATTGTATTTTAAAACTAGCTCAACCTTCAGCCCATAGGGATCCTTATGTATGGAATAGTGACCCCCCTTTCCTTAATACCAATGGTTCAGAAGACGTCCATAACTGTGATGCATACCATTTTCTCCCTCCTTCAGAGAACTATGTCAAAATAGCATCCTGATACCATACATACTCAGTTATGTAGCTTACCCCACAGGAAAGAAGGAAGAGGAAGATAAGAAAAGGGGGGATGGTGGAAGGGAGGGCAGATGGGGATGAAGATAGTCAAAAACAAACACTTTCGAGGGGGGATGGTCAAGGGAGAAAATTCAATGAAGGGGGATAGGTTAGGAAGAAGCAAAACATAGTTAGTGTTTCACAGCATGAGTGTTGTGGAAGGGTTATACATAATGATACGCATGTGGCCCATGTTGAATTGCTTGACTTCTTAGGGAGGGTGGATGAGAAGGGAAGAAGGGAGAGAATTTGGAACTCAAGGTTTTAAAAAAATAGATGTTCAAAAGTAAAAAAAAAAATAGCATCCTGCTACTTTTAAAGTCTTTATCAATCATCAATAGCTGATTAAAATACTCTCAAACTCTCCCAGCACTCTCCTTCAAGTTCACTTGGGACCTGGAACAGAAATCTTGGAGCAGAATAGGATACATAGATGAATATGAGAGGGGTCCTCTGTCTGGGGTGTTCCCTTTCCCACTTCATCACCTTCCACACAACTCATCCTCTGAATGACAGTGCTAACGAGGACAGGAAGAACACTTACTGTTCACAGTGCTTTGGAAGCAGCCATAGACTGTCAGCTCTCTGTTAAGAATGGCTTACCTTCTGTACAAATATGCTACTGAGTTTCATTCATTCAGACATTTTTTTAAGAACCTACCAGCTACAGGAACAGCTCAGGAATACAAAGAAACATAAAAGGAATGGCTTGTGCTCTCGATAGCTAAAATCTAAAGGGGAAATGAGGTACATATGATGTTCACTACACTGTGGTGCCAACAACTATGAAAACACAATTAAGTACATCAATGACATCTGTTGTATTTCCCAGGTGTGATAAATAATCCTAAAACTCATTATTCTGACCCATTCCCTCCCCTTACATCCTCCCAATTCGCTAGCCTTCTTTTCTCTAGGCCAAACCATACTAGTTCCTTCCCCTTTAATGGATCCCTTATTTCACTGATGTGGACTTCCTTCAATGCTACAGATTGCAACCTATCTATATCTTCACTTTCTGGGTGATTCCATGCCCTTCCATTAAATCCTCTAGAAGAGATCTAATAAATGTGCTACTTAACTTGGGTGCCGGTAGAGTGCTTGTTTGCTTCTCTCGTTACATGCCTAGCCTACCTCCTTCTCTGAGTGTACATTTCCTGGAGATACATTTTATGCTACTTCCTGATTGCAAGCTATAACTGGCAAAACCATGATTCCGGAGAATTGATGACAAAGCATGCTACCCATCTCCTGACAAAGAGGTAATGGGCACAGGGTACCAAAGGAGTGAAAAGACCAGAGCTGAATAGAAAATTTGACTTTCAAACACAAGAATCAAGAGAAGCATGAAAAGGTAAACAAGAAAGAGAAATCATAAGGGACTTACTAAAGTTGAACTGTTTTGTTTACATTCCTACATGGAAAGATGATATGTATGATTCATGAGACCTCAGTATCATAGTAGCAATGGAATATGCATATATATATGTATGCATATATATATACATATGTGTGTATGTATATATGTAGGGGTATGTGTATATATATGTATATATATTTATATATAGACAGAGGGCACAGGGTGAGTTGAATATGAAGGGATGATATCTAAAAAAATAAAATCAAATTAAGGGATAAGAGAGGAATATAGTGAGAGAAGGAGAAAGGGAGAGATAGAAGGAGGTAAATTATCTCGCCTAAAAGTGGCAAGAAAAGGTGGTTCTGTAGGAAGGGAAGAGGGGGCAGGTGAGGAGAAATGAGTAAATCTTGCTCTCACTGGATTTGACCTGAGGAGGGAATACCATACACACTCAGTTGGGTATCTTACCCCACAGGAAAGAAGGAGGAAGAAGATAAAAAAGCGGGGACAATAGAAGAGAGGGCAGACAGGGGGAGGAGGTAATCAAAAACAAACACTTTCGAAAAGGGACAGGGTCAAGG
>CM053626.1:53646467-53735709 GCA_028646595.1 Phalanger gymnotis | reverse complement strand
CATGTGGCCTATGTTGAATTGCTTGCCTTCTTAGGTGGGGAGGAGAGGGGAGAGAATTTGGAACTCAAAGTTTTAAAAACAGGCATTCAAAAACAACAACAAAAAAGTTTTTGCATGCAACTAGGAAATAAGATACATAGGCAATGGAGCATAGAAATTTATCTTGCCCTACAAGAGAAGAAGGGAAAGGGGGATGGGAGGGGAGTGGGGTGATAGATGGGAGAGCTGACCAGAATATATGCCATCTTGGAGTGGGCGGGAGGGTAGAAATGGGGAGAAAATTCGTAATTCAAACTCTTGTGAAAATCGATGCTGAAAACTGAAAGTAATGTGGCTAGAAAATATGTAACATTAAAAGGGATAATCAAAACAAAAAAAAAAGATTTGGCCAATGCAGAATTTTTTAATTGTTGTCATGTGTTTGTGTTTCGGTGACAAGAGTTTTCTTTTTCTTTCTTTTTTTCAATGATGGGGTGTGTGTGAGGAAGACTAAATCAAGTTTTGCTCACTGAAAAAAAAATTAATTAAAAAAAGAAAAGAGCGCTAATATCTTGTGGCAATGCATTAATAAAAAAGAAATTACAAGGGGAAATGTTATTACTGCCAATATGCTGCAATTGACTTACGCTTATCATATGGCTTTATGTTGCCCTTCAGGGCACACATAATTTAAATTCTTCGAAAATTATTGTATTCCATGAATTGCAACCATGTAGTATCATTGGATGGATATTGTTATTTAAAAGATGTATGCGGACAGTCATTTCCTGAATGAAATAAAGCCTACTTTTTTCTTCCTCCTCAATTCTGAGCACAGCTCACTGTTCATATGTAGTGCTAGTCCAGCATATATGTCCTGATAGACTAATTTAATGCACTGTCCATCCAACAGCATGATGGATGCAGCTGTTCATCCAATCTGGACTTTCATCCACTTGGTTTTTCCCTGTGAATAGCCAAGCCTATATTTTGAATATGGCTCCCTTTGGGGATGTTTGGCAGTAGACTGGGGCTTGGTGCAAAAGCACAATTGTATCTACAACCAAGAGTATCAGGCAGACTTCATGCCCTACACAGAATCCCCTTTCCATTTGGATACTTCTTTGGATTCACCATTATAGTGGTGAATACTTTTAGTGAACATGTCTCTGTTTTATGTTCTGTTAGATATTTATAATCAGAAGGTCACTGAATGTAGTCATCTCTGTGGTTGTATTAATAAAGGAACCTTGAACAATCTTAATATATGCACAGGAGACTATATTGGAGGAGATACAGTATTTAGGGCCCAAATTTGGTAAGAGAGAAAGTTATAATGAGGTATGGTGGCTTTTCTGAGCATAACTGTTGTTATATGAAAGGAGGTACAGTGGTAATACCACCCTGGGTCATCCTGGGATGCATGATGGGCGAGGCAGCATGGTATATTGGATAGGATACTGGACCTGCTAGAGTCAGGAAGACCTGCTTTTGAATCCCCTCTCAGACACTTACTATCTATGTGACCTTGGGCAAATCACTCAATCTCTCTTTGCATCAGTTTCCTCACCTATAAAATGAAGAGATTGGATTCAATAGTTTCTATAGCCCCTTCTATTCCTAAATCTATGATCTTACAATCACATGAGCAAGGTCAAGGTCAAGAAAGGAGAAGATAACTTTAAATCTTTGTTTTGTCTCTCTAGAAATGAAATTCCCAACTCATACAAATATGGTGTCCAGCTTGGGAGGTTCCATGACAGGCAATCTTATGGTGCAGTCCCCTTACCTCTAGAAAGGACTGTCTTCTAACTCAAATTAGACTGACGTGAGTCTCCTCTCTCTCCTCCCATGCTCCTTACCACTTTTTAATCCTGTGCTGACTGGGAAGAGGAGTGGAGCTAGAAGGATCAGTGACCAGATGGTAGGGTTATAAATGACTTGGATTCAATAATTTGTTGCTCTCCTCTTAATTAAAAGGCTTTTTCCTAAATGACTCCCTGATCAGAAAGCAGAGATCACAATTTGGGAGAGGACTAGGAGCTGAGGGAAATCTAAGTCTGTGAGGGAGGGAAGGGATGTGGGGTGGGAATGGAGGAAGACAAAGAGATGCCAGATGGGCTAAGGATGTTTACAGATTTGGAAGGACTCAGTCTTTGGGTCTAGGCCTCCCTCTCTCCCTCTTCAATTCTGAAAGAACTCTGCTGATATTAAGGACTTAAGGCAGTGGTTTGGAACCTTCTTGAGTATTTTTAACATGCAAAATTGTACAGACCGTTGCATGATAGCAGTTGTACTATTAGGATCCCTTGATTGAGATAACATCTGATGACAAAAACCACTCAGAATTCAGTAAAGCTTTTAAATGAATTTGCATTTTATTAATCATAAGATCATCTACATATATTTGGAAAACAGTGAGACATAAATGTGTGAGGCATTACTTAATTAGTATATGGAAAGTACATGTGCTTATTTATGGATTTACATATGGATTCAAGGTCTCTGCAAAAACTCTGCAACTCCTATGGGATGACGGACACACAATACATTGTATGTTATGCTATGAATTGGTCCAACTGTTTTGGAAAACAATTTGGAGTTATTTGTGAAAATGACAAAATGTTTATAATCTTTGATCCTGTGATTCCATGATCCTGTTACTGTGCGTGCATATAAATACGCATGTGTATGAACATATACACATGTACACAAAAGCATTGTGTGTGTGTGTGTACATAGGTAGCTAGGTGGTATAATAGATCAAATCAGGAAGATCTGAGTTCAAATCCAGCTTCAGACACTTAGCTGTGTATTCCTGAGGAAGTCACTTATCCTGGTTGCCTTAGTTTTCTTACCTCTAAAATAATAATAATAATAATAATAATAATAGCATATATCTCCCAGGACTGAGGTCAAAAACAGAAAAAAAAAAAGCCCCATCTACACCAAAATATTCACAGTGGCACTTTTTGTGATAGCAAAGAAATGGAAATCAAGGTGATGCCCATCAATTGTGGAATGGTTGAACAAGTTATAGTATATGATTGTGATAGAATACTATTGTGCTATAAGAAATGATGAGCAGGATGCTCTCAGAAAAACATGGAAAGACTTACATGAACTGATGCAAAGTGAAGTAAACAGAACCAGAAGAACATCGTGCATAATAACAATGATATTGTAATGATGATCATTTGTCAAAGACTTAGCTACTCTGATCAATACAATGATCTAAGACAATTCTGAAGGACTTGTGATGAAACATACTATCCACCTCCGGAGAGAGAATTGATGATTGAGGGGTTTTTAAACTTTCTTTATTTTTCTTCTTTTTTTGAAACATAGCTAATACGGTGTTTTACATGATTCACATGTATAATTGATATCACAGTGCTTGCTTTCTCAATGGGTGGGGAGGGAGAGAATTCAGAACTCAAAATTTTTTTAAATAAATAAATGATAATTAAAAAAAAACTTGGAAACAAAGTAGATGCCCATTGATTAGGGAATGGCTAAACAAACTATGGTACATAAATGTAATGAAATATTATTGCACTTTTAAGAAACATTGAATGTAATAAAATTGTTGTTTGTCCTTCATGCAAAGGGGACCAAAATGACGCAAGGATGTCAGGGGTCAATGTACACTGAAAAAATAGTATAGGTGATGCTATAAAAATAGTATAGGTGGAGCTGCAAGAAGTCGTCAGCTTCACTCTCTTTTCTAGAGTCATTGAAGTCCGATGGCAAAACAAAAGTCAAGAAGATGCAATGGCCCGGGATGCTGTGGATGACCCGGACATCTTTGGTGCCTGACCAAGCTCTAAGAGCTCCACAGCATGTGCTTCTGTCACCTTCATGGCTCTTTGAAGCAAAATCTTCACATCTGCCTATTCCATGGAAGCCCTGTATGTATGAAGTGATGCAAAGTGAAGTTCATGGGCAGCAACAAAAACCACAATGACTACAAGAGTGGAAATGAAAAGAGCACTGCCCCGAAGACAGACTCTGAGTAACTGTAATGACTGATCTTGGTTCTCTGGAAGAGATGCTGAAACCTGCCCCACCTCTTCCCAGCAGAGAAGTGGAAGAGTATGGGAGGAGAGGTAGCTAGGGGCCACCAGAGTGAACAGAGTGCTGGGGCTCTAGTCAGGAAGATCTGAGTACAAGTCAGGCCTCAGAGACTTACTAGCTGCGTGACCCTGAGCAAGTCACTTAACTTCTGTTTATCTCACTTTCCACATCTGTAAAATGGGGGTGATAATAATATCACCTATCTCCCAAGGCTGTTGTGAGGATCAAATAAGATAATAGTCAAAAATGCTTTGCAAAACCTAAAGCTCTATATACTGGCGGCACTGACCACTTCATTGGCTGTTTTTGCTTAACTTGTTCTTTGATTCAAGAGAAGTTTCCCTATAGGATATAGCAATGCGGGAAAGAAGAGGAAAGAATATTCAGAAATGTCTACAACTAAAAAAAATGGAATAACACAAAAAAACTTAATGTTTAAAAAATCCACCACTCTGTATGGAGAGGAGGCTGTCTTGACAAGGAGAAGGACCGCCTTTTTAAAAGACATGGAATATAAATTTCTCAAAGGTGGGGACTTTTCTACTTTTCACTTTGAATTTCCAGTGCCTAGCACAGTGCCTCCCACATACTCCATGTATGCTTAATAAATGTTTGCTGGTTGATTAATTTAAAAAATCCACTCCTAACTTAGGCTACTGGCTGGGGGTGGGAGTCGGCGGGGCGGGGGGGGGCACTGCTTGGAAGATTGATTTGTCCTTTGTCCTTATTAGTTCCTGGAAACAACACATATGACATTTCATCCACCATGGAAGCCTCCATCCAGTTTCCCAAAGGCTGTGTCTAAACATAGGGAATCGTAAGAAGGATTACCCACTGGTTTTGCTTTGCAAGGATTGATGCAGGGCAAGGCCGGGAGCCAAAATGTTTCACAAATCTTAAAGACCAAAATAAATTCCAGCTATTATTATTGTTATCATTAATAATAAAGACAAGCCCCACTCCCCCATTTCATACTGTCTTTCAGCCAAGTTATTATGGTTCCTACAGCCAGAGCTAAATGATCCTGTTCCACCAGTCATCCGTCTTCTTTGCACCAATTCCAGTGACTCAGATTGGCTCCACACAGCAATTACCACATTTAGGCATGTTTCATAGCTCCCCTATTCAATTAGATGATGTTATGGACAGATCCTTAGCTAAACGTGTAGGGTTTAGGCTTGTATAGGTTTGTGTTGTCCTTGCTACTCTCTGTCTCTTTAATTGCAGCTGGATCTGAGCTATCAGAGCCAGATTCAACGAAAACCCACGTCACACTTCCACACTGAGGGATTTCTAGGCCTCATTTATTCATTAAGACTTGTCCAAAGAACCCCAAAGAGCATTTCATGCCAGGAAACATGTGTTCCTGTCAAATCTATACTTCTTCTGCACAAAACAAAGCAAAAAAAAAATACCAGAAAACAAACAAACAGACAAAAAACCCTGCTCTTTTCTTTAACCTTCTTTCACTTAATTAATTAATCAAAATCTCCTTGGCATTTCAGGTTCTCTTATATCTGATTATTCTTAGTATGATCGTTGTCATCCTATTCCTATAGCAATGTTAGTTCATTCATTCATTCATGAAGTTACACAGGAAAGGTCCCTGCCTACTGGAAACTTACAATCTAAAGTCCACAACCCCAACCATGACATGAAAAGTCAGCAGCACAAGTGATTAAACATCCAAAAAGCATCTGAATTCATTAAGGAAATCGCTAATGTTTAAATATGTTATCCAACAGAGGAAGAAGTTTATGAGATGGGGGTGGGAGGGCCGGGAGGAGGGAGTGAAGGGGAATCAAGAGATCACCACCTTTGGATAGAGGAGCCAGCAGGGCGAGAGGGAGTTTGCTACCCAAATTGAAAGACCAGATGTTTGTGCCTTAAGCCTAAAAGATTTAAGTATGTTGATGCTGCGCAGCTTGCTGCACAAATCAAATTGAGATATCATCTCTACCCTTTAGAGAGCTCATAACAGAAAAATAAAAAATGCAAATGCAAGCGTGATTCAACCAACTGTGGTAAGGAGGGAGCTGACTTCCTGGAGACAAACGCTGAGGACCAAGACGAAACGTGGCTTGGAGGCCAATTCTCTTTTGCAAAATGATCTGATGGAAAGCTCAGCTCGCAGTTGTGTATTATGATGCCAATGATTAGGAAGTCCTTACTGTATATTACCTAAAAAGCGTCCTCTTAATTGCTCTATTAGGATAATTTACCCTCATGATAAATGGGACAGTTCCTTCCTCCTGATTTAGCCTGCTGGTGACATCTGCCTGATATTGATGGAGACAGTTCAAGTTACTATAGAAAGCCAACCTGCCTGATGTAATGATGGTCACTGTCTGCCTCCAACAAAGCAGATGATCTCAGGGCTTCTTCTGCCATAAAAGCCTGACCAGAATGGTAGAGAAGATTTCTCCAGCTTTCCTGTGGATAGAATAAGCTTGTGAGAAGGGTCCTGGGGTAAGACGCACACAAACACACACACACACACACACACACACACACAGTATTCTGATTGCGAAGGCTATAATATATTAGAAAATGTTATAGGAACTGAATTTCTTTCCCTGTAGTTCTTTAAGAATTTCTGAGCATATGGAGGCAGAGGAATGGACTAGATGACCTAGTGCGTGTCCTTCTAGCCTTAGAACCCCATAATTAAGCTTTTTGTTTTTCTTTTTAATATTCTAGGACAGACGTGAGACATTGTTTAAAGGGCTCTGACCTATGCAGGAAAAAAAATGAAGAGATGGTCACGTAAGTAAAAAGAAAATTGGCTTCTTTTTAAAAATAGGAATTTAAAATGTTCTAATTATCCACTGTTAAAATTAATAATAGGATGCTTCAAGCTCTATTCATTGAATACAATACATAGTCAAAAACAAGCTTCATTCAATCTTGTGGCTGAGTTATTTAATCGAGAGAAATGGGCATGCAGAATGGAGAGGTCTAGAATATAAAAATGGGCACATCAGAGATTTAGAACTTGAAACAATCTTAATGGTCACCAACTTCAATGACTTCATTTTACAGCTGAGAAAACAGACTCAGAAATGTTAAGTTACTTGATCAAAGTTACATGGCTAATAAATATCAGAGGCAAGATTTGAACTCGGGTCCCTGATTCCAAAGGGAGTGCTCCCCCATGTTGCCTCTCCAATATAAAGAGAAACAGAAAGAGACAGAGAGCGCTACAAAGGGAGAGAGAGAGAGAGATACCCAGAGATATTATCCATAAAAATGAAAGAGGAAAAAGCAAGCTACATACAGAATAACCCAGAGACACAGATATAGAAGTTCTTAGAATAAGATTCTTTATCATGTGGACCTATTGAATATTGCAAAAAGACTTTAAAATGTTGACTTTTACGACAATAGGAAATGCCATCTCTTGGTACTTCCCTGTAATCTAGATTGAAATTAGAGTAATCTCTGATCAAGACAACGATCCAAGACAATTCCAAAGGACTCATGAAGGAAAAAAGCTATCCACCTCTAGAGAGAGAACTCATGGACTCTAAATGCTGAATGAAGCATACTTTTTAAACTTTCTTCATTTTTTCTTGTTTTTTTTGTCTGTTTTCAAACATGGCCAGCATGGAAATGAGTTTTACATGACTTCACATGTAGAATCAATACCAAATTGCTTGCCTTCTCAAGAAGGGGGAAGGGGCAGGAGAGAGAGAGAGAGAGAATTTGGAACTCAAAACTTTTAAAGATAATTGTTAAAAAAAATTTTACATGTAATTAGAAAATATTTTATGCCATAAATAAAATATATTTAGAAAAAAAAGAAATGAGAGCAAAATCTCAATGCTCAATTCTAAGAGTACTTTAAGTGTGGTAGCAATTGGGAATTAGAAAGTCTTGGTCCTAGACCTGCCTCAGCAAGCCATGTGCCCCCATCACTGGAAGTCCTCAAGCAAAGGCAAGATAACCACTTAGGGATGTTGTAGAGGAGCTCAGGTTGGACTAGATGGGCCCTGAGGTCCTCTGAACCCTCGTGGCTCCATTTCTTTGTCTTATCAATGTTTTGACCCCCAAATCTACTCAATCCATTCCTGCTGCACCATTATCTGAACACTCATAATGTAATCTCCTTAACCATTCTCAATTTTTCATCCCCAGCATCTAGTAGACTATCTTTGTAGCAACAATTGGGCTAGCACCTGTTGTGGGAGCAAAAGACCAACACAAGCCCAACAACAAGAATGCTGCTGGCACAGATTCTTTTGATCTGCTTTACTAAGGAAAGAATCACTAAGGAGTTAACAATCTTACTTTAATCCAGCATATACATATAAACTCACTTAGTTCAGGAGGAAAAGCAACCTGAACTTCAGAGCAAGTATAAACAAATTACAAACATGCACAATATAAACAGACCAAGTCACAATTCATAGTCACCAGGAAAGCATCAACATCTGGATTGATGAGCCAGGAGGCTCTTAGAGCGGTTGCCCAGAGTCTCCACATCAATACTCCTCAAGCAATGACAGCCTCAAGCAAACAACTCCGTTCTCTCTTTTTATACAGTCTTTAGCTGTCGTCAAACGTCATCTGAGCTACTAGAACTTAGGTGCCTACTACTGGCTCTGGTCTTAGCAACTCCCCTTAGGGCCCCGGGGTCTTCACACCCACATTGGCTTAGCACCTAGTAAACAGGGGTTTGGGCCTGGGGCTTTTCACCTAGTAAGGCTCAATCAAAGACACTTAATTAATTTAGCATTCTAAAACAATATAAAAAAATGTCTCACCTTAATTAACATTACAGTTTTAGACGGAGCTCAGTAAATACTTGTTAGATTACACTGGACATCTGGTATAAAAGCCAGGACCATCAATCAGGGTGGGAGCTCAACATACTCCCCATCTCTTTCCTAATCCACTTTTGTTTGGTTCTCATGGTTCTTAGTATCTGGAGGTAGGCCAGGGAGAGGAAGAGAGGAAACTGAGGGAAGCAGGACTCTGAGTATATTTGTTGGAAACAAACAATTATATTCCCCCTGCCTAGTGAGATGGTTATTAATAGGAGGTCATGCTATTGGAGAAGCAAGGGGTTGAAAAATCAGACAATATGGTTGGGCTCAATAACTATTTCATAGGTGAGAATCTGAAGGGTTAGTGAGGGTGGTGATTTTTAGAAATGGACACTACTGATTTTTTTTAATGTTCACTATTCCTTTTTCTCTGCTTTAGGAAAGAAACTAATGAAGTGACCAAAGGCAAGAGGAGGGAGGAGGCAGGGATGTTGAAATGATCAGAGAAAGCTCACGCAGAATCAAAGGGTGTACAGGAGAAAACATACAAGAGATTCTGTTCTTTTTTTGGTTTCTTTAGGGAGAGGGGATAGAGAGACAGAGTTGTTTGATTTTAGCCAATTAGGTCGATTGTAACAGAACAACTGCTATGGAAGGTGGATTTCTTGGCTTATCAACCTCTGTGCCTTGGATATTTAAATGCCTTTGCAGGCAGTAAAATCAAAGAATCACAGACAGAATCACAGGACTGGAGCAGTAGAAGGGACCTTAGCGGCTATCTAACACAATCCACACATGAAAAGAATCCCCGCTCTTCCTAACAAGTGGTTGTCCAATCTGCTTGAAGACCTCCAAGGAGGGGGAACATGGTGCCTCTCAAGGCAGCCCATCCCATTGTGGGAGAGCTCACATTTTTAAGAATCTTTTTCTGACGTCAAAGCAAAATTGGCCTCTTTACTACTTCCACTGTTGTTCCTGGTTCTGTCCTCTGGAGTCAAACAAAACAAATTTAATTCTTCCTTTACAGGCAGCCCTTCAAATATCTGGAGACAGTCATTATGTACCCTGAGTCTTCTCTTCTCTGAGATAAATATCCCCAATTCTGTCATGTTGACATCTACTCAAAGCCTTTTGCCATCTTGCCCTTCTCTGGTTACTCTTCAGTTTATCAATGTCCTTCTGAAATGGTAGCACCCAGAACTGAACACAATCCTCCAGATGAGAGCAGAGTACAATGCTCCCCATTCTTGGAAGCTATTCTTCTATTAACACAGCCTGAGACTGTATTAGCTTTTTCTTTTTTTTTTTTTTTTGCTTGCCACATCCTACTGCTGAGCTAAGACTCCAAGGCCTTTTTCAGAATAACTCCTAGTGGCACAATGGATAGAAGCCTGGAGCCTCGAGTCAGGAAGACATCTTTCTGAGCTCAAATCTGGCCTCAGACACTTATCAGCTGTGTGGCCCCAGGCAAGTCACTCAACCTTATTTGCCTCAGTTTCCTCATTTGTAAAATGAGCTGGAGAAGGGAATGGTAAATTGCTCGAGTATCTTTGCCAAGAAAGCCCCACAAGGGACCACAGTCAGAAATGACTGAAAATGTCTGAACACACACACGCGCACACACACAAACACACACACACACACACACACACACACACCACCAACAACAACACCTCTCCCACTTTGTAAGGCTGATGTTTTTCTATCCAAGTATAAGAGTTTACATTGATCCCTATTCAATTTCATCTCATTGGATTCTGCTCAAAACTCTAGCCTTGTCCAGATTCTGTTGGATCCTGACTGTCCCCTGGTGTGTTAGCTCTCCCTTCCAATTTTGCATTCTCTTCAAATACGATGAGCATGCCATCTATGCCTTTATCCATACCATTAATTTAAAAAAAGCTATGAAGGGTCAAATACATGCTACTGGAGTTCTTTAGTAGAAACGGCCCAGGACACCGAACCCAAGAGCCTTGGAAATAGCAGTGCCTCCTAGACCACTGGTCCTGCTTCAAGCCTGGTTCTCAAAACCATCATCTGGAGAAGGTACTTCTACAGAGAAAGAACTGGTTATCCTCACTAACTGCTACCCAAAGAACAGGCAGGCTGGCCTAGCTGGGCAGCGAGGTACTGTAGCGGAGACGTAAAAGGCAACGTGTGCCAGGGAAGCAAAACCACCACCACAGCCTAGGACCCTGAACCCAAGCCTGAGCCACACAGCACCCCCAGACATCATCCTGGGAGATGCTTTCTGGCAACCGCTCCTATAGGTGCTGAAGATTCAGAAAAGAAAGTCCTTGCTACCAAAGTCACTGGCAATCTCAGAAGGTTCGTCATCAGAAACTGATGTGGTTGTCAGGGGAAATGATATTAAAGAAGAGGCCTTTACAGTCTGCTTTGCTGCGGCCCCCTGAGGACTGTAGGACCTTTCCATCTGACTTGGACTGAACCCTTTCATACGGGTTGTCTCCCCCATTAGAATACGGACTCTTCCAGAGCTTTCTATTTGTATCCCCAGTGCCTAGCACAATGCTACGAACACAGTAAGTACTTTTTTCATCTATCCATCCATCCATTCATCCATCTATCCATCCATGCATCCATCCCTCCATCCACCCATCTATCCATCCATCTACAACTGCTCTTTGAATACATTCATCCATCTACTTTTGAATTTATCCATATGACTATCTGATCCATACTTCTCCACAATTGGATGAAATACTTTATCAAAAGCTTTGCTAAAATCCAGGTAAGCTATGGCCACAATATTTCCTTGTTCACTAGTTTCAGAATCCTGTCAAAAAAGGAAACGAGGTCAGTGTAAGATGACCTGATCTGGATGAAACCACACTGTCTCTTTGTAATGACCATTTGTTTTCCTGGAAGGGAAGGTTTCCTAACCATCTCACTAATGATGTGTTCTAGAAGTTTCCAAGGAGCCAGAGTCAAGCTTGCTGGTCTAGAGTTTTCAGACTCTGTTCTCTTCCCTAGGTGTACTGTTTCAACACTGCACTATCGTGGCTCTCTTCCTGCCTGTCTGACTGATCCTTCTCAGTCTCCTTGGCAGTATCATCATGTCCGTCCCACCGCCTACGTGAGAGGACCCCAGGGCCCTCTCCTCTTCTCTCTCTAATCTCTCCTGGTGATCTCGCTATTAGCTCCCATGGATTCAACCCTCATCTCTGTGCAAATGACTCTCAGATCTATGTATCCAGCTCTCATCTCTCTCCTGAGTTCTGATTCCTTTTTCTCCAGCTGCTAGCTGGCCATCTCTGCCTGGTTGTCCCTGAGGCATCTCAAATTCACCACGTCCCAAACTCAACAGATTATATTTCCCTCCAAACAGTCTCTTCCTCTTGCCTCCCCGCCCCTTCTGTTGAGGATGCCACCATTCTTCCAGTTACCAAGTTCAGAACCAAGGATTTATCCTCTCTATTCTTCACTCTCACTCGCGCCACCTCCCTCTATAGCTAATCAATGGCCAAATCTCATTGATTCTGCCTCCTCGGTATCTTTTACATACGTCCCGCTCTCTCCCCTCACATCACAACCACCTTCGTTCAAACCCTCATCACCTCTCACCTGAATTTTCACACGAGCCTCCTAACTGATCTCCCTGCCTAGTCTCTCTAGCCTCTCCAGTTTATCCACACACAGCTACAGAATTGATATTCCTAAAGCACAGGTTGGACTTGTCGCTCCCCTTATCAAACAGCCCAGGTGATTCCCAGTTGTATTGTCTTTAGGATAAACTACAGACTCCTCTGTTTGGCATTTAAAGCTTTTTACAACATCTCTTTTCAGGCTGATTACACATTCCCTCCCTTATATGCTGTAAGATCCTGCCAAACTGGCTTACTTGTTGTTCCTTGTCATCTTCAGCCTCCATATCTTTGCACAGTTTTAAACCTCCATGCCTAGAAAGCTGTCCCTCCACCTCCCTTGAAGGAACCCTGAGGAATCCCCAGGTTCCTTCAAGACTCAGCTTAAATGCCACCTCCTTCATCAGTCTCTGCTGATTCTCTAGGTTGTTAGTGCCCCAGCCCAAGTGGTATATTTATTTTGTATGTAACCTGTATTTACTTGTCTGTGAACATGTTTCATGCCTCCAATAGAATATAAGCTTGGGGGCAGGGTCTGTTTCATTTTTGCCTTACAGTCCTCATGGGGAGCCAACCCAGATGAGATGGTATCGGGCATAGTTCAACGTAAGGCAGGATATTAAAAGAAAAATATTTGTACCTCCAGCACCTAGCGTACCACCTAGCAAAGTGTCTTGCACACAGTTAGAGATTAAAGAATGTCAAATTGAATTGAATTTGGGGTCAAATTAGAGAAAAACCTCAATTATACATCAAAACTTCTCATGTTCTTTGTAGTTTCACAGTGAATTCTCAATTCTCAACCAAAAGGAAGAAGGGCATTGATCTGGAAGTTAGGTCTGGGTCTCAGTCCTTACTGTGACACTAATTGGCAGTGTGACCTTGGGTCAGGTGCTTAATTTCTTGACTTCCTCATCCATAAAATGAGGAATAAATGATTGCAAAGGCCCCTTTCTGCACTAAAGTTCTGCCCAAATGCTTACATATGTATCCTCCACTGCTTAGCTGGACGCCAAGCTACTGATGGTTGAGTTGAGACAGAAGGATTAGGGATTTCCAGGTCAGATACATTGCTGGGAAAGTGTATGAATGTGAGTATCAGATTGATTTCAATTTCAAAGCCAAATATAATTTGTTTTAAAATTGTATATGTGGGCATCAGAATTGTCCAACCTACAATAAAAGAGACTGAGGCAGAGCTCTGAGCCAATGGCATTTTATTAAAGGGTCCATGGTCTCCTTCAATGAACTGGACCTCAGATCTTCCTCATAATATGACATGTCCCCTCCTTCCAGGGCCTTATTTTTCTAACGCTTGATGCCAGATTTGATACCTGAACATTCTAAAGAGGCCATAAGGAGAACTGAATCCCATTGAGTGATAGATCTTGCTTCATGGGCCAAAAAATGACACATCAGCTAGAAATAGTATGTCAGCAGAGGGATCTTGGGTTGAGCGAAGCGCATCTCTACTAAGTGGTCATAAGATGGTCACCTGCTCATATTGGATGAAAGAGAATTATTTGGAGATACAAAAATAATTTGGGGAGCAGCTAGGTGGCATAGTGAATAGAACACCAGCCCTGGAGTCATGAGGATCTGAGTTCAAATCTAGCCTCAGATGCTTGACACTTACTGTGTGACCTTGGCCAAGTCACTTAACCCCAATTGCCTTGTCTTCCCCCCTCCAAAAAAAATAAGTTGGGGGACTTTCCACGTCATGTAGTCACCTCTGCTACCCTGAGCTCGGTCACCATGACAAGGAAAACAAGGGTGAAAGGCTTCTAGTTAGCCTCCTATAATTAAGAAAGTGAACTTACAATTTGCAGTTCACAGCTCTTTCTATCTATCTATCTAATAGATAGAACTTATAATCACTACCCCTATGGAATCATATCAAGTTGATCGATAGTGATTGGAATAGAGTAGGGGTCCAAATGAATTATTTCTCACATTCGATTCAGAGAAAGACCCCAGTCTTTCTTTGGTTCATCACAATCTAAGTGAGTGGAAGGCAGTCTTCCATGGGCAATACAAAACCAGAAGAGGCAGTCCCTTTACTGAGGTGCAAAGGTGACATTAATGAAGAGGGAAATGGGTACAACTTATAACGTACTGATTATGTTCCATCTGATTAAACATTAACTCACAATATACTAAATATACAACAAATGTCTGAGGTGATTCTTACTAACCGAGAACCACAAGGGACAAGTACCTCCTCGCAAAACATATACTACAAGAAGTGAACATTGGGGAACCATAGGGCATTTCTTCGGGTGCAGAAGCACAAACATTGTTTGCCCTATATACAGGTTCTTGAAATCTTCTGAGTTTATGAAAACGAATGAAGCAATTTTCACAAACAACCATCCCATTATGGTGATGAGAAGCAACATCCCTGCAAACAATGCAAACCGATCTGGATGTCTGTAGCATAGGGAGTAGAGGAATAGGGGGAGTTCCAAGAATAAAATAATTATCATTCATTGCTGTTAATGGTGGAACAAAAGCTGAGGTGGGAGACTGAAAAGGAGGATTCGGGGTTCCAGTCACTGCAGGCTCAGGAACAGGTGGATTAGGAACCATTTGTGGAGGGGATGATGATGATGAAGGTGTCATGTTTACCCATCACATCTCATACAGTTGGCCAGTCTCTAAAACTGCATCCTCTGATGCAGTCCTGTGGACTTCTGGAGATCTCTCCTTTTAGGATGACTGGAAAGGACGGGACTTCAAAGCAGCTTCTTCAGTTCAGGTCTCTTGCAGAGATCCCCTTCTCTGTTAGAAATTTTCTGACAAGGGGCAGCTAGGTGGCGCAGTGAGTACAGTACCGGCCCTGGAGTCAGAAGGGCCTGAGTTCAAATGTGGCCTCAGACATTTGACACACTTCCCCTCAAAAAAAAAAGAAATTCTCTGACAAAACATCTCAATACAATTCTAGTTTGCTATTACAATAACCAGGTCAGGTAGTGAGAGCTAGCTCAAACCTTAATAGCACTAATAGGAACATCACTAGATGAGAAAATTTATGTTTTAGGTTAGCAAATTCAAATGAGAACTGAAAAATTAAACAATAATTCTGAACCTAAATTTTGTATTTATCATGTACAATTACCTATTCTTATTACAACTATTTATTAAAACCAACTGAAAATTTTTCACTCCAGCTATTTTCTTTTCTAGGTATTTTCTTTTAGCTGCTCATCCGTCCCCTTGTTTCTTCCCTTAGAAGGATGAGATTCTGCTAGTGAACTATTAACAGAACACTTTTTTTCATAAGATGATGGCTCCTGATGCACAACTGAATTCATTTAAAAATTTCCAAAATAATTGCAATTGTAACAAAAAGTTCTAGGTGGGGCTGTATAAATATATTGAGTAGTCAATTTCAAGACAATGTAGAACAAATAAGTTATTTATAATAAAACATGTTTGCCTTCTAAGTAGTAGTCATAGACCCAAATAAAATTAGCTTTTCTCATTTAGGTAACACTAAATATTCTATCATTCTTTTTTTTTTTAAACCAAAACTAAAGATATTTCTGTTTTAGGCTTTGTAATTAGTAGAACAACAGTTTGGTCCCATAAACTATTGCATCAATACCCAGTTATCCTCACATTACTTTTAGGAAGGACTAAAATTTTAGGTTAAGTAGTTCAAATCTTATGTCTGTATCTTATTATAAAAACTCAGACGTGTTCCAGTATTAACCTATGAAATAAAGATTTAATATTGTATTTATACTGATAACCTGCCATGATTATAGAAATTTGCCATAGGAAAAAAAATAGAGACATTGTATAGTGGGGAAAAATGCTTCCCTAACTTCATATCAGTTCCAAGCTAGAGTCATAGAGTCAATTTCATTTATTCGAGCTTAAAAGGTGGGATATTTTTCATTCAAGAGGTAATTATCTACTGGGGAAATTGAGGCAGGAATATTCTATCTCAGCCCATGCCAAGAGTTGTCCTCCCAGCCTTCCCCAGGAGAACTCTACCTGTAATTAATTCATGGATGTCAACCCCATGGGGTTACTGGCTTAATGGATAATTGGCCTACTAGAATTCCTTGATGATCATACCTGGAATCAGATTCAGAATACTATCAATTAGACCCATGAGGTCTAATAGCAAGTTCCAATAATCATAGCTTTATAGCTTTAGGTAGATTAAGTTATTAATTTGCAATTTTTTTTGCAAATTCTCTAATACTTCCAATTCTTAATTTCTAACCCACTATGGTCCTAAGGTCAACTAAGGATTAAGGCTCACATATCCTTGAGGTAGATGAAAAAAGTTCAAGGTCCACAATTTTATATTTCTAAAACAAACCATGTTCTTAGGCCAGCTTTGAAGGGGCTTCCTCCTTCTAGGCCTGCTTCTCAAGTTCCAAGACTTAACACAAACTCATATTATCACAGTGAAAGAATGTTATATGGTGATTTCTTATAAGTTAAATCATCCAACAATTGTAAGCCTTCATGGTCTCTATTATCTGTTGTAATGGCAAGCAAAGTGGGACTTTTCACTGTTCTTTGTTTGAATGGGGCAGGTACTTTGGGATCTTTTTATGTCTTGGGAGTGTTTCTCAGCACTAAGACAATTGACAGTCATTGAACTGTATATGATATAGTGCAAGCAGTTGGAGCTCTCCCACACTGATTTCTCACACTCTCTATATGGTGAACCTCAAGTGCCCCAGGACCCTGAGACAGGTATATAAGACCTGAGGCTGGCGTTTGACTTTTGGGGGTACGCTCACTGAAAGAATGTGGGTAATGAGACTCTGGGCAAGCCCTTGAACCCACCCCTCCCCCACCTCTGCTGGCTTTGGGACCCAGACAGATACTGGCACTTCTTTGGTAACTATGAATTGTGATTTGAATCAGACATGGTCTGTCTGTTGATGTCTGTAATTTCTGTTTGTATTTGCCCTGAAGTTCAGGAGGTTGATCTTTTCCCCCTGAACTAAGTGAATGATATATGTATGTTTGATTAAAGTGAGACTGTGAACCCCTTAAAGTTATGAGCATATAAGAAAAGCAGACCAAAGAACCTGTGCTGGCAGCTCTTGCTGATGGTCTTGTGTTGGGTCTTTCACTCCTACAGCAGCTGCTGGCCAAATTCTTGTTATGTTTGTGACTCACATAATAATTTAAAATGATCCCTCACTGTACTAGCATGTATAACATAATCAAGAATCACCAATGGGGTTCATCTTCCTTTGCACTTGCCTTTAACAATGGAATTTGCTATGTGAGGAGGAAGGCGGGGATGCGGCAGCATTAGTTCTGTTTGAGTTCCAGTCATAGACTGCCAAATTGTATGACAGGATGTCATAGTCAGCCTCAGAATTAGCCAGATGGGAAAATGTCTTATTTACCAAGATGGGAATAGGTCAAGAGAATCCTACCTTCACCTTTGAAAGGTCATTCTCCTTTACACAAGCCAGGCACTGTGTTAAGCGCTTCAAACTATGTGTTTCTCCCGACAACCCTGGGAGATGAATGTAAATATTTATTATTCCCTTTGTATATACAAGGACTGATTAGATTCTCTAATTTACTACCATTACAATATTTCCAACCCAATCAATTTTGATTTATGATGACTAGTGGCAATAACTAAACTTCGTTTTGCACAAAGTTCCATTATTTTTCGGTGGCTTACATTTAAAAAAAATCCATGGTGACACTCACATCTTCCCATTACTGCTTCTTGGTTTTTTCAGTTACCCAAAGAACCAAACCAATTCCTTTACATTTTCTAAATTACTAATCCTTTAGCACAACTATTTAAACCAGAGCAAAGAGTTAATCCTTTCTCTATCGATCAATTAATTAACATGCATTTTATGAAGCTGATTTTGTAGTCTTCTATTGATTGGGAAGGAAGACATGTAGCAACTATCAAAGGGAACTGCTTTTAAAAAATTCCTAAATCTTTTTTATTTCAGAGGGATTAAGACCCTCTCTGAAATCTCCTTTTCAAAACTCCAGAAGCCTTTACTTTCAAACCCTGAGTGGTTATAAATGCATAGATCAAACCAATTTCTTTAGGAGCTTTTGGGCAAAAGGCAAATAGACTCAAAAACAACTCACTCAGCACAAGTTCCTCATTTTAGGGTGTCACAGATTTCAACAAGCATTATGACTTTGGAGAAGAAATCATCTATCTCCTTCCCAAAGTTAACTTCTTTTATTCTGGTTTACATGGAAAAGGGGTATGAGAAAGAAATGCCAGGGATGCTAATAGGTAATCTAGGGGTCCAGGTGTCTTTGGGAATTATGGATGGGAAAGTGTAGTGAGTAAACCAGACACTGAGGGAGTTGTTAGAGGCATGGACCTGGAGAGTCCTTGGGCCGGTCAAGGACAAAAATCTTTGGGCCAGACACCCCTCGGTCTGTTCTGATAAGAGAATGTGTTCTGCAACAAGAGAAAATTTTCATGCAGGATAGGGGCCTGCTGAGAAATTGGGAGGCTTCCAGAGACATGATCTTAGGGCTGGGGACTTAGCACCCCATCAATTGTTGGAAATAGAGGAAAAAAGAGAGATTTGTCCTCTTTTAAGTCTTTTTGAAATTTTACTTTTTTTACAGCCTGTTTCATTTGGTTGACCATGCCAAAAGAAAAATAGATAAAACACCTGTCAGCTATGAGTTAGCACAAAGCATGAATAGCGTAACACAGACATTTATTTCCCATACTTTTACAGATTTTCCTAATTATATAAGGTCCCTTTCTATCTGAAGTAAAAAAAAAACCCACTATTTCTAAACTTAGTTACATCATTTACAAAATGAACACACTGAGAACATATAACAAGACATTAATTCAGGCCTGAACTTCTAAGTTTTTCTCTAAGAGATTGTGAAGTCAAGATCTTACCTGTCTCCTCTATTAAGTACAGAACCTATGACCATCTTGTAGCTGGGGTCCTAAGATAATTTTTTTGTTTCCCAACTATGTTAATGCTTTTAAAATCTTATCAGTAAAATGATGTAATTAGTAACAATACAAAATTGCTGTAGTCTAATTTGCCAATTGGGTTCACCCACCTAAAGTGTACTTTATATACTTCAGAGTGTAGAACAAGTCCCTAATAGATAGAAGAGCTGGCTAAAGTTCCATTCCTCTAGACTTGTTGCCAACGTAGAATCAGAGGAAGAAAAACTGAGAACGATGAAGAATTTACCAGTATGAATCGTTCCTTTAGTCTAAACTGATTTGGGGAGATTGGTCAATAAAATTCCATAACTTTCTAAGTGATCAAAAGTTTCATGCTCTGGCCAAAACAACTCCCTAAACTCTTTGTCTTCTCAAGCCAAACTTTACACAGCTGACTAGATCTTTCTTTAGTCAACCCAGACAAGGAGCCCATCCTTGTCCCAGTGGGGATTCTGTAGAATGCATTTACCCTCTAATGCCTGACCCCATCTCTCCTGGGGGTGTCCCCAACCAGGAGCGGCACTCCTCAGATGACCTTATCCTGAGAGGATTAGACTAGATGCCTGAAGTACCTGCCTTTTGGCTTATTCCATCTGAGAAGTTCCCTTCTGAAGATGCTAGAGATGGCCCCCCTTCAATTATAGAGGCAATCTTCTATCCGCCTGAGTTCTGCCTATCCATATAGTTCTTTTCCTACAGCTTACACTGTAATATTCAGGGATTTGTTTTTGCCAATCCTCTAATACTTCCAATTCTTAATTTCTGGGCTTAACCACTATGGTCCTAAGACTAGTCAACTAGGGCCCAAAGGTCCTTTGTAAATGAATATTCAACAAAATATATACCTACTTTCCTTTAAAACTTCCTAAAAATTTGGCTCTGATTGTCACTGACTGACTTAATCCTAAACAAATATAAGTGAAAAGAACCTTCACTTTTCCTCATCTCTGTAAAACTAAAACGAGCCCTCTTCTCTGGTCAGAAGAGGATAGGATTGCTCCTGGGATGGTCACCTGCCTTTACAACTTACTGTTGAGGCAGGGAATCTCTCCCCTAAAGCTATCTGGTCTAGCCTGAATTATTGGCCCCTCAATGTGTTGTCAGAGCACTGGAGTAGAGGATCACTTCCCCAAACTCTAGGGTCTTCTAGATGGATTCCTCACCCCACTGTGAGCCACTGAAATGAGTTCCCCCTCAATTAACATGAGAGACAAAATGACAAAATGATGACAAAAATGATTTAATTACTTCTCGTTAAAAGAATTTAAAGGCAAAAAAAAATCTATTTTAATCCTGCCAACAGGAAGTTTATAAAATTAGCTAGGTGGCTAGCTGGCTGAAAATGAGGAACTAGCAATTCTGCTACTGAATCTCTCTAGTCTTAACAAAATGAAAATAAAAAAAGAGGAAAAAACAAAACAAAACAGTAGCTTATGTTTGAAAGTTTAAATTATGGCCATATAATTTTTATAAAAACAGATTTGAATGCTCTGGAGCTTATAAATTTAGACAGATTAGTCACAAACTCAATCTCTCTTAGCCTAATTGGGCTTTTTTTTTCTTAAAGAAATTTCTTAAAGAAAATGAATTTAGAGTGAATTAAGGCAGACTCACCAATCCTAAAGAGACTTACCTCAAGTTCAGAGAATTTGGGTACAGACAGCAAGGGAAGTCCAACCCCCCAGGGCCAGTGTCCATGGGGGAGCCATTGGCGAAAATTCCACCTGGTGTGCACTTTCTTTTTGGGTCCCTTACAGGGGCCAGCCTAAAGAGGTTGAGGTCCATGCATTGCAGTCCCATCTTGGGGTGGCAATAATGTGGGGATTAAAATTGTCCAACCTACAATAAAAGAGACTGAGGTAGAGCTCTGAGCCAATGGCACTTTATTAAAGGGTCAATGGTCTCCTCTAATGAAGAGGACCTCAGATCTTTCTCATGATCTGAGATGCCCCCTCCTTCCAGGGCCTTGTTTTTATAAGGCTTCACACCAGACCTGATACATGAACATTCTAAAGAAGTTATACAAAGCATGGAATCCCGTTGGTTGATAGAGCTTGCTTCGTGGGCCAAAAAATGGTGCATTGGGCAAAGCATAGGCCGTCTCCACTGACCAACTGGTCATAACAAGGTCACCTGCTCATGCTGGACAAGAGAGAATGGTCCAGAGGTACTAAAGTAAGTTGGGGGACTTTCCATGTCATTTAGTCACCTCTACCACCCTGGGTGTGGTCACCATGACAAGGGAAAACAAAGGTAGAGAGCCTCTAGTTAGCTTCCTATGATTAAACAAGTGAATTTACAATCCACAGGTCACAGCTTTGGGGCATATTAGACAGAACTTGTAATCAGTACTCCTATGGAATCATACCAAACCGATTGATACTGATTGGAATAGAGTTGGGTCCAAATGAATTGTTTCACACGTACATTTGTTTTAGGGTGTATTATCTGTGCTTTTTCCCATTACAGAGGAAAATCAATTAAGTTATGACTGTCTAAATTACCCAGATGATTAGAAAAAAAATCATTTGAAGGTCTAAAATATCTAATTACATTGCTCCCAATTCAGTCCATTGTGATCTGTACAGACCTGTCCTGAAAGTAGCAAGCTCTCCTAAAACTATTACTTAAAAGTAACAGACTCTAAGGTCAGGGATTTCATCTCCGAATGGTGCAATTGGCTTTGGACAAAGAAAAACTCTGCATTGTGAAAGCCAGCTCAGTCAGTATAAGTCAGACACCTTTATTCTAAACACAACTGAATTCCATGATACAGTGTACTGTTTCATTTTTTATATATATATACAAAGGTCAGTATAATATGATTCTCATTTTCCATATCCTTCAAGTTTCTGTGAGCTGACAGTGTACCTATTTCACAGATGGGAAAATCGAATCCCATACTAGTGGAGGGGGAAAAAAAAAAGCTAGGTGGATCTGAATTGAGATATAAGATCCAGATGTCCTAATTCCCAGCTTCTTTGTAAGTAGGCTAATTTTGTTTTCTTTTTTATTTCTGTTCCCTGAAGGATAATTACATATAGGGGGCAAAGAAAGACCAACGAAAAAAGATTTTCTACACACATTAATAAAACGTCACTTAAAAAACCCCAAGAACATTAGCAGCCTTTATATCGACATCTTGAGAAGTTAAAAATTTGATGATGGAACAGCTTTCTTTAGAAAGTTTAGTGGATACAGTGGATGGAGACTAGAGGGGCAAACTGCTCCTAAGCCTCAGCCTGCATTCAGGTTGTTGTTATCGTGTTTGTCCTTCATTTTCAAAGAGGACCGTGGCATCAGGTAAATGATGCCATGACTTGCAATAGACTTTGATTCGAGTGAAGGAGGGCTGTGCAAGGTCACCAGCCTCACTTTCTCCTTCAGAGCCATCTGTGTCCAGTGGCCTGAAAATCATCAGGACGACTGGGATGACCCAGGATGCAGTGGGACACCCTGTTCAGGTGGGGGCAGCTCCAGAGAAGGGGTGGGAACTGGAGGGTTGGTGGCAGAAATTAGTGCGGTAGATCTGTGAAGACCAGGAAATGTGAGGCACCTAGGAATGGGTGACCAAGTCAGCCACGGTGGAACCCCTCTTTTGAAGACCTTTAATGAAGAGGCAGTGTGGTTGGATGGATAATAAGGTTCTGGTTCCCATCCTGGCTCCACCCTAACACTTGCACCTGCAGGAGCTTGGGCAAATCACTTAGCTTCTCAGCGCTCCTGGTTCCCCATCTGTAAAATGAGGAGGTATGACTGCGTGGCTTCTAGGGTCCCTTCCAACTCCAAATTTATGATCCTGTGTTGCTTAAATGCCCGTCTTACACAGAGGACCATCGATTGAGAGCTGGAAGGGACCTCATAAGTCCAACCTCCTTACTTTACAAAGGAGGAAACTGAGGACCAAAGAGTTTAAGTGCATTTTGCCCTGGAAGGAATCAATACAATAGGATCTGAAAAAAAGTTCTTTGACTCAAAATCTAATGCACCCCTCCATGAACCAGGGTGTGACGTATGGTGGACTTACTGGAGACAAGTCAAGGTTTCCATCTTGAATTCGGTCCCCAGGCACCGCCCTATGAGCTTAGGCTGGTTAGGAACTCCAGACCAGCCTTGCTCCGAGTTGCAAAGTGCACGAACTACAACTCCCAACATGCAACACTGCCCCATCCTCGACCGGCACGCTGCGCGTATCGCCCGCCTAGCAGCACGGAACCACAAATCCCAGAGTTCCTTGCCCGGAACCCTCCCATTGTCGCCGGGCCTCCCTCCCACAGTAAGCCTACGTGGCGGGGCCGCGCTGGCTCCTGGGAAGTGTAGTTCTTCAGGCACTCACTGCGCACGGCGGGGGATGAGTTCGGGGATCTGATAGAGTCGGGGTGAGTGAGCGGCAAAAGTAGGGCATCTGAAGTAATGGAGCCGCGAAGCTGAGCACCAGGTATCTACCGTTTGAATACCGGGCCTAGCCTGGAGGGTCGGGGTGGGGGGACTTCAGGCTGCAAGCCAGCAGCGGGGTCAGACACCGGATATAATATCGTTTTAGACCCACCCAAGGTAGCAGAGAGTGGGAAGTGGAGAGTGGACTGGACCAACTGCGGAGGAGGGCGGAGAGAGGTTGAATCCAAATCGGGGCGGGGGGGGGAAAAGTCCCAAAAGACTCCTACCTGGGGAAGAAGGGCGTGGAAGAGGAGTAGGGGTCGTTGGGCCTCGGAGCGTCCTCGCCGAAGGACTGCCCTCCTGTGGGACTCCTGCGGGCCACTGCGCTAGTACGCTGTAGGATCGTTGGAGATGTCCTGGCACGGGACCAGAGTTCAAATCCTAGGCCTGTCACTCAATTGCTGTGTGACTTCGGGCAAGTCACAGCCTCTCTGGGCCACAGTTTCTTCATTTTTAAAATGAGGGATTGGGACACCTTCCAATTCGAAATAAAGCTGGAAGGGACCTTTGCAGCCATTTGGTACGTCCTGCCCCGGCAGCACACATGCACACACTTATTATAGAGGTATCACTGTACTACACTGCCTAACTCACCTATCCAACACTGCTCCCATCTCCCTTCCCATTTTACAGGTGGGAAAAGTGAGCCCCGCAGAGAGGCATTGACAGGGGTGCACAGCGTGCACAGCGGATAATATACAGGTCATATGACCCCATAGGATTATCACATTTAGAGCTGGAGAGACCCTAAAGTCACATATTCCAACCCTCTCATTCTGCAAAAAGGGAAGCAGGGCCAGAGGTTACATGACTTGCCCAGATAGTAAGTGATCATAGGATTCATCCGACACATAGTATCTGTCCTTGAAGAATTTACAACTCTGAGAAAATGACTTGTCCAAGGTGACACAGATTGTTAAGCCCCTTCCTCTACATCTATGAGCATAGGTGGTAGGACTTGCATCCAGGTCCCTTGACTCAAGACCTAGGGACATTATGCACACCGGAAGATGAGAGATTAAAGCTAAACAATACAATGAGGGGTAGGGGTTGGACCGAGGATGGAGTGTGGAGTTCTGGTGCCGGAGTGGGCTATCCTTTAGAGACTGGTATGAAACAAAAGTATGAGAAACCTACTTCTTCCACTCCTCACTTTCCTTTGGCTTCCTGGAGATAGAAGGCAGCAAGCCAGAGTTTGTAAAGCCCATCTCATTTTCCTCTTTCCATGTGGGTGTGCGCCATTGGCTGCGGGAATCCGTTTTGGATGTTAGGTTTGTGGCTTCTCACCCTAAGGTGATTTCTTTTTTTTTTTTTTTTACTGACTGGGGAGAAACTGGGTCCTTGGAGGCGAAGAGATGGCAAGTGCCATGGTTCGATTCTTGAGATGCCTCCAGAGCTTTGCTGCCGTGGTATCTGCGAGGGTGAGCCAGGCTGTTGGCACTGTTAGCTAGGTCTCTGCAGCACCCTGTGTGGCTGTGGTCGAGTCTTACAGGTCTAGGACCACATCTAAGTGGTTTTGTATATAGACCAGCCCGGTGCCGCTCCCAAAGTTGATTTATTTAGCCCTGCCTGATGTTGAAAGGATTGAATGAGGATGTGTTAATTTTGTCTGTAATTGAGCTAGATGCGTATCTATTTTTGGCTCCTCTGGGTTGGAAACAGGCATTTTCAGCAGATGTTACACCGGGGTGTGTTGTCTTTTCAGCTATTTCAATCTAATCCCTTATCCTTTTCGGCTTAAAATGCCTTCTTTCTCCTTATCTGGTGATTGTCTGTTATGTGGCCCAACTTCCTCTGTGCCCAGAGTGGATTAAGTGAATGCGATTCATCCAGCCTTTATTAAGCATCTGCTGTGTGCTAGTTGCTGGCTTCAGAAAGCCAAGATGAAATTGTATCTGTTTTAGCCGATCCTACTTGTTACTGAAGAGACGGAACATGAATGAACTGAAATAGTGAATGAATGAGAAAGAGTTTCTTTAGCACTTTGTGCCAGATGTAGTGCTAAATCTTGGGAGTCCAAAAACACAATGATAGCGTTTGTCTTCAAGGACCTTACATTCCTATGGTGGTGGTGGTTGTTTCTCGGTTCTCAAAGAGGGCCATGACATCAGGGAGGTGATGCTATGACTTGCGGGTGAATCGGGTTTAAGTGACGGAGGGCGGTGCAAAGTCACCAGCCTCACTTTATCCTCTGGAACCATCTGGGTCCAGTGGCAAGATATAGATCAGGATGTCTACAGATGACCCTGGATGCAGGTGGAGACCTTAGCTTTAAGGTCTCAGTTTGACTGAGGCAACACGCATTCAGTGATTAAGACTAGGTAAGAAAAGAGGCATCTTTTATCTAGTCAAAAAAAAAATCCATCTGGGAGGGGAAGATCCTCTGGGTTTCTGGGCAAAACAGAAACAATTGCTATTTACGTTTACTCTGAGCTAATCAGGGCCCAAAGAATAACTAAGAGGGGCTTGGCCTGCATCCTATTGTTGGTCAATCAAAGAGAACCATAGTGATTGGGGTTTTAAGGCATGGTCCTTAAGAAAAAAATCTAGCCAGTAAACCTCAAGATATCTTTAGGGGTTTCAGCGATCAAAATTTACATGCCTTTGGGCAGAGCAGCCACAAGTAAGGGCATGAAACCCCACGTGGGAAGGAAGGAAGGAAGGAAGGAAGGAAGGAAGGAAGGAAGGAAGGAAGGAAGGAAGGAAGGAAGGAAGGAAGGAAGGAAGGAAGTACTGACTGTGTTGTCCAGCTGGCCAGTTCAAGCTGGGTCCCCAGTGGGGCAGTAGGCCCGCTACTTACAGAGATTGTTGTTTGTCCTTTGTTCTGGTCGTTTCTCTGGGAAATGGTGTCCTGAGATTGGTGTCTTGGCCTGGAAAATCACTGAGGGGGGTTGGGAAGGAGGATTCATTGAAGTCTTTGGACAGTGGTTCAATTGATTTGATCACGGGGGGTGGTGGGAGGGAGCAGTCAGGTGAGGCTTCCTATTGGAGTTGGTGCCAGAGCTGTTTTTGGAAGGCTTTCACTAGCAACAGTGAAGGAATGCATTCCAAGCATGGCAGACCATTAGTGCAAAAACAGAGATGGGAAACAAGGAATGGAATGCCATGTTATGTCCCATGTGGAGAACAGCCAGCAGGCCAATTTCTGTGGAATAGAACGGCAAAGATGAATGAGAGCCAGATGACTGACTTTGGAAGAATTTCACTAGCTGACATTTACGTGGAGCTTTTAAAGTTTGCAAAAGGTTTTACATCAATTATCTCATTGGAGCCTCACAACAACTGATTTGGTCTTTGATTCAGCAAACTTTAGATGCAGAGCTTAATGCTAAGTACTGGGGAGGTGTGAAGTTTAGATTAGACTCCTTCCCTGTCTTCTTGGAGTTTACAGCCTGCTGAGGAAAGGGTGGAAGACGAAGATGACCAGGATACATAGTATTACATAATGTGGGGATTAAAATGATCTTACCTGTGATGAAAGAGACCGAGGCAGAGCTCTGAGCCAATGGTACTTTATTAAAGGGTCCATGGTCCCCCCCAATGAAGTGGATCTCAGATCATCCTCATGGCCTTCCAGGGCCTTATTTTTATAAGGTTTGATACCAGATTTGATCCTTGAACATTCCAAAGAGGCCATACAGAGTACAGAATCCCTTTGGTTGATAGATCTTGCTTTGTGGGCCAAAAAATGATGTATCAGCTAGAAATGGTACTGGGGTGGGGCATCTCCACTGACTAAGTGGTCATATGATAAGGTGGTCACGTACTCATGTTAGACAAGAGAGAGTGGTCTGGAGGTACAAAGACAGTTTGGAGGACTTTCCATGTAATTGAGTCACTTCTTCCATACTGGGCTTGGTCACCACCACAAGGGAAAACAAGGGTGGAGGAGGCCTCTAGTTAGCTTCCTATGATTAAGTAAGTGATCTTAGAATGTGCAGCTCCCAGCTCCAGGGCCTAATATACAGAACTCATAATCACCACCCCTATGGGATCATATCAAACTGTAGAATACGGATTGGAATAGAGTAGGGGTCCAAATGAATTATTTCTCACAATTGCAAAGTTGCAAAATAAATTGTGGGAGGTCTGAAGGAAATTTTATTAGCCACAGGGCACCAGGGAAGATTTCCCGGAGGAGGCTTCCAGGTCTAGGACTATGGTGGGGCCTTCCTTGGGTGGGGTGGGGGGAGGAGGAGCTGGCCAGTGTGGCTGGAGCAATATGCAAGGAAAGATATGACAGAAGGCTGGAAAGATGGCGAGCATTAGGCTGTGGAGCAGTTTTTGTGCTTGGTGCCATTTCCTTGGTTGTATGAGGCAGCTAGGTGTGTACTGGATAGAGCAGTGGACCTGGAGTCAGCAAGTCCTGAGTTCAAATCCAGCCTCAGACATTTAGTAACTGTGTGTCTCTAGGCAAGTCACTTAACCTCTGCCTGCCTCAGTTTCTTCAACTGTAAAGTGAGAATAAAATTGCATCTTCCCCCCCCCATGGTTGTTGTGAAGATCAAATGAGAAAATATCTGTAAAATACTTAACACAGTGCCTGGCACACAGCAGGTGCTTAATAAATGCTTATTCCTTTCTATAATCCAGCATATATACTTACTAGAATATGTGACCCTATGTCATACATACAAATGTCATTAGAGTCCCAAAAGAAATGTATATCAGTCCCTTCTGCTCCTGTCAAGATCCCGCACATAGAGACCATGGGACTGGCAGGTAGACAAGGTTAATGCCTATTTTTGAACCTTTTTTCCTCCGACAGATTTTTCTTCATTTTCCACTCTACCTTAATGTCCTGTTAAGATGTCCTCAACCCTCACTGAAGAACAGAAGAAACAGATAGAAGAGAATCGGCTGAAGGCTCTTGCTCGAAGAGCTGAGAAATTAGCCCAGCAAAGTAAAAGCATAGCATCAGGCCCCCCCTCCCTTCCCGGGACAGTTCACCAGTCCAGTCATGGACATCCTAGTGGCCCAAAGACCTCAGCAGGAGAGCTTTCTCATCCAGGCTGCAGTGCTGCTGGAACCAGTCAGCAGAATCCTCATGTCTCGTGTACTAAAGGGAGGACGCATCAGGTTCCCAGAAGTGTTCATCCTGATGCGCTGGAGCCAACGACAGCAATGCAAGAGAGGCAGGAGAAGACGAGTTCAGCCGGTCTGGTCCACATTTCAAGTCCAGTGGCTTTCAGAAAGATCCCTCATCCTCTAGCACTGGACTCTTTAAAGAACACCAGCCAGTGGAGTTCTGACAAGCTAGCTCAGGGTCATACGTGCTTCTCTCACCAGTCCAAACCTGCAGCCTCAACCAGCTCTATCCATGGACCTTTGGGTGAGCCAGGGCACTCACAGGATTTGCAGGCTGCCACTTCTGGACTAGTGAATGACCCAGCTAGACAGTCACTCAGTGCCACTGTGAGCTTCTCCACCCCTGATCCTCAATGTCAGGAAACAATTGGACACTCCAGTTCCATCCATAAGAACTTTTCCCACTCAGAGGGTCAGCCAGAGGAGAATGGAAAGCTTCAGCAGGCTCTTCAGTCCTCTCCTCGGAAAGCATTCAGCTCTCACAAAGGGAAATGCATAAAGAAGGGAGCAGGCCGTTTCCAGGTGGAGATTGGATATAATTCAGAGCTCCTTGCCGTGTTTAAGAGTCTGCCTAGCAGAAAGTATGGTAAATGACTTGCCTGTCCTGTTTTCTAGATAGATTTCCTTTCTTGCATCTGCCATTTTGGCTGTTCCTTGCATCTCTCAAAGGATAGCATTTGTAACTTTCCTGCATCCCACTATTAACCTCCTAGTTTTGCATCCTTGGCATGTGCCTTCTGGGCTATTCCCCTAATGAGCCTCCAAATTTGTTATCTAACAAAATGGCCTTATGGAGATGACTCTGCCTGAAGAATTGGAAGGTCTGGATTCTAGGCCCAACTCTATCATCCAAGACAAAGCTTGTCCTCTTCCTGGTCCTACTTCTTCATCCTAAATATAGAATCAAGAATTGTCCCTCTATGTATTTGCTCTCCACTTCTTAGTGTGAGTGTGTGAGTCACCCAGAGAGCATTTTGAACTCTGGCTGAAAGGCTATTTGTAAGGACAAATGCTTGTAATGACAGTAATTATCCTCATCATGGTCCCATTAAGTGGTTTATGCTTCATTTCAGATCCTGCTACAAAAACATGGGATTTCAGCCTAAAAGACTACAAGCTTCTAAGTGAGTAAACCAGTCATTGTCCTTGGTTGTTGGGGAGACATTGGTGTTGAAAGTTGTCAGATGTACCCTCTGGTCACTTGTAGGTGTGATGGTATGCTTGGCATCCTTCCTCCTTCCTCCTTCCCTCCCTCTGAGGCAGGGACCTCAGGTGCTATCCAAAAATTGCTTGTCAGCCAACAATAGTGTCCCAAGCCAATCCCCGCTTGATCATCATTCGGGCCTGGATTGGCTTGAGTAGAGTCGGTATAAGTAGCAGTTGTTTCTGTTTTGCTCAGAAACCCTGAGGGTCTTTCCCTCCTGGATATATTTTTTTTTTGACTAGGTAAAGAGGCCATTTTCTACTTCCTTTCTTATTCAGCCTTAATCATTGAATGGGCTTTGCCTCAGTCCAACTGAGACCTGTTAAAGACCTTAGCTTAAAAAAGTCAAGGTACCCCTCTGCATCCTGGGCCATCTCCTATTGTCCTGACCTATGTCTCCCCACTGGACCCAGATGGCTTGGAAGGGGACATTGAGGCTGGTGACTTTGCATAACCCTCCCTCACTTAAATCCAGCTCACTTCCATATCATGGCATCACCTTCCTGGTGTCATGGACATATTGTTTAAGGACAAACAATAGCAACAACTGGATAAATCACTTATTCTTTCTGAGACATCTGTAAGAGGAAGGCATTGGAGTCCATTGACTTAGAAAACCACAAATTAACATTATCTGCGTTGCATTGCACTTCCATTTATTTTGTCAAACATTTCCCAGTTATATTTTTAATGTGCTTCAGGCCCGCTGGGGAGTCCATGAGTTTGACAGCTCTGGATCTGATGTCCTCTGGAGTCCCTTTCAGCTCCAAACCTATGTTTCTGTTTTTCTGATTTTAAAATGCCATGATTCTATGAAGCCAATATGGTAGCACCCCGAGTACATCCTGGATCCAGAACTAAACTACAATCTTGGGTTATCTGGATCCCAAAGAGATAAGGGATTTGGGTGGTAACTGGGAGACAGTATGTGGGCTAATAGAAGGACAACTGGATTTGGAATCAAAAGACCCAGATTTGAATACTGGTCCTGCCACTTATCTACCTGGGTGCACTTGGGGAAGTTAGTCATTTCTCTATGCCTCGATCTCCACATTTGTAAAAGAAAGGGTCTCCCTAGCTCTAAAATTCTATGATTCTTATGATAGAGCCAAATGCCATAGCTGCTAAATAGTATTTCTCAAGATTGGTCCATTTCTGCTCAGATTGCCCTGGAGCCTTCCTTCTCTTCTCCAGCCTTAGGCTATGGACAAGCAGCAACCACCCCCACACCCTTACCTTCTCCCTGGTGATTCCCTCTTCCCAGCTGGAACCCACTTGTTAGTATCTAGTGGAAGGGAGAGCTGCCCCCATCAGGGCCCCATCCTCCCTCAACTGCCCTGTTTTGAATGAGCTTGAAAAATCAACAACTTCACTCCTTATGATGGCCTGACCATTGGTCTCAACATGGCTTGTTAAGATCCCATAGGTCTTACCATCTGCTCTGCCTTTTCCCCCCAGCTTAGCCAAGTAAATAATGAGCATGGTGCCGGGGTGGGGGTGGGGTGAGAAGGGGATCCCCGAGCCCCCCTTGCAGAGGACTGCCCCACTGTGAGTCTGCTGAGTGCAGGGCCAGGCTTCAAATTCATCCCACCTCTAACGTCCTTAGGGTTTCTGGATCTTTCCATCTGCCCAGAGGCTGCCCACTTAGAATGTAAACTTCTTGAGAACTGACACAATCTAGCTTTTTCTATTTGTATACCCAGTGCTTGGCCCATAGTAAAGACTTTTTTGATTAATTCCTTTTTTTTGCCCATCTGATTAAACACATCCAGCAGCTCCTCCCTGTTTCATCCTCACCTCACCTCCAATTTCCCTTTCTCTCCTAAGACACCTTTCCTTGCTTAGTCTAATTGTTTTAGGAGCCTACTTATGTTATTCAAGAGCTAGCTACAGTAGTCTTTCTTCTCTTGCAGTGAAAGCTGTCCGGCACCTTCGCACAGTTACATTGCAGCCCCTGGAGGCACCTGATACCACTGCTTCTGCCTTGAAGTCTTCTAGGTCAGAGCCTACCAGTGAAGTGCCTGTGCAGCAGCTCCAACCCCACAGCAAGGGTCCTGCCAGAATCAAAGGCCAATGTGTGCTCATCTCCCGAACCCGCTTTGAGGCAGACATTGGCTTTGCCGAAGATTTGATTGCAATATTTAAACAGATGGCTTCCAGGAAGTATGGCAAGTTTGCACCTTTCATTAGGTGACACAGAGGTAGTCTCCGCTATTGAGTGTGGCTTTCCCTCTCATTGAATGTCCTCAAGGTGTCAGGCTGCTGGAACCTTCTTTTACTTCTGGAAGGTTTGCTTAAATCATTCCAAGTGGAGAATATATAGGGCAGCCTGGAATACTCTCAAAACTCCCATAAAGTAAGCTCTAGAACCTCCCTCAGGTGCCCAGGCTGCGTCTCCCAACCCTCATTGTCCAGAACTCATTTAACTCTCTCCAGCTTTCCATTTCATCCAGTCTCCCCTGATCTGGGCCCAGTGGGACTAGGGAACAGCTGGTTACAATGCTCTGTCTAATCCTTCAGAGACTTGAAGATAATTAATTCTTCCTGCAGCTCGTTCCATAGGTTAAATAATACAGTTGTACTTGATTTTCACAGCCAGCTTTTAGGCTTGTAAGAAGAAAAACAGGACACCAGAATCCTGGGCTTCTAGGCCAACGTCTCAGCTCAGACCCATTGGCTTTTCAAAATCACTTAGCTTTCCTAGGGCTTTGTCTCCTTCCCTGTTTGAGAAAAGAGGGGTTAGAGCCCCTTATTCAATGAACAAACAAACCACAAAAGCAACAAGGGTGTTTGAGACCTCGCAGATCTAACCCAGTGCTTTGTCATTGGTTTGTGTGAATGAGTGAAGAACTCTATAGAAATAGGAAGATTGGCTGGATTCA
This sequence comes from Phalanger gymnotis, assembly GCA_028646595.1. Taxonomy (NCBI): domain Eukaryota; kingdom Metazoa; phylum Chordata; class Mammalia; order Diprotodontia; family Phalangeridae; genus Phalanger; species Phalanger gymnotis. The sequence goes on along the minus strand of CM053626.1, from coordinate 53,702,716 downwards.
TGAACAGCTTTCATAAAGTACCTCAAAGGAAGGTCTGAGGGCATCTCCAATAAGAGCCTTCATTCTTTTCTGAGAGCTCGGATGCATTTATTTTTAATTCAACAGTCCCAGCTCAGTCGTGGGTTTTGTTTTGTTTTTTGTTTATCCTTGAAAGACAAATATGAATCATCTTCCTGGATCATTGTCTTTGTGTTTGAAATGGTGCTACTTACACTGATTGCTGTTTTTTGGAATTGCTGAAAATAGACCGCATGGCACCTAGCACAGTGCCTCGAACATAATAGGTACCCAGTAAATCTTTGTTGAAATTAATAGTCCTTCCTGTATTTCCTATTTACAAAGACTGTTTTTGGACTTTCTCACCTAACAGCAGGTATTCGTTAGATGTTTGTCAGATCGCATAGCATCGAGTATTAGTGCTGCCCCTTTTCTTTCTGCTATTTACTGTAGCAGTCCACAGCTCACCATTTTTTGTTTGTTTTTATAAGGTGGCTGTGCTGTTCTTTTGGCCACAGATCTTCCAGTCACCCTCTTTTGTTTCACCATTAAGGACTAGTTGGTCTCAAGGCCAAAATCAGTCAGTTTTAGCCCAGATGGCTCTAATTGTGGAGCCTAAGATTCCTTGGGCCTCTCTCTTTGGGATATCAGCTACTAGGAGCTCTATTCCCACCCTAACATTTTGGGACCATGGCTGGCCCTTAGAGGGGCATCCTGATCAAGTTGGGAGAGCTTTGAAGGATGTGGCAGGGAGGCCTTGACATCTCTCTGTTTTTTTCTTTTGCAGATGTGAAGACCAGGAACTGGAATTTTCATTTGGAGGATCACAAAAGACTAAGTGAGACACCCAAGTGACTGACTTAACATTGTTGCACCATAATTAATCTGTTTGAAAGTTTTTGGGTTTTTTGTTGTTGTTTAATTTGTCTTGTCTTTGACATCGTTGGCCAAGGACACTGGGTGCTTGGCAGGTGAAGTTGGGGCAGTTCTACTTTCCCTGAAGTATATGTCTTAAGATCATAGATTTTAAGCTGGAAGGGACCCCAGTTGGCCCTCTGGTCCAGCCCCTTATTTACAGCCAAGAAAACAGACTCAGGGAGGAAGTAGCCAAACTGGGGTTCAGTCCTAGGCCCTGTTTGTAGCTGTGACTAGGAAAAGGAGGCTTTTTTTTTTCCTCTGTAAGGATGAGGAAGCAGTCGTAAGATTACCAAGGCAGGCTGGGCAGTCTTTTTGGCTGCCAAAGAATTTTAAACACCTTCACCATATGCACCACTGGCTGGGCTTGGCCACATCTGCCTTGTTGTTGTTTCAAGAGGACCAAGGACATCATGAGGATGATGTAAGTGAGGCAGAGCTGTCTACAGCTGTGATGGGAAAGGCCTTGGACTTGGAGTTTAAGAACCTGGCTTAGAATACATCTCTGTGGCTATAGACAGGTTGTTTTTACTCTCTTTGAGTTTCCTCATCTGTAAAATAAGTCTAAAAATATTTGTACTACCTCATAGGGTTTTTGTTTTAAAGAGGAATTTAAACCTTTAAAGCTCAGATAAATATCTGTGACTATTCCCTTTTGTGTGACCTTGAGTAAGTCTCTTAATTTTTCTGGGCCTCAGTTTCTTCACTTGAAACATGAGAGGCTTAGACTCTCTCTAAGGTTCCTTCCAGCTCTAAATACAATGATTCTGTTAAACCCAGTTATCAGCTGACCAAGGAAGGTTGTGGTTTCTCTTTGCTTTCTCAAGTGAGCTATTAGAGGCCCTTTTCAGGCCAAACAGTGCACCAGATGGAGAATTTGAACCCAGGCCCCTTGGCCATCTTGGTAGACAGATGTGGAATTGACCCAGTGAGGGAGGGTAGTGTAGGGATGCTTCTGAAGCAGAGGTCAATAACTACAAGAAAAATAAGTCATTTACAGCTTGTCATTATTTTTGTATTTTGCCCCCCACGTGGTTGTAGGAATGAGGGCTGATTTTGCCTCTAAGAGGGGAGCTTGGTCAAACCTAATGCTTTCCCTGGGAATCTAGTCCCAAAGGTTGTTATTTCTTCTTATCAAGAAGAAGAGGGGAGGTGGGATCAATCCTGGATTAGAATCAGCAAACTTGGGTCCTGGGCTCATCTCTGCCCTTCCTTAGCTGTGTGACCATGAACAAGTTCTTGAACCCTTCTGACCCTCACTTTTTTTTGGGGGGGCAGGGCAATTGGGGTTAAGTGACTTGCCCAAGGTCACACAGATAGTATATGTGTCATATATCTGAAGCTGGACTTGAACTCAGGTCCTCCTGACTCCAGGGCTGGTTCTGTACTCACTGTGCCACCTAGCTGCCCCTCCTCACTTTTTTTAATCTGTTAAATGGGAATATTAATCCTTGTATTAGCTACCTACCTCACATGGTTGTTAACAAGGGTCAGTTGAGGTGATAGACCTAAATAATATAATTATTATTATAATAATATAATAATATATTATTGTATATTATGTTGTTGTATAATTATATATAATTATTAATTATAATAGATTCTGATAGTAATTTTAAGCATCGCTATCTCTGTCTCCGGGTCCCTGCTGTGGTTATTCCACTGATAGCATTAAATTGATTATGCCTGCAGTGAGCCTGTCACTTCCCCAAGCTGGCGGGAGGAGTCATTTGTTAGCATCAGGTTGGTTGATGGACATAACTCAGCCGTGAGACCTGGAGCTTGAGATGCTTTTACTTTGGCCGGTATAGTGAAAGCCTGCCTTCTCTTACAGCCACTGCGCTTGTATCATCTGAGTGGCCGAGTAGTCAACGGGGGAGTCCCCTGGACCTCTCTTTTCCTCTGTTTGAGTGGAAAGGTCCCTTGCCTCTGCCTAACCTCGCAGGGATGTAAATAAAGTGTCAGTGAGCTACATTTAGCTTCTTTGTAGGAAGGACCTCTGCCAATAGCAAGATCAGATTGGCTTGTAAAATATTTAGTGTCCATAAGCAGACTGAAAGGAAAAGGTACCTGCTGTCTGTGGAACTGTTACTGTCCTCTGGCCTCAGCCGTTTGGGATGTCTATGGAATCCTTAGCCAAGGACAAATTTGAATGCAAGATGAATGGCTTTTCTTCGATGGGATGTGGCCATTGAGCTCTTTTTCTGCCTTTAAAGAAGTGGAAGTATTTTCATATATATGAGCCAAGCTGCCTCCCGTCAGACAAAGACAACCGATTCTTCCTGGGGTCCTGAAAAGGGAAGCAGCTTATTCAAGGCCCTCCAGCAAGTTAGAGCCAGAGCTGGGGGTAGAACCCCTCCCTCTCCTAGGACTCGGGTCTTACCTGGCACTTGCTGAAATAAGGTAGAAGCGGGGGAGGGAGGGTAAACTGGCTTTGATGGTGAGGAAGGAAAGTGCGGTACTACCCTTGATGACTCCAGACGTGCGGTGAGATCCGTGAGTCATTGCATTTCTGCCTCTGGGTCTCCCTCACCTTTTCTATAAAATAGTTGTTGTTGCAAGAACTTCTGGAGAGTACTGACTTCTTTTAGGCTTTGCATGAAAAAATTGATTAGAACACAGTGGTATGTTGGAAAGAATTCTGGATTCGATGATACCAGAAAACCTGGGTTCAAATCCCAACTCTGCCATTTACCACTTCCATGACTTTGGCAAAATTATTTTACCTCTCTAGGCCTCAGTTTTCTCATCTGTAAAAGGAGAAGGTTCAATTAGAGCAGTCTTGTCAAACTCAAATAGAAATGGATCCCTGTGGGCTGCATATTGACTTAGAAAACCACAGGTTAACAGGATCTATGTTGCATTTTGATTTATTTTGATAAACATTTCCCATTTATATTTTAATCTAGTTCAGCCTGGGGATTTTGGGGGCTGCAACCTCTGAATGAGAGGACCTTGAAAGGTCCTTCCTCTAGATCAGGGTCTGGCAAACCAAGACTTCCACGTGGCCTCTTTTTCTGTGTGTGGTCCATGAGCTAAAAATGGCTTTTTTATTTTAAAATAAAGTTTTATCATATTAAAAAAAATTAAGAAAAACTATTCTTAACTTGCTGGCCATATAAAAACAAGCAGTAGACTATATTTGCCCCCCACCCACCAGACTATAATTTGCCATCCTTTGTTCTAGAGCTATGGTCCCATGAAAAATAGAGAAAAGACAATAAACTGTGCCAGTATATGAAAGTATATGCCAGTATGTGAGAGTGATGACTTTAAAGCTATGACAATATATGATTTCTTACTGATTAGGATGATATTAACATACTCTATGACAAATTGCCTTTGGAGGATACATTCCTTTTCTCTTACTTTTAAGGGACTAATATCTTTTTCCTGACCTGAAATCAGCACTGAGCTGTGGGTTTTGCTCTGGTATGGAGCAGGGCCATCCCTTTCAAGGATTGATTTCCCTTTGTCAGAAGCTGTTTGGAAATATGGCTCAATTGCTCTTAACCAAAAAGCTCTATTACAAAAATGACCCTCAGATGATTTCCCCTTTGCCAGGGAGCTCACCATCATCATTTTCCCAGCACCAGGGAAGGGACAGTGGCGATGAGTCAACAAGCTAGAAAAAGACGGTGTTCCTCAGTGGTGCGCTAGAGTAGTTGAATTGGGAGCCCATGTTGTGATAAGGATGGTTGTAGAGAATTGGGTGGTGATGGTGGTTGAAAACTGGATGCCAAAAAAATCATGCTTGTGAAGCACCATCTTTCAAGCCAGATAGATCATCAGTCCTGCCTTGATTTTCTTCTGCTATTTGAGTGCTGGTGATCACCGGGATTAAAATGAGAATTGTTTCTGAAGGCACATAGAGTGCCTAGTCTCTTGAAGTATATAGAAACCAGCATGCTCAAATTTAATTTGGAGGTGTAAAGTGCATTTCTGCATCAAGATGGATGGACTCTTACATTAATGCCTTTAGCCTTGCCCAATTTCACATCGCAGTGAATTTGGTATGTGAACGCTGCTTCCAGGAATAACTGGTGCTTGTGTTTTGTGGAGAACAGAAATGTGTTTTGACTTCTCTATAAAACGGCTTTAAGTAAATTGGAAACACAAACCAATTTAAGATGGCAATAGATGGGTCAGCCCTCCACATTCACATTAATATTTATAATGGGTATCTGTTTGGTGTTTGGTGTGAAGGAATTTTTTTTTTGTCTGACTTGTTCCAAGACCTTGTGGAACAGTAAAAGAAAAGAGGATTGTAAAAAACAGAACCAACCTAGAAAATACAAAGCAGCAGCTTCAAGACTGATTCTCTTGTATGGGAACCTGGGGAGGGACAGCCGGTTTTCTGCCTTGATTTAACGATGATGATGATGGTGATGATGGCTGACATTTATATAACATGACCGAGTGACTTACATACTCTTATCTCATCCTCACAGCAACCCTATGCAGTAGGTACCATAAATATTATTCCCATTTTACAGATGAGGAAACAGGCTCAAAGAGATTGTGATTTGCCCAAGGCAACACAGTTCATAGGTGATGAAGATGGGGTTTGACCCAAGCTGTGTTTTGCCTCTAAGTCTAGTACTCTGTCCAATACTCTGCACTGTTTGGGTAATAATGCTCTTATCAGTTGAAATCCAGAGAATGATCTTGACCCTTTTCTCCTTCCCTCCCACCCCTCACCCCCTTCCTTCAAGCAGGCTGTTGTCTTTATCCCTAGGAAGTACAGAAGGTTTTTAAGGATAAAGAATAATTCAAGAGTTGTGAGCAGCAGTTAACCAGCTGATGAGCATTCCAAAATGGAAATCAGTGGTGATTCTAGGAATCCCACAGCTCAAGTGAGAAAGGCTAGAGGTGAGAATTCAGTAGGGAAGGAAGGAAAGGGATCTGAAGAGGCAGAGAGGAATCTTGACTTCTGTCAAGAGGGCAGAGAGTAGAAGAATGTCACACAGAGGCATTTGAGCTAAAAAAACAAATTTGGAGTTTGTTCTGGAGAGGAGGGAGCTGGGTGCTCTGAGGAGAATGTAGGTACTCGTGCTTTAAGAAATGACAAGCCCCATCACTGCTTCTTTTGAGAAATCATCTGACAAGAGGGTCAGAGGAAGAAGAGAAAAGAGTGGGTGGGTGGTGGGTGACTCCCCACCAAAGGACAGCAGAGTAGCCACTGGTTGCTTTGACAAGAACAGTAGAAAGGTCTGTTAGTTTCTTGGGGCATATATCCTAGATATGACAGAGAACCTTGTCAAAGGCAATACTCATTCTAATGATTCATGCAGCCACACATGATCCCCACAAAAGAAACCCATACAGCACAGGAAAGATTTGGCAATCTTGGGCTAGAAGCCAAGGACCTCAATGCCCCTGGGTTTTTTGCTTCTTCTGCCTGTCAAGGGTGAGATATTCACAAGAAATGAGCAGATTTGGGGAGCAAACAGCTATTTAAGAAAATAGGGTCTGGATGCTCCTAATGCTTCCTAATGCTCCAGGCATTAGGAAGGTGGGAGACAGGTTGTCTTCTGCCAAGGTGAGATTACTACTGCAGTGTTGTGTTTTAAGAAAGATGTTGGAGATGTTCTGGAGAACATGCAGAGGGCAGTCGGGTCAAGGAAAGATCTCGAGTTCATATCATATGAGCATCAATTAAAGGGAGGTGAAGACAGGGGATGGGATAGCTGTCTCCGTGTACTCTAAAGGCTGACATGAAAAGTTGGCCCTATAAAGAAAAAAACAATGGGTGGGAAGCTGCGAAGGGGCACAGTGAAGCAAATTTTTATTTAATAGAAGGAAACACTTCTTAACTGGAGCTACCCTAAGTGAAATGGGCTGCCTCCGGAGGAGCTTGGAGGTCTTTAAGGAAAAGCTGGATGAGGGCCTGCCATATGTGTCATAGATAGAAACTAGGACTGAACTGAATTGAGCTGAATACCACTCTGGTGAGAACAGTCTCTTCTTCTGCAGGTTGGCACCTTTTCTTCAATGTAGAGTCTTAGAGAGTTGCTTAGAGCTCTGAGAGGCTGGTTCTCAATTCAGTATGCCACACTGGAGAGGCTGGTTCTTAATTCAGGATGCCACACTGCCCCTGTTGTATGACTAAGTGGCTCCCCAGGCTCCTTTCCACCTTTGCGATTCTGTAATCCTAGATAGCTTACCAGTCTTGGATCATCACAAGCCTCTTTCTTTCTCTTTCTTTATGCCCCTCTCCCCTCCTCGCCTCTTTACCACTGTGACTATTTCTCACTGCCTTGTTTTCCTTGTCTTCTCTTTCCTCTTCTATTATGTCTCCTTTCCTTCCTCATTTTTCTTCTTTCCCTTCATAATATGTTAATAAGTATGTTTTTAAATGTTCATCATGTTTGTTGAATTAAAACATTAAGTTCCCTCTTAATGAAAGAATCAGGGGAGAATAACCTCCCTCAAAAAAATTAGAACAAAACCTCAAAAAAATGTTCAGTTCCATGTGGGCCTCAAGAGATTTTTTTTTTCCCTGCTACAGGTCAATAACTCTCACCCTCTTCCCACCCCCAGCCTAGGGATTTAGGACCTATCAGTAAGAAAAAAAACATAATCAAAAGCCAAAACTCTGAGTGATTCACTGGTAAAGCAGGAAGGAAAATGATGGCTCTCCTAATAATAGCTTTAGGTGATGAACTAGTCACGCATTTTCTCCCAGCCTCCAAGAGTGTTTATTTTCAAGCCTCTTAGCCATAGTGATGTTGACTGGAAGGGAACAACAGTGACATCCTTTTTTAAGAGAAGGTAGGAAAGTAGCCTCTAGTCAACCATTCTCTCTCTCTCTCTCTCTCTCTCTCTCTCTCTCTCTCTCTTTCTCTCTCTCCCCCTTCTTCCTTCTCTCTCCCTCTCTCTCTGTATGTGTGTATATATACACATACATACCTATGGATAGACACACATATATGTATGTATATATGATATGTTTGTTAAAGCTTAAAACCTTTAGGACCATACACATACATATTTTTAAATTTAAAAATTTTAAAAAATACATATTTTCCTTTTTAAAATAAATTAAAAATTTTTTCGCAGTTACATGTAAAGACAATTTTTAACATTCATTTAAAAAAAAGTTGAGTTTCAAATTTTCTTTCCCTCCCTCCCCTCCCTGCTTCCTGAGACAGTAAACAATTGGATACCCACATATACATTTTTTTTGCCCCAGAATCTTTTGCTTCTTCCCACATATACATTTTAAACTACTTTCCCACTGTCCCTAGTGGGTTCCCACCTTTCTAGTTCTAATCTCACCAAACCAAATAAATGTCTCTTACCTGCTTACTTATCTTACTTCTTATCTGTGACTGACCTTGTCTGCTAACCCTCAAATCTCAAACAAGCAATGGGTGGGGAGCTGCAAAGAGGCACAGTGAGGCAAATTTTTATTTAATAGAAGGAAAAACTTCCTAACTAGAGCTACCCCAAGTGGATGGGCTGCCTGAGGAGGTCCTTGGAGGGTCTTTAAGGAAAAGCTGGATGAGAGCCTGCCAGATATGCCATAGACAGAAACTAGGACTGAACTGAATGGGGCTGAATACCTCCCTGGTGAGAAAACTCTCTCTTCCACTGCAGGCTGGCACTTTCTCTTCAATGTAGAGTCTTAGAATGTTGCTTGGAGCTCTTAGAGGCTGGTTCTTAATTCAGATTTTTAAACACATGCAGCTTAGTCATTCTGGTGTCCTGTTTGCTGTTGGCATGTGGTTATCTGTCATATTCTAGTTATCGCTGGCTCTGTAAGCTCTTTGAAGGCAGGATTCTGTCCTGTCTAAACTATATTTCCCCTGCCATGACACCAAAGGTGAGAGATTCGTTGCCTTTATAGCCTTTTTGTCCATATTCTGTGGTTGAGGAAACTGAAGGATAGAGAATGAATGAAAAAACATTTCTTTAAGTGCTTATTACTATGTAGCACCCTGTGGAGTATTGAGGATAAAAATACAACAGCAAAGACCTTCCCTGCTTAGAGAATGTAGGGCGAGCTTAAATTCTAAAGGACAACAGAACACACTCGATTAAGGAGTAGATTGACCAACCCCTTCAAAGAGCAATGTAGAGTTGATTTGATAATGATTCCAGAACTGGAGTGGGTGGGAAAGGTATCCCGTCAGTGTCTAGGTTGTCCAGAAGAGGACCAGGGAGCAGGGTGTGAAGTGAAACTTGGCTGGGCCCTGCTTGAACGAGTGGGCTGGGTGAGGGACGCATCAACCAAGATGGGGCCCCCAGAGCAGAAGTTCTGAGATGAGTGGGTTAAAACCTCCAGGGCATTGGTTCTGGTCCAGATGTCAAGGCTATTAGGAGCAACATGGTGGTTGGAAATACAGACAGTTCTCACTTTACGTAAGTGGACGTTCCAAAGACCTCTACATAAAGTAATTTTTATGTAATGCAAATTTGTCTGTGGACACGGAGAAGAGAGAAAGGGAGAGAATCAGGAAGGGGGCCAAGTACCAGTGGAAGGAGGGGGCTAGTATATGGTTTAAGGACACTTGAGGGCTTGGGACAGAGAAGTGAGGTCAAAAGGAGGAGCACGTAGGGGGTTGTGGCCAGCCACTTGGGGCCCTGGCTGGAACTAAGAAGAAAAACATCCAGCGGCTAGACATGTGGGGGCCAGAAACAGGAGAGGACTGGCTAAGGATGGATGGAAGACAGATGCAGGAAACAGATGAATGGGCAGAACTGGGTAAAGGCCAAGAGCCCCTGATCCAGCACCAATGGTGGCGGCAGTCTCTCCTAGCATCTCTTCTTCTGCTTTGACTTCGAGGGCTTTTTTAAGGGTTTTATTTTGTTTTGGTTTTTTGTTGGGGGAGTGGAAAGCCGTGGAGCTCCGAGCTGAGCCAAGGGGCAGGAGCAGAGAGAGAACTGTACAGTAAAGTTAACACAAGTATTTTTTGGGGAATGTGGATTTCTTTCAGAATTCTACAAAGTCAAATTTGCATAATGACAAGTTATATAAAATGAGAACTGTCTGTGTAACCTTGGGCTCCTCCAAGGGCTATCGAAGCCTTTTGAGAAGCTAAACCATGGTAGACAACTTCTTATTAAAATTATATCTTGGTGTCCTTGTGTTATATTTGGACCATGCCCCTTTCCCCTCTAACCTTTGAGGCATTCTTTCCCGCCTCCCCCCCACCTGCTTTAACCTGCATGTTCTAACTAATACACCTTTTTTCCTCTTCTCAGTGGAAGAGATTCACAAGCTTCCAGGAGTCCAGCTGGAACCTTTGCCCAAGGTGGTGCTCCAGACTTTTGCCACCCACCTTGAGAAGAAGTCTTTTCGCCCAGATGAAGTCCCTGAGGCTGACCTCTCCACAGTGGATTCAAAACTTGTGTCTGGTTTGATGCCTTTCCAGAGAACTGGAGTCAAGTAGGTACTTCTGTCTTGGGTCACACAGATCACTACTGTGCTTTCAGTCTGTAAGATGGGCATCGTCCCAGTCACCTGTAATAGAGGCCTATCACATATCAGTTTCTTTTGGAAACATTTAGTTATTGATTATTGTGATTATCTGTGCTCTTGGAGTGAGTCCATAATCCACAGATAATGGTAATGTCTTATTTTAGCCATTAATTTGAACCTCCTTTGCATGGCTTTTTTCTCCTACTTGAATGAATTTTAAAAAAAATTAAGCTCCTGGTATATAAAGAATCAAGATGCCTCTGCCATTAAGGAACTCACTTACTAATAGAGGATAAAACACATATGGGAGGGTTTAGATGCAGGGCAACTGGACAGGCCCAATGGTCCTTAGGACTGGAGGTATGGCATCTTTTTTTAATGTCATATGCATTCAGGAACTGGCACATGTGACTGTGCCCAGGACTTTGGTGGGGAAAACTTTCTTTTCTGGGACTTCAGTGGCTGAGGCTGCTGAGTGAGGAGATTAGGACTGGGACCTACAAAGGGATTACTGGGCCAGGTCAAGAGTTGTTCCCCTGGATAAGAGTTTCAGGGGCTAGTCAGTCAGCAACATTTGTTACTAAGGGCCAGATACTGTGCTATACACTGGGGGTACAAAGAAAATCAAAAACAGCCCCCCTTCTCAAGAAACTCACAGTCCAACAGGAAGACAACAAGCAGACAACTATGTAGATATAAGATATACATGGTGTAAATGGAAGAAAGGCCAGACAGGAAGGAATCGATGCATTTGGAAGCAGGGGGATGCCCTGGGGAGGAGGGTTTCTTAAGGTCTCTTGGGTTCGGGACCCAAGCTGCTTTCCCCAGGGTCTGATGGGCAGTACTGAGAGATGGTGGCAATGCTCTGGCCCTCCTGGAATATTTGCTTACAAATAACAAAATTGGTTTGAGTTAAATCATCTTTCCCCAACCTGTCTTCTGGTTAGGTTCTAATAATCTACAAAATGACCAAAAGGAAAGCAAGAGACTAGAAACAGGAGAGCCTGAATAACCAGCCCCAGAATAATAAAATTGCCTTTAATAGGCAATATGGTTAGAAAGGTATTTCTGGGGAGGGAACTGATGGACTCTGTGCAGATTGAAGCATATTTGTACTTTTAAAATTTTTTCTTGCTTTTTTTTGCAACATGACTAATAAGGAAATGTTCTGCATGACTTCACATGTATGATGGATATATTGCTTGACTTCTCAATGAGTTGGGGAGGGGCTAGTGAGAGGGAAAGGACTTGGAGCTCAAAATTTTAAAAAAGAATATTTTTTTAAAAAGGCATTTCTGTACAGCTGAGAGACAGGAAGAAGTAGCACCTGGATCCTTGACTATTTAGAAATAGCCTATCAGTTCCTAACAAGGACTCATATCCATTAAGGAAACATATCTTAATTTGGATAGATAGCTGTCAGATAATTCTTCTGAATCTGGGAACCTGTCCCCATTATATCCCTTTGCTTCCAGCTGTGTCTGTCATGTATTTCTTTCCTTTTCATACCCTCTCATCACCACCACAGTCCACCCCCCCCAAATAAAACCTCAACTACTTTGAAACAATTCTTGTCTCTCCTTGGCATTTCTATCCTTTATCTATTTAAGACCCCTTTTGGGTCTTGTTTTAACCAATTTCTTTCTGTGCAGTTCATTCCTTTAATCTTTCTTCCTATGGTTTTTTCATTAAGGCTGATAGAGATTACTCATCCCCTACTGTGCCACGCTCCCTTCTTAGAATACTAGCTCTTCATCAGTTCCATTGGAGCTCCTCAAGCCAGGGCTATCTATTAACCTCATCTCCATTTGCATTAAACCAATTTCTGAGGGTGCCTGGGGATAAGGTGCACCTGGCTCCTGGGTCGGCCTGGCAAACTAGAATCTTAGTAACTCTTTTGATCTTTTGTCCTCTCTTTGAAAAGGCAGGTGCTGACGCTACTAATGGTGTTCTTGGCCTTTCTTCCTCACTTTCTGATTCAAATCCAGACTCACGGGCAGAAATCAGGGGAGGAGTCCATCCCCACGCTGTTTGTTTCCCTGTGCTAGAAGCAATCATGGTCAGCAGTTACTGAGGAGGCAGTCCTCCAGTTTGTTGACAATCCAGGCTTCTTCATCCTCTTCTTCCTCTTTCTTAACAACTCTGCCATCTACAAGGGCCTGCACCCTGGGTTAGTGAGAGACAAGGAAAGGAATTAGAACCCAGTGTCAGACATTAAGTGCCTAGAAGGACCTCAGAGATCATCAAGGCCAGCACAGCATTTGTAGGATGGTGGAGAGAGTATTGGCTGTGGAGTCAGGAAACCAAACCTGGGTCCAAACCCTGCTTTGGTCACTTACTACCCCGTGGCCTTGAGCAAATCACTCTACCTACCTGGGTCTTAGCCTCTGTATGTATAAGGGAAGGAGGTTGGACCAGATGGCCTCTGAGTTCCCTTTCAGTGTGAGATCTGTTATCTTATGATCTTTCACTTTACATATGTAGAAGCTGAGGCACAGTGTGTGAAGAGACTTCCCCAGGGTCACACCGCTAGAACCAGCTAGAGCCAGAACTAGAACCCAGAACCCTCACCATAGTAATGACTGGGCAGCCCAAACTCAGGAGCACTGCTGTTTGTCAGTGGTTAGACAGGAAGCGGGAAGGAAATATTGGTTGAAATGAAGAAATTTATGAATGAATTTCACTTATCTGGACTCTCCTTGCCCTCCTTGGTGATCCTCAATCTCACTGCCTTGTGTGCAGTAGATGCTTGATTAATGTTTATTGAATTAAATTGAATTAAACTTATCCTTAGCTAAGTTATTTGTTCTGAGGCTATTTGAGAAATAGGGTGGAAGAGTTAGGCAAGAGTTGGAGGCTCTGAGGGGAAGGTCACAAAGCTTGGAAGGACCCAGCCGCCATTTAGTCCAACTGTTCTCCCCTCTTCTGCCCCCTCAAAAGATTCCCTCTATGCCATCCCCACCAAGGGCTCATCCAGCCTTTGACCTTTCGGGACAAGGGGAACCCAGTGGTCCTTAGGGCAGCCCATGCTACTTCCGCATAGCTCTGTGGGGTAAGAAGGGCTTCCTGACATTTTGCAGCTTTCATCTGGTGTCCCTCATTCTGCCATCTGTGGCCAGGAGGAACAAGCCCATTGCCCCTTCCACATGGAAGCCTTTCTAGGACTTGAAGAGTGCCACCATGTTCCCCCTCCCCCACCTCCACTCCTCACCCTGAGTTTTCTCTTTTCCACCGTGAAGATTACTATTTCCCCTCTTTACTAGTCCTCACAGGCTGCTCTCTAGGCTTTTCATCACTCTAGGTGCCCCTTCTTTATGTTCTCTAGCTCACCAATGTCCTGCTGGAACCAGCACAGTACTCCAGATAAGGTCTAACCAGGGCAGAGTGCCAAGAGCTTCTCGCTTCCATTCCCCTGGATGCTATACTTACATATATAAATACATTGTTTTTCCCTACAGAATGTAAACTCCCTGAGGACAAGAACTGTTATAAAGGAAACTTACCACAGAAAGCTGATGTGGATTGCTTTATCAAGTACAGGTCATGCCAAATTAACCTTATTTTCTGAAAAAGTTTTTGAGCTGGTAGAGGAGAGGAATGCCGTAGATGTGGTTTCTCTACATTTTAGTGAAGTCTTTGGTAAAGTCTCTCTTGCAGGCTCCTAAGGAATCCCATGCCTACATGAGCCTTGTTTGACTACAGTGTTAATATTGTTGAATAGCGCTAAACTTGAAGACCACTAAGACCCCTAGATCTTTTTTGGACAAATAGCTCTCTGACAATGCCTTCTCCATCTTGTGTTTGTGAAGTCAGTTTCCTGAATCCAGATGTAAGACTTTATATTCATTCATATTAAACTTTACTCTATTAGATGCAACTTATGCTCCTAATGTGCCAAGATCATTTTGTCTCCTGACCCTGCTGTGGAGTGTCAGCTGTCCCTCCCAACTTTTGTGACATGTGATAAGTATGCTATCATCTGTGCCTTCATCCAAGTACTTGATAAAAATGTGAAATGGCACAGGGCTAAGGAAGATCCCTCAGAGCCTCTCCCAGAGGCCTCCAAGATAATACCAAGCTAGTAATGATACTTTTTGGATCCAGCCATTCAACTGGCTCCCATTTCTTCTAATTCTGCTACCAACTAGTCCAAATCTCCCCGTTTTCCTTCAAGAGAGACTTTACCAAAGACTTAACTGAAATGTAGAGAAATCAGATCTACAGCGTTCCCCTGCTCTACCAGTTCAAAAACTTTTTCAGAAAAGGAAATAAGGTTAATTTGGCATGACCTGTAATTGACGAAACCATCCAAATTGTCTTTCTGTGATTAGTTTGCTTTAAGCAGTTCTTGTCCTAAAAAAACTTCCATTCTGTAGGGAGAAACAATGTATATATGTACATGTAAGTATATAAAAAGTAAATACAGGGTAATTTTAGGAGGAGGCAGAGCAGCACCAGCAGCTAGAAAGTACAAATCAAGAAAGGCCTTTCCTAAGAGGTGGTTATTGAGCTGAGCTTCTTTGGAAGAAGTTAGAGAGTCTGAATAGAGGAGGTAAGGTGCTTCCTAGGCAGCTGTGTGATGCATAGGATGCAGTGCAGGACCTGGAGTCAGGAAGGCCTGAGTTCGAGTGTGACTTCATGCACTTAATAGCTTTGTGAGCCTGGGTACATCACTTCCATCTACTAAAAAGGGTAGAACAACAGCATCTACTTCCCAAGGTTGTTGTGAGGATAAAACAATATTTACAAAGCCCTTTGCAAACCTTAGTGGTCTCTCTAAGTGCCAGCTGTGGTTATTCTAGTTAGGAGGGGTAGCCTTTGCCATCCAGGAAATGACAGATGAGTAAATACTGATTTATCACACCAACCAAAGATGCATAAAGGACTTTGCTTTGTGTCATGCCTTCAGTGTAGAACTCATGCAGAATCTCCCATTCACACTCACAGTGACCTCCCCTTTTAACTCTCCCTGGGCCCAAAGTACCATTTTGAATGCCACCTTCACAGCACAGCCCTTGACTGTTGGCTATGCCTTCCGTGGTCATGGAACCCAAAGCAAAGGCAAACGGCCCTCATGGGTGTTAAAACTGGCACTAATGTTGTCGACGTTGTGTCCTAACTTTTAACTAGCCCACTCCAGACACCTGGATGTTTACTCACCATGCTTTTAATAACGTATGTCCTAACATGTGGCCCGCAGTGGAATCAAGGCCAAGCTCACCAGCCTACTGCTTGCTGATGCCACTCTCTTCCCTGTCTTGGCAGCCAGAACAGGATTTACCCTTTTCTCATCCTTTGGTACCTCTCCTGTTCTCCCCAGTCTTTCATTTGTCATGGAGAGTAATTAAGCAGTCCCATTCACCAAGCCTTGAAAAAGACCCGTTTCATCTGTTTCAGGTGCACTGAGCTTTTGAATGGCAGCCTCGGTCTTCTCTTCATTGTTTCCTTATTTATCTTTGGGATCACCACTCTCTTAGCCATTCTCATTCTTTCCCATCCATCCAAAGATCATTCCTCTTGGCAGAAAAAAATGGAAGCAAAATGATATTTGAGCAGCCCTGGCTTCCTGCTGCTGCTGCTTACCACCACGTAGCCACTCAGATGGGGCTCCAGCATGGAAAGGAGTGGGGAGGTCACAGGGAATGCTAGGAAGAAGGTTGTCTCCTTCTCCTAGGCAGTGATCATTTGTGGTTGCTGAGAATATAAAAGGGAGTAGAACATCATGGAAGACCTGCCTCTGTTGGCCCTGGCCAAGTCACTTAGCCCTCTTTGCTTCAGTTTCCTCATCTGTAAATTGAGCTGGAGAAGTAAATGGCAAACTACTCCACTATCTTTGCCAAGAATACCCCAAATAGGGTCATAAAGAGGAGGACATGACTAATTGACTAACCAACAGCTTTACAGATGAGGAAATGGAGCCAAATGTAGATTAAGTGATTTACCCAGCATCCCACAGCTTACAGGTGTCTGAGCCCAGATGTGAACTCAGATCTTCCAGATTCTGGGTTTGGCCTTCTATCTACTGGGCCACCTAGCTGCCTCTGTTGTATTTTTTAATGAAGTCATTATAAGATAATACATGTACTTCTCAGAGTTCTCATGTTTTTCCTTGGGCATTGTGACATCTGTCCTCTAAGGGCTCTTTGGGAAGGTAACCTATGACATGGCATTGCTCAGGAACAAGCTAAGACCTAGCTACCCCTAGGTGGGGTAGTATACATCATTTTTCTGAATCAGTTGGTAGCCAGCCAGCTGATTGTGTAGCATGTGCCGAGGCTTCAGAACAAAGGGTGTGTTTCTCATTAATCCAAACAGCAGGAAATGAGACCAGGAGACCTAGACAGGAGTCTGGGGCCCAGGGTTTTCTTTGACTCCTACATGCTTCCCCTGAAGTGTTTGGCATGTCACTTCGGCTCTCTCTGCCTTCATTTCTTCCAGTCTTCCCAGCCCATTTGGAACTTGGTCGGGAGGATTGCTAAGTGCTTTAGGATCTGGGAAGGTTCTGGGTAATCTCAAATTGTTACTATGCTTGAATTGTTAGGCAGAAACAAGACAGTTACTGTGTGAGTTAGGGTTGGGATTTTAAGGAACTTCACACTAAACTGATCAAACTACAGGATTTATAGATAGTATACACACCATTTTAGTGGATATAGTCACTTCTACAAAAATGGGTGAGGACCTGTGCACCCTAGCATCTCACTAGCCTCCCAGCTCCCCCGGCCTTGGCCTGATTCTGGGAATTAAGGCCTCATGAAATAGGAACTCAGGCGTCTACCCTGGTTCAAGCCACCATTTGCAGATGGTAGTGTCTTTACCATCCAGTTTTATACTGGAATGCTCCAATTTAGGGTGAGCAGACAAACTAATCATGAATACAGTCAAGGTGGGCCCAATATCCCTAAACACAAAATTGGGTAAAATTCCAAGGGAGGCAGGCTGTACTCATAGATAGTCATCAATCTTTCTAACTGCTTCTAGCCCAACTCTTAAGACTTGAGATTAAGGCTTAACCTTTCTGTGACCTCCTGGCAGACTGGTAAAACCTTCTGGACCCCTTCTCGGAAGACTATTCTTAAATGCATAAAATAAGATGGAATTACAAAGGAAACCTATGGTACTGAAATATAAGTTGTCAAAACATTAAAAACAAGATACACAGGATTACATTGGAAGGCAGTTCTACAGTTATCAAAATAAAAAAAAAGTTCACAGATCCCAGGTTAAGGACCTGTGCCCTAGCTGCATGTGCCTCTCTTCCTGGGAAAGAGTGGCCTGTTCTAACTGTCCTTCATTGTTCGTCTAAAGCCATTTTGCCTCAAAATGGTCTTGTGGTTCCACTTCAGAGTGCGTTTTGGTTTTTGTAATTTTGTCGTTTTGAGAGAACTAGAACCCCCGAAGACTCTCTTCCCCTCTTTGGAGATAGTACTATATCTAAAGCTGTTAAGATGGAGTTTCACAGCCAACCTGATTTTAGGTGAATTGATTTAGGCTTGACATTTACTTAAATTACGAGCTCCCGTAGGCCAGGTACCATCTTTATTTGTAAAATGGATGGACTAGAGTTCAAATCCAGCCTCAAGCACTTAGGAGTTGTGTGTGATCCTGGGCAAGTCACTTAACCGCTGCCTGCCTCGGTTTCCTTATCTGTAAAATGGAGACGATAATAATAGCACCTACTCCCCAGGGTTGTTGGGAGCATAAAATGAAATAATATTTATAAAGCACTTTGAAATCTTAAAGTGCCTTGTAAATGCCAGGTCTTTTTAGCATTGTTATTGTGACACACTGTGGTTCTTATTAAATTATATTTGATGATTAATCACATAATAAAAGTGATTGGAAAGTCGAGGCTGCCCTAATGATGACTTTGTCTCTCTGCAGTTTTGCTGTATCCAGGGGAGGCCGTTTGCTTCTTGCAGATGACATGGGTTTGGGGAAAACGATCCAGGCCATCTGTATTGCTGCGTATTACCGGAACGAGTGGCCTCTATTAGTTGTCGCTCCTTCGTCAGTGCGGTTCACCTGGGAACAGGTTAATTCTTCATATGTGTATGTATGTGTGTAAGGAAGACATTCCAGCTGGAGGGACTGGGTGACAGTGACATGTGTAACAACATGAGGGTGTACAGTTCCTTCTCTGAAGGCTTCTAAGGAAAGAATGAAGTCCCCTCCTGGCTGGTTTAGGGAATAATCCTATCTAGATTATCTGTTTTAGGTTTATCATTCTTTGTTATGTCCATTTCAGGTTAGGAAATTGGGTTCTAAGAACTCAATTTACTTATATTTATTTACATTATATTTATATTATTTATATTTATAAAGAAATTTATTTTTGTTAATGTTTTTTCAGGAAGCTGGGACAATTTGTTTTCTGTCCTTTGTGGTTTTCATTTTTGATTTCTTGAAATATGGCTCTGGAAAAACAGACTTTTCAAAAGCCTGTGTTTTAAATGTAGCTGCTTGACCCCATCTTAAAACCTAAATCACTGGGGCTTTCTTGGAATGGTCAATAATAGTCCCACCCAAGCCTTGATGGCTTAGAATAAGTGTAAATAGCAATTGTTTTCTGTTCTGGCCAGAAACTGAGGGTCTTTCCCTCCTGGATTGATATCTTTGTGATGGTAAGTTGAGCCATAATTTGTCTCTTCTCTTACTCTGCTCTTAGTCATTGAACAGATGTGACCTCAGACAAACTGGACCTGAGAAAGGTCACCTACTGCATCCTGGGCCACTGCCAGTTCTCTGATCTTTGTCTTTGCCATTGGGCTTCCATGACTGGAGGAGAGAGTGAGGCTGATGACTTAGCCACTTAGCATGCTTGGCGTCACTTATATCTAATTCACGTGCAAGACTAGATATCACTGGTCCTCTTCTAAGAACAAAGGAGGAACAACCACAGGAAAATGGGCAGTCAATTAATCAATCATCAGGAATTTACCCACAAAGACTGGAGCAAAACAGCCCCTGCCCTTCAGTGGCTTATATTTGAATTCTTGACTGATGACAAAGCTAACCACACATAAAAAACCTAGAGCTTTCGGGGGGCTAACACCTAAGTCTTTCCCAGACTTCTCCACCCACAGGCAAGGAAGGACAAGACTGCTTTAGCAACACTATAGTGTAAGGGAAAAAAAGTATAGATTAAAGGTCTTTGCCTTCAGCCAGCCCTTTGATAATTATTTTGGCTTCCCAACAACTTGGTCCTTTCCTACGTCCTCCCTGATCGAGGCAACGGCACTGTCTGCTGTGGGCTAGCCTGATGTCTACGCAAGCACCCAAATATGATGTTCCTCTCTGACAGGGAAAGGCAGAGTATATACCTAAACAACCAGTCGTTTTGTCTTTCTCCCTGTCAACTGGATTCTTTCAGTGCTTAGCATTTCCCATTTGTTCACTTTGTGTTGCTTGTTAGATTGCCATACATAGTACTATTTCCTCTGAATGAGTCAGGGTGCTTCTCAGAGGAGGAGTTGAAAACGTCTCAGATCTCACCAGTTCTGCAGCAAGGGTCCTTAACAAAAGCATCTTTGGGGCCTGGACCCTTTGGCTTCTGCTGAAGCTGACACACTACTTCTCAGAATAACGTTTTTAAATATATAAGATACCTAGGATTGTAAAGGAAATCAGTGAAACTGAAATAACTTTTTCCCATTCAAGTTCACAGACTCCCCTGAAATCTGTGTGTGGACTCCTGCTGTCAGGAGACGCAGAAAGACTTGGGGAGGGAGAGGGGAACAGAGGAGAGATAGGAAGAGAAAGAGAGAAGGAGGGGAAACAGCAAAACACAGTGGTCCTGGGGTGTTGGATAGTACCAGGCAGACCCGGGGAATGCACAGATCCTGCATCCTGACCCATGCAGGACCCTCAGATGGCTTTCCTTTGGCTGTACACATGGGTTTGACAGGTGAGGCGAACATGAGAGGATTTCTGCAGTAAGCAGATGGCTTCACAAAGAATGTTTACCCTCAGTTATCTTCATCCTCACCATGCATCAGTATTTATGGCTTTTTTTTTTTTCCACAAAACGAGCTTTGCTAGGCACTCTGAGATGTGTTTAAGAAGTCACATTCCTTGATGAGCTTCACAGTTGCTTTAGAAGCAACAGAGATGAAACAAATATGAATAACAAAGCAAGGGTACTCATTTTGAGGAAGAAAAAGGTGTGCCAGTTTCAAGGGAGTTTTTAATGGGGCTTTCAGGCTTGTTGAAAGGGAAAGTTTATAGATAAGTGATGGATGGCAAGGAAAAGATGATAAATAGTAGTGGGGGTGGGAGTGTAAAAAGGGAGGTGAGATGACCAGATCACATTTTCAGGGCAGTGTACCTCCCAGTATAGACCATCTCAGTTGTGTTTGCTTCTCCTTTCCTATTCAGGCATTCCGCCGGTGGCTGCCTTCCCTCAGCCCAGATAGCACCAACGTGGTAGAGACTGGGAAGGACAGTTTGACAGCTGGCTTGATCAACATCTGTAGTTTCGACCTCCTGAGCAAGTTGAAAAAGCAACTAAAAACTTCCTTCCAAGTAATCATTATTGTAAGTGGCCTTGTGTCTTTATGGTTCCTTTCTCTTGCAGAACTCAAAGCACATTCACAGCCCCTTGAGCCTCCTAAGTGTCTCTGAGAGAGTCAGGAATTGTTTTCTCTATTTTGACAATGGGCAGTTCATTGCTCTGCAGTGTGAATTGCGGCTCTGTTCCCTTCAGGAGAGGTCACAAATGGGAGCCATCATAGAAGGGACCCTAGAGTGACCAGAGCCTCCAACTGCCTGCCCTAGAACTGCTCATGGTGTGTGTCCTCAGCCCAGGGTGTGAGAATGGTATCCGCTCAAGCTATCCCCATTTTCTGTTACATTTGATTGGCTTAATTCCTTTTTTAAAAAAATTATTTTATTTTCCTCCCAATTATGTGTAAAAACAATTTTAACACTTTTTTTAAAGTTTTGAGTTCCAAATTCTATTCCTTCCTCCTTCTACTACCTACCCACAGACAGTTACATGTGCAGTCATGCAAAACATTTCCATATTAGTCATTTTGTGCAAGAAGACTCAAGGAATGAAGGAAGGAAGGAAGGAAGGAAGACAAAAATATGTGTATAACCTATATCAGATTGCTTGCCTTCTCAATGAGGGGGAAGGGGACGGAGGGAGAGAATTTGGATCTGAAAATTTAAAAAAGACTAATCTTAAAAATTATTCTTACATGTAATTGGGGAAAAATAAAATACCAAAAAATATTTTTAAAAGACATCAAAAAATACAAAATAAAAGAAGAGAGTGGAAAGTCAGAGAGATGAAGTTATTTTCCCGCTCAAGGTCATAAGCAGAAGTGGTGTTTGAACTTCAGTCCTCTTGACTCTTCACTCTACTTTCCTAGCTAAAATGGGCACCTCTCTCCAGAGAGTCTTTGATTCACAGTCAAGCTCTACCTGGCAGGATCCATCATCAGGAGAGCAGTCTCCTTAGACTGTCAGGATTTTTTCTTTAATCAGTTCATTCACGGGAGGAGGTGACAGCTGTGTCTGGGTTTTTTTTGCTTGTTTGTTTGGGTCCTGGGATCTGCTTGTTTTCATTCCTTGAGAGGAAAGCCACATTTTCTTGTGCTCAGAATATGTAGCCCTGAGATAACCAAGAATGTAACCCACACCTGGCTGCCTTGTCTTTTAAAGGCATTTCTGCTGATATCAGCTCCCTCTCCAGGGCTGTCCAGGAACAAGGGGAAGAGAAAAACAAGCTAGCATTGGGTAGAAACAGATCTTACATTGGGTATCAGTGAAGCATAATAGAAAAGGGAAGCATTAGACCTCAGAATGTCTATACACCCTCCTCTAAGCCTAGCCCAGGCCTATCCATTGTCTGACTAAAGCAACCTTACTGAAGGTCCTCAAATTTACTAGCCCATTCTCCCTCTCCCCAGGTAACAATGGACACTGAATCAAATAACTGAAAAGATTTTTACTGCTTTCCCTCATTTCTCATTACTAGGGTTTTGTTTTCTCTTTTTTTCTAAATTTAAATTTTTTTTTGGTTACATTTTAAGTTCCAAACTGTTTCCCTTACTCCCTCCCTATCCCTACCCCACAGTAGAGAAGGCCACCATTTGGCACAGGGGTGTGTGTGTGTGTGTACACACCATACTATGCATATTTCTGTTTGTAGCTTTTAGTGGATAGCATCTTCCTTCATAGGTCCTTTGTGGTTGACTTGAGTATTTATGATACTCAGAATAACTTAGTCGTTCACAGTTATTCTTTGAACGGTATTGCTGTCACTGTATACAATGTTCTCTAGGTTCTTCTCATTTCACTCTTTGTTATTTCATGCAAGTCTTTCCATGTTTTTCCAGAATCAACCTGCTCATCGTTTCTTACAGGACAGTAAGCATTCCATCATAATCATATGCCACAGTTTATTTATCCATTCCCCCAATTGATGGGCATCCCTTTGATTTCTAGGTTTTTTTTTTTACCAAAAAGAGAACTACTGTAAATATTTTAGAACGTATAGGCTCTTTTTCTTTTCCCCTGATCACTTTGGGGAAAGACCTAATAGTGGTATTGCTGGGTCAAAGAGTATACACAGTTTTACAACTCTTTGGGCATAATTCCAGATTGCTCTTCAGAATGGTTGGATCAGTTCACAGTTCCCTCAACAATGTATTAATGTCCCAATTTTCCCACATCTCCAACATTTGTCATTTTCCCTTCCCACCATTTTAGCCAGTCTGATAGGTATGAGATAATATCTCAAAAGTTTGGTTTTTTTTTTTTTGAGGGGGGAAGGCAGGGCAGTTGGGGTTAAGTGACTTGTCCAAGGTCACACAGCTAGTGTGTCAGGTGGCTGAGGCCAGATTTAAACTCAGGTCCTCCTGACTGCAGGGCTGGTGCCCTTCTTCCTGCGCCACCTAGCTGCCCCTTGAAGTTGTTTTAATTTCCATTTCTCTAATCAGTAATGATTTAGAGTATTTTTATTATCTGACTACATATAGCTTTTATTTCTTCATCAAAAAACTGCTTGTTCATATCCTTTGCCCATTTCTCAAATGCAGAATGACTCATATCCTTATATATTTGACAAAGTTCTCTATATATTTGAGATGTGAGACCTTTATCCAGGAAACTATCTATAAAAGTTTTTTTTTCCCAATTTTCTGCTTTCTTTCTAATTATTGATTTTATTTGTATAAAACCTTTTTAATTTAATTTAGTGTAATCAAAATTATCCATTTTACAACTCAATGCTCTTTGTCTCTTGTTTTTTCATAAATTTTTTTCCTGTCCGTAAGTCTGATGGATAATATGTTCCATGTTCTTCTAATTTACTTATCTCCCTTTATATCTAGGTCACGTCTCCATCTTGACCTTATCTTGGTAAATGGTGTGAGATATTGGTCTTTACCCAGTTTCTGCCAGACTGCTTTCCAGTATTCCCAACATTTTTTACCAAACAGTGAATTCTTATCCCCAAAGCTTAAATCTTTACATTTATCAAACACAAGGTTATTGTAATCATTTACTGCTGTATTACAGCCTTTTGCAAGTGATGATTTACAAACTCCATCTAAAGATTAGTTTCCCAGTTCATTAGGAGAAGCACGACGAATGCTGTTTCCTTCCTTGACTTGGACAGTTGTTCCTAATTTGTTTAAGACGATATGAGTAAAACCTCCTTTGGGCTACCTAGCTCCTAATTAATCAAGTTTTTCTTGAGTGTCCAGCACTGTAGGTGATACATTAAAGAATACTAGGTCTTTACCCACAGTTTACTGCATGCTTTGGGTGAGAAGACATTTAAAAAAAAACAAGAACATATATGACTATGATATAATGACACTTAAAAAAATTGAACTAGAATTTTGAGTGTTTGACTTCAAAGTAGTCACCTTGGAAGGTTATGCACTTATTCCAGAGTTGGGGTGATATTGCTCAGACCTCTCTTGGAGCCGTTTGGGAAGATCTTCAGAGCCCCACAGTCTCTTTACCAGTTACATGGGGTATATTTTACCCTGCTCCCTTTCTAAATTTGGAAATCTGTTACCTGATTTCTTCATCCCTCTTAGTCACAGTTCTTGACTTTGAATAGTTTTTATTGATTGTCACCAACAGTTAATTAAATCTGTCCTCAAAGGGTAAAGATTCACCATCATGTGGACCCTGGAAGTGATTCCAGAAGAGAGTACCAAAAGAGCCCTGGGTATGGAATGAATGTGGACATCCGGGCTGAGCCTCTCAGCTCTGCCACTGTCTGAAGGGAGACCTGGAGGAATCCACTTAAATTTGCTAAATGAGCCTCCTTTTCCTCAGTATTGTGGACGGGCTTCCAGATTGGGCGATCAGGCTGTCCCTCTGTCCTGTCCCCCAGGGCTGTTGTGAGATTCAGATGAGGGAATATTCGTTGGATTGGCCCCATGTGTGAACTGGGAATTCTGCTTGTTTCCATTCAGGACGAGTCCCATTTCCTGAAGAACATGAAGACCGCCCGCTGTCGAGCTGCGATGCCTCTTCTCAAGGTATGTCCGTGTCCCCAAACCCAGCCAGTGGGCTGAGTCATTGCTGAGGTGAAGGGGAGTCGGAGACACATCAGCTATGACCCAAGGCCCCTAGATGGACTCTGGGTTTTAGACCTGACATGGCCCCATCTGCCCAGACTGAAGTACCTTGTGTTTATTTAGCCCCATCGATGCTCTTGCTGCCTTAGTCATCACAGGTAAGTGAAGGGGGTGGGTCTGATGCTTCCATCTCTGTGTAAAAGCTGGGACCCCAGAGACCAAGGGACCAGCTCAGTGTGACACGTTGAAGGAAGGCTAGCCAGTAAGGAGAAACAGTTCCTTCTTCCTTTGCTGCCTAACTGACAGCCCGTCTCTGCTCATACCTCCCCCATCAATTGGCAGGAATCATAGAGTAATAAAATGATAACTGACATTGACATTTACACAGTGGTTTATTTACCTGCCTCCTCTGAGTCTCACAATGACCCTATGAGGGAATGACTACAGGGGTTATTCACATTTTACGGATAAGGCTCAGAAAAACTAAGGCACTTGCTTGTGGTCATTCAAGCAGCGATGATCAAAGACCGGATTTCACACTAAAGCCCTTCTGACTCTGAATTCAGCACCCTATCCCCTGTGACATAATGCTCTATAGTAACCGTTGTTTTATTATCCTAATAGAAATTACAACAATGATTACAGTTACTATTACCACTGTCACTGCCGTTATGACCCAACAGCCACAACTGTCATAATAGCTGGCCTTAATACAGCGCTTAAGCTTTGGGAGGTGCTTTCCACGCATCTTTCATTTCTCATGTTGGCAAATTTTACCGAATTAGAATCAAGCTCTACCTTCTCCACCCTTGGGGGAAAGGCTAGAGACAGTGGATTATGCCCATCACTAGAAGAGACAGAGAAGTCCCCAAACTGGCCTTTAGCTTGACAGAGGATGCCTTGCCCCAAGCCTGGGTGTTCTAGATAAGACCAGTCATCTATATTTCCATCTGTTCTAGTCTAAATTTGTTTCCTGAGTGGCTTATCTATAAAGCCATTCATTTATTCAAAAACAAGGAGGCTAGTACATGATATTTTTATTGATATAATGATGTATGCTACAACATCATGTAGGTTTTCCTCCCCCATAATGGACAGAAGGTCCATTTTGGATCTTTTCGGGGTGATTTTTTTAATGTCACTTCTGCGACAAAAGAAAATTTTTTCTTCCATGTCAAGTTGTATGATGAGTTCTTTATTTCTCCTCCATAATATTTCCAAAGGAACCCACTTGAGTTGTAAATCAGTTCACAAAAGCATCCTTTTCTGATTTTGATTTCCATTTTGTTAAGGCAGATTTCATTTTACAACCACTTTCTTTTGGTAAAATTCAGTTTTTGCTGTTTAAGAGAAGGCTTACATCTTGTGTAAAATGAAAATTGGGAAGCCAGATGCCAGACTAAACATTGGTTAAACTGATTTAAATTTTTGCCCTTAAAGTGCTTTTTAAAAGATGTCCTTTGCAATAGCAAGTAGCATCATCCATCTTGCAAGGCTAGATTATTTTGTGTGCTGTAACTTAAAAAATAAAAATAAAAAATTCTTCATCGAAAGCCTTGATTCCCCCTTCTTATTTCTTATAAATATTTATATGTCCATAACCATTATGGGCATGTTTAAATGAAGCATTTTTCCCAGGGTGACTATCCTTCTTTGGAGAACACTTAATATGCCTTTTTAGAAAAATCTTGCTGGAGCAGGGTACTGTGGTTCTAATATTACAGCTATAACTAAAATTAAATTTGCCTTGCTTGATTGTTTAGACAAAAGAAACGGCACAATAGATAAATTACATCATTAAAGTTATAATATGAAACCTTCTTAGCATCAGCCGTATTAATGTTGACATCTCCTTGTTAGCCTAAACGGTGCTGCATATTGCTTTCTCCAAATATACGATTGTGATCCCTACCCTTTAAAATAGCATTTGAATTTTTAATATCTTGTAGTAGTTGGTTGTTTTTCAGAGCGACAGTGTTACAACTAATCCCTTAACTGCTAATTCATACATATGGTTCTGGTTTTGGTTCGGGACACTGATAGATGAGTACTTTTAAATAGGACCCACGGATATGTCCTGTGAATTATGTCGCTGCCATTCATGAGGGTTTCTTGAAATCAATCTCCCTGGTACCTTCACTTTCGCTTTCAAATGCACTGTTACCTGGGTTGTAGTTGGGATTGTCTTTTTTCTGATGGCCAGACTCATCTTTTGTCCTCATTTCAGTCTCGATGTTCTTGAGAGTCATCTGGATGTTCTTGGATTGAGAAGGCAGGTAGAAGGCCATTCTAATCAAGCATAGCATTAAGTTCCCTCTAAAGACCCATCCTAAAGCTATGTGATTAGCCATCTGATTTTGAGTGTCCTGAAAACCACTATCAGCTGCTGCATGACGAGGGAGGTAAATTAAGTCACACCCAGGAGAGATTAGGACAGGACCATGAGTGATGACAATCTCTGTAAAAAATGCCAGAGTCCTAAAGGATAACTTGCATTAGCTGCATTTCACTGGAACTTGTGAACAATTTCATTTCCCAGAATCCTTTTCTCTTGAACTAGATAAGTATGAGATCTTATATACAATGTTGATCAGGTTAGAAAATATGCTAGTCTATTTTATGCCAAAATTTCATTCACCTCCATGGTTTTTTAAAAATATATTTTTTTAATCAACAAAAGTCACCTTTCCCTTCTTCTTTACTCCTCACCCCCCACAATGAAAAAGAAAGGAAAACAAAATCCTTGTTTCAAAAATGTATATAGTCAAGCAAAATAAATTCTCCAATTGGTCATGTCAAAAAATAAATAAATTCTGCACTCTTGAGTCTCTCACTTCTATCAGGAGGTGGGTAGTACTCACCTCCCCTACTTGCCTGCTTCCTAAGATCTCTGGAATCATGGTCAATCATTGCATTTTTCAGCATTCCTAAGTTTTTTGAAGTTGTGTATCTTTACAGTATTGTTATTGTATAAATTTTTCTCCTTGCTCTGCTCCCTTCACATAGTGTCAGTTTGTACAGATCTTCCCAGTTTCTACTGGAACCTTCCCCTTCATTTCTAAAGCACACAGCAAAATAGCATTTCATCACATTCCTATATCAACTTGTTTAGCTATTCCCAGTTACATAATTTCTTTATTAATTCTTTTTTTAATTTGTCATAACCCTCGGAGTAACTTTGGGTACAATAATTATCTTCATTTCCTCATCTGCAAAGTGGGAATAATAGCACCTACCTTGCAAGGCGATTGGGAAGGTTAAATTAGATAATATGTGTGAAGCACTTTCCAAACCTAAAGGCCTGTAGATATAGGATTCAGTTATATTTCCATCTACTTTGAATCTCTGTCCCAGTGTATTTTTCCCCCGTGTTGTTTGGGATATATACTTTCAGCACTGGCGCCTTTTTGTTGTTTTTGCCTTTTGGGAGGGTTCTTGTTTATATCTCTTAATGTTTTCACCATAAAATCTAATTTTTCTGATGCTGCGATCATCCCCTGCTCTGCTTTTCTTACATTTGCATGGGCATGGTCAACCACAGGCCATCTCTTGATGTTAATCTGTTTGTATTTTATGGGCAGTTGCTTAGTTTTATTTTTTTAATCGTCAATGACCCTTCTTTTTATTAGGGGAAGTCAGATCTTTTAAAATAAATGTTATTGATACATCTGTGTAGTCTCCCATTAGTCTATTTCTCTACCCTTAATCGTTAACTGTTCTTTGCTTTCTCTCTTCATTTATGTGATTTCTAGTGTGAACTTAACATTTTATAGTTCTTTTTAGAGTGGATTGGAAAGGACCTGGGGTACAGAGATCGAGGCATATATTCTTTTGGACACAGCAAATGTGACAATGTGTTTTGCTTGGCTGCGCATATTTGTTATAAGGATTCTATTTTTTTTTCCATTGGGGCTAGGAATTGTGGAAGAGAGAAAGGAATTTTTATTACTTGAAAAAATTAATTTAAAAAATTAATGAGATCTGAAGTTAGCTTAACCTTATGTAAGTTTTTTCTAACTTTTTAACATCAACATAACTATTGCCATTTTCCTACTACTTTTACTAAATAAATAAACCTTAGATGCCCTTTTCAAAGTGACGTCAAGTCTTGCTTTTTAGGTTACCTAACTTAATAGCAACCAATTAAACCCAGACCTTGTGGCTCCAAGTCCATCACAGTTTACAGGGTACCACCCTGCCTCTATGAAATGAAATAATGTGTGTAGAGCAGTTTGTTGTAACCTTACAGCCCAACAGACATCTCAGCTGCTCTGGGGGGGTGGGGGTGGGGGGAGTGTTATTTTTCTTATTGCATCTTGATAATCTAAAACACTTAACAGATGTTTGTTGAATTTATAAAATTCCATATGTACCATACAATTAATTAGCAGCTGTTTTGTCTAATTTACAAATGGACTTTGCTCTCTATCATGTGACTTTTCCCAATAGCCTCCTGATTGGATTCTCTGCTTCGAGTTTTTTTTCCACACAGCTCCCAAGTTAATATTCCTAAAGCATAAATCTGACAAAGTCACTTCCTTGCTCAAAAATCCTCAATGGCTCCTTGTTATCCCTAGGCTAAAATATGGAATCTCCAGCCAGGCCTTTAAAGGCCTCCATAATCTGACTCCCATCTACCTATCAGGTCAGTTTCACAATGTCCCCATTCATGAGCCATGTATACACCCACCTGGCCACCTAACTGTGTCCAAAAGTCAATATTCAATCACTTGTCTCTACCTTTGCACAAGCTGTCTTGTGCCTTCTGTGTTCCCCCACCCTACTTCTGCCTCTTCTAGTTCTTAGCTTTCTTTTTGAGGCCCAGCTCAGGTGTCCCTGCTTCCCCAAGCCTTTTCTGACCCTGCCCCCCCAAGTACCTCCTTATCTGATTACATCTATAATCCTTACCCCTAGCAGGGTAGAAGCTTCTGGAAAACAGCCACTCTTTGGGTTTTGGCTTCATTTCCTTAATATCACTGTGGTGATACTTAATGTCTCCTGAATTGAATCAATCTCTTCTTAGCCTCAGTTGCTCTCAGATGGGTGTGCCTGGTGACCCTTATAAAGATTCAAAGATAAGCATAAGCTTAGTCTAGGTTTGCTTAGTCATAGGCACATTTCTCCTAGCTTTGGGTAGGTAGCCCTTTCTTTGTCAGAATCTCAGGGACCAGGTCTGAGATCATTCTTATCCTTACATTTCTAAATACTCTCTACTTTTTTCTAGAAGCTCATAAGAGCTTGTCTTTGTCTTTATAAATTTGACAGGTAAACATGTATGAGAGGGTAAAGTAGGGACTTTACTTTAGGATTATACTGGTAGTCCTGTAGGGTGGATCTTCTTTGTCACTTTTCTAGGTCTGAGTTTCTCTTCCATTATTGACATGCATGTTCTCCATCAGCTTTGCGGTATCTGTGTAGCTTCATCCTGGATGATTCTTTGATTTCCTGCATCAGCTCTTCTCCACTGACCTCCATCATTGTGGTAGTTCCTCTGTAACATTTACAAATTTAGGGTCATCTTTCAGGTCTTACATCCTTTCTTTGCAGCCACTATTTTTCTTTTTAGTCCCTGTAGTTAGTATTAATTTGTACTTGTCTGAGAGTCTTCAACCGGTAGCGCTTCTATCATTCTAGGCACCCTCTCTGGGTCCTTTTCATCTTTCACTCTCCCATTGGAGAAGCACTTCTGAATTGATCTTGGAATGTTTAAGTTTTGAACATTTTAAAAGTTCTCAGAGAACTGATGAACTCTGAATGCAGATCAAAGCATACTTTTTGACTTTGTTTATTTTTATCATTTTGTTTTGTTTGTGTTTTCTTTTGCAACCTGGCTAATATGGAAATATGTTTGGCATGACCTCACATGTATAATAGAGTCAGAGTGCTTACCATCTCAAGGAGCAGGGAGGAACAGGAGGGAGGGAGAGAATTTGGAGCTCAAAAGTTAAAAAATGATTGTAAAAATTTTATATGTAATTGAGAAATATTTAACAAAATAAATAAAAATAATTTCAAAAAAAATAATAAAGGTTCTCAGAGGGGTCACTGATAGGATGGACCAGTAAAATTCATATTTAATTATTGGTCAGGACATTGCTGAAGATAATATCCCTGAGATGGAAAGGCATAGGGAGGTAGAAGAGTTGATTTCTTGGAGAGATGGGATCTATTCCATTGTACTTTATATCATAGTATGTTCACCTGGAATATGTTTTAATATCATGTAACTATATCTGGCTTTTTGATTATCTGAATGTAAGTTATTCACCCTACTTATCTCTGTGTGAGTAATCCATAGCAAATTTTTAAATTTACATCTCTTTTTTATCATGCAGCTTACTTCCATAGCACCTTCCCCACCTCCCTCTGCCATTATGTGCCCAAGGATGGAATATATTTTTGGTTTGGTTTGGTTCGGTTTTTTAAATAAACACTAAGTCTCCCTATCTCTACAGTACTAGAAGTACAGGGACCACTTGTGGTCCCAATCTCATTACTAATTGACTTGGAAGAGTAAATTCTGTTCTGTTTCTCACCTGGGCTGGTTTCCTTCTCCTTGGGCAGCCTGATGAGTGCACCACACTTCCCTCCCTCTAGGAGGTAACTATATTGATGCCGGACTTCATGTAGGCGCCTGATCAGCTTAGTTCATTGTGACTTGGAACTCCTGAGCTCAAAAGATCCAATAGCCACAGCCTCTCTGGTAGCAGAGATTACAGACTTGTGCCACAAAGCCTGGCAAATAGATATTTTAATATAAATCTAATCTAAATAAGGAAGAGAAATCTATGGAGTTTTGTTTTATTTGCATCATGAACTCCAAAATCATTAAAAATTACTTTTGGGTGGTGAATGTTGAATGACTTTTACTACTACATCCCTCCATTGAAATAATAAAGTTCACCCTATTATAATTAATTGTTCAATTTAATGTCTGTTCGTAGTATCCACAGAATCCTCTTCTGATGCCCCATAATACACGTTGTAGTGTAGAGGTGACCCTGGGTTCTTGAAGGCTGTGCCACTGGAAGGCAAGCTCGGACTGGTTCTGTAATGCTGGAAGAGCTCTGACTGTATGGTCTCAGAAAGACAGGGGCAGCTTTCTGTGGACCAGCCCAAAGGGGTGCTCATCAACAACAGGTCAACCACTTGGTGCCATATTCTTTGGCAATGGACATCCTTGAAACAAAAGCAAAAATTTCAAAATGGTGGCTTTCATAATTTTGCAGCCCTTTTTCAGTGATGGTGGCAGGGTAGCAGAAAAGAGAACGGAAGAAAATAGCAATCACAGTCTTTAGACCGTCTCTAGACATTCACTTGGCTGTTCATGCTCTAAATGTGACCAGCAAGTAGACCTGCTGGTAGAGGAACTGAATTGTCTCCATCTGTATTTTCTCCTTACAAAGGGAGCCAGAAGAAAATTGCAGCTAAATGGAAGGATGGTTCACATGCCCTTCTTAGAGCAACAAATAAAGGACTTGGCAGGATTCCGTAGATCTGCCATTTCCTCTACAATCCTCTTTTTCTCTTACTGTATTTATGGAAATACCCATTTATTTGGGGTTCATTAAGTTCAAAATAAAATAAATTAGGGGAAAAAAGTCATTTATAGGGTTGATTTCATGGATCTGTAGAGACAGCAAGAAACATCATTTTCTGGCACATTTGTTCATCTCATTGCAGTGCTCATATTGAGTATAAGAGGGGTGGGGATCCCCATCTGCGGTGGCACTTCCCACACTGAGAGTTCCTAACATTGATGAGATCGGCAGTCCCCTGCATGTCTGTAATATATAATTGTATCTCTTTTTTGGTCTTATAAACATTGTTACTAGAAGCTTTTGGGGGTCATCAAATACACATCATAGATAGTTACTTCACATAGCACCATGTACAGATGGTGATTTAGCAACAGCTTTTAGACGATAGCATCAGGGATGTAAACCAGATGCTGAAGTCTCCCTGGTCTCAGCCCACTGGGGGCTCCAGCTTTTCTTCGGGGCTGTCCATCGCAGGCCCCTTTCTTTTTTCCTTTCTTTTATAGTAATGTAGCCTCTGCTCTCTCACACCTCCAATTATTTTCTGACCCTTCCAGCAGTAATGATCCCATCCCACTCCAGCCTGAGGAGCCAAAGGGAAGACTGACTCAGTCTTAGCACCAACCTGTAAATATATGACAGCAAGGCCTGGCAGTAATTCGCATCACCTGACATAGGAGTTCTTTGTACCCAGGGCCCACAAGCCAGCAGAACATGAATAGGGTACTAGATGATAGGCAGATTTTCTCCTGCTGATAATAGACTTTTCCATTTTTCCCCCTTTTCATTGAAATAGGTGGAAGCCAGGCATGCAGCCACTACAGATGTCATTCAGGAAACTCATTGTTATGTTAATGAGGCTGCCTTAAACCATGCAGGAAATTACCAGGCCTGGGTAATTTAACTATGGGAAATTATAGCTGGAGAAATTCATAGCTCTCCTGTCATAATGGAATTAGGTTTTAGTGGTTCCCAAGAGGACAAAAGTGCATTTTTAAGGACCTTGTATTTATAAAAACCCCCTTTTGTCTTCCCTCTCTCTGTGTTGCAGTCTTGTTTGTTTATTTTATGAA
This sequence comes from Phalanger gymnotis, assembly GCA_028646595.1. Lineage (NCBI taxonomy): Eukaryota > Metazoa > Chordata > Mammalia > Diprotodontia > Phalangeridae > Phalanger > Phalanger gymnotis. Next base: position 53,669,220 of record CM053626.1, on the reverse strand, counting down.
GCATCTTTTCCACTGGAAGCCTCCCATTTTTCCCCCTTTCTGGTGATTTGTTGTGTGTGATTTTCTTTCAGTACCGATATTTACTCAAGGTTTTAAGTAGTTAACAAGCTGTCACCAAAGCTACCAAGATCTACAATTAGGTCTTTTCCCTGAAGCTATTATTCTTTAGTCCTATTTAGTATAAAGTGTCTCCTTTTTTGAGTTTGGCCCTACTCTCTAGTTAGCAGGTAGAGTATCTGGGTCTGACATCCTTGGGTGAATTTAATTTCCCAAGTTGTGAGGGTTATTTAGTAACAGCTTTTATTTTTTAATTAATTTTTTTTCAATTAACAAGCATTTATTTTTTCTCTATCCTACCTCCCCATACACTTTAAAAAAAAAAAGAAAGAAAATCCTTGTAACAAATATGTGTAGTCAAAACAAATTCCTACATTGGCTACATGTAACTCATCCTGCATATAACAGCTTTTACAGGATGACATTGGTGATGGAATGCCAGTGCTGAGGTATGCATAGAGTTCATCATTGATACTCACCTGCCCTATAACTCTACCACGTGTAATGCTATCCTAGCTGCCAGAGACTCAGACCAAGTAGTAACTAGAATAGACCAGTCCCTACTCCCTCTAGCATAGGTTCCCAAAGTAGGCAATACCGCCCCCTTAGGGACAGTAGAGCGATCCAAGGGGTTCTCCAGGTAGGAGCCTTGGGTGCATTTTCGGGGGGGGCATTGAATAAAAAGAAGGGGTCAGTAGAAGCATAAGGAAAGAAAAGTAAATTTTCAGAAACCATTCATACATGTTTCATCTGTTGTCTAACAGAGTTAAAGTTGTAGTTATTATATTACTTTCCAAATAAATACACAAAATGCAAGTTATCAGAGGTCAAATCCACAGACCGGTCTTAATAAGCAGGTGTTGGCAGGTGAGCATGTCGTACGTTGTCAGGAAGTCCAGTGTGCATTGGCAGGAATATGTACGTGTAATGACTTTTTTACAATATGGTGCTATACAGTTATATGATGCAATATTATGTCATCAAAATTTCAATGTAGGAAAAAGCCCACAAATTTATAATAAATTATTAAATTTAAGATGTGTCATTTAAAAAATATTTTATACTTTTTTGAAATGATGCAAATTTAAAAAAAAAACTTTAAAAGGTTAAAGAAAGTAGATTTCCGGGGGTGTGGGGGGATGTGCTGAGTAATTTTCTTTTTTTTTGAAAAGGGCATGATAGGGTCAAATAAGTTTGGGGACCTTTGAGAGCTGTGAGAGCCTTTATGTCCTCCTGTCTTTTAAGCCATGAGTACTCCTCCCTGCTCCTCACAGTTGACGGCGTTCTAGAGGCAAGTTAATCAAGTTTTGTCCCAGAAAGGACAGGAGAGATACCTGTGTCTGCTAGCATCCCTTTTCAGAAAGGAAAAACAGCCTTTCATTATCTGCATGCTTAGTTTCCTTGTTGACCCATTTCAGGGGGAGTTGGTTCCTCTGATGAGGTTTTTTCCTTCAAACCCTGGATCTTTGGAATTTAGTTTACTATGATATGCTGCTAAGCATTACTGCTTTATTGATGAGTTTTGTGTACCTGGTTTTCTTAGTACAAGAGAGGGTTTGATGTTTGGAAGGATTAAATCCAGAAATTACTCTCACAGTTTTTTGAAAGAATCAATTAAAAAATGGAAACAAAAAAGGGAATTCATTGCATGTTCCCAAAGAATTTTTTTTTGCCATCATTCTAAATTTCTGTAACATTGTATAGTAGCAGAGAATTTTATGGTCAGTCTCTCAGTTATCCAAAACTTGTAAAAACAGAAGAAACCTTGATCAGTTATCTAGCTAGGCAGTTAGGGGAACCCTAGCAGCTAGGTGGTACAATGGATAGAGTGCCAGGCATTATATGCCAGGTTAATATAAGAACTCATCTGAAACCCCCTGAAACTGCTTTCCACTGTTGGACACATATTAGCAAGCTAAAGAAAAGAAGCTGTTATGGGGACTTACAGTTTAGAGGGACTGTGCCATCGCTCCAAATTTATGCCCCTCAGAGCTGGGCATGAGATAGGACCATCCCCACCTGTGTGTTCTTTTCCAAGTCTCTTTTTGGAGACAGCTTCTCATCTTTCAGTTAACCAGAGTTTTTGAATGGAGCAGGTTTGAAGCTTGACATGCTTAACCAAGCTTCCTCCCTAGCTCTGGTATAGGATCAGAACCCGAGGACCGTCAGAAGGTGGTGTGCCCACCGGGTGAAAATCCTGGCATCGTCTTAGGCTCTTTTTTCCAATTTGTCCAATTAAGGCCTATCTGTATTCTCCCGGTCGTGTACTTATCCAACTCCATGCTATGTTTTCCAGGCTGCCAAGAGAGTGATCTTACTGTCTGGGACCCCAGCCATGTCACGGCCCGCAGAACTCTACACACAAATCGTCGCCGTCAAGCCATATTTCTTTCCTCAGTTCCATGACTTCGGGTTGCGCTACTGTGATGCCAAAAAGGTACTTCTTCCTTCTCCCATTATCATATATCAAACACTACGTTCCTTACCATTCTTGTATCTTGGTGTTACCCATTATAGGGGCCAGTGAGTCCATGCTGTATCATAAAAAGAGTGTGCCTGGGAGGGGTATGGGTGGGGAGGGAGCTGGCCAAGGAACTTGGGATCTATCATGTAAACGGAATGAGGGTAGAGCCTGTGAGAATGTACTGGAATCAAATTGATGTAATCAAAGTGGTTACTTAAAAGAAGGAAGTAAAAATCAATACAAAATAAATAAGCGGGTGCAAATGCAAGCCTGGTAATTATGACATTAAGTATGAATGGCTTCAACAACCAAATTTAAAAAAAAAGAAAAAATAGATAAGAAAACAAAACTTAATCTGCCGTGTACAAAAAATACATCTAAAAATAAAAAACACAGATAGAATGAAAAATGAAAGGTTGGAACAAAATATACTATGTATCAGGCAATTCCAAAAAAAAAAGCAGGAATTGTCATCATGCTCTCAGAGAAGGCAAAAATGAAAATTCAGAAAGTCAAGAGAGATAAATAGGGAAATTATACTTGAAAGCACCATAAATGGTGAAACAATTAGTGAAACAATCATATTAAAAACAAAGAAAGCTAAAAACCTTATGATTATGTCAATAGAGCCTTTGATAAAATATAACACATGCTAAAACCCCTAAAAATATAGTTAAATAAGAGCTCCTTTTTTTTAATATGATAAAAAGTACCTATCCAAAAAACAAAAGCTGGCATCATTTGCTGGAAGCTTACACTGTGTGAATATAAGTCAAGCGTTACCCCATCTTCACTATTTGACTTAGTTCTAGAAGCGGTAATAATAGCGGTAAAATGAGAAATAAATTAAAGGTATGAACATTAACCAAGAGGAGATGAGGTTATCCCTATTTGTAGATAACATAATGACTTAGTAAATCAGCAAAGAAATTTTCTGAGATAATTAGTAACTTCAGTAAAGTAGCAGAATTTATATCTGTATACAAAATGAATGCGTTATAAATGATAGCATTTATATATAACAATAACAAAAATCAAGAGACAAGGATAGAAAATGATATCCCATTCAAAGTAACTATAAATTTCATTCAATATCAAACTGTCAGCCTACCAAGACACACTCAAGATTTTTATAAATACAATTACAAAACATTTGTTACAAAAGTAAAGGTGACTTAGGTAACTGGAAGGAATGTCACCGTTCCTCATTTGTCATTGCTCATCTTTTGGACATATCAGTATAATGAAAATATCAAATCTACCTAAATCAATTTATGGGTTTATGTTGGTCCAGCTGTCACTTTGTTTCTCTAGAGAATTAGACAAAAGAAAATTCACTCAGAGGAACAAAAGGTCTAGAATCTCAAGGGAAATGATGGCTGCTAAATACATGGAAAATAGCACGTTTAGACCTCAAACTATAGCATAAAGTTGTAATCCTCAAAATTGTTTGGTGCTAGTTAAAAAAAATAGGATAATACACCCATGAAACAGATTAGATAGACAGTTTCCAGAAACAGTCACACTTAATAGTCCAGTGTTTGATAAGCCCAACAACTACTACTACTACTACCTACTACTCTTACTACTACTACTACTACCTACTACCATTACTACTACTACTACCTACTACTACTACTACTACTACTATTCCTCTTCTTCCTCCTCCTTCTCCTCAAGGAAACTGTCATTTGGGAAAATATTCTTTGCTTCAGATATTTCTAATAAACATCTGGCATCCAAGATATTTAAGGAACATAAATGTATAATGTCCCAAAGCCATTCCCCAATAGTTTAATGATCTAAGTATATGAATAAGATTTTTTTAAAGAAATACAGACTATCAACCACCATGTGAAAGTTTGCTCCAACTAGCTAATGAGGTAAATGAAAATTATCTAAAACCCTGAGGTTTTGGTTCATACGCAGCAAATTGTCAAAGAGGATAAAGGACAGAAGTTGTTCGTATTGGAAAGGCCGTGAGAAGCTAAGACATGTTCACTCCCCGGTGGTGGAGCTATAAATTGGTCCAACAATTCTAATAAATGATTTGGAATTAATTCTTTTTTTAAAAAACGTGACTACAGCGTGATGCTTTGTTTGACCCATTGATCCCCAGAAGGGATCCCAAAGGAGGTCAAAGACAGAAATAGAGACCTCAAATATACTGATGTATTCCTAGCAGCACTTTTTATGGCAGTAAAAATCTGGAAACAAAGTCGATGCCTTTCAATCTAGCTAAACAAGTTGTGGTGTGTGAAAGTAATTGAATATTATTGCACTGTAAGAAATGGCAAATATGAGGAACACATAGAAACGTGGGAAGACTTCATACAAGTCTTGTATGAACCGATGCAGTGTGAAATAAATAATCCTAGGAGAAAAATACAATGTTATCAGTACTAATAATAGTGCATAGCTCTTGAAGATTTATAAAGCTCTTTAAACAGTAATAATAGCTAGCATTTATATAGTGCTTACCATCAAACCTCCAAGGTTGGTGCTATTATCATTCTCATTTTGTAGTTGAGGAAACAGACACAGACAGAGAGAACAGAAACAAGGTAAGATGCCTCATAATTGCAACAACCAATCTCGACACTGGAGAAGAGATGAATAAATGTGCCCCTTTCCTTTTTTTGGAGACATAATGAGCTATGAGTACAGAATGTTGCCAAAAATGTCACAATTGTGTGTTGGTTTTATTAAACTGGTTTTCATTGGTCCAAGAAAACTCCTTTGGTGTGTGGGGGCAGGGGGGGGCGGTATGGGGGTGGGTCTTAATATCTGAAAATGTCATATTAAAAACTAAAATGCTTTTAAAAAATACAATAAAGGACAAGAATTTTTTAAATTTTTTTAAAAATATTTTAAAAATTAAAAAATATCTCTATGTGGAAATATTCTCCAGTCCCCTAAAGTTGCTCTTTCCAAAATTTCCTGTTCCTCACAGTCTTGACACTTATATGAAATCAACATCGATATTCTCTAGTTCTGACCATTTATGTCCTGGAAGGATTTCTGTGTCTCCAAATGCAAAATACCCAGGTGTCTTTGGCAGGTGTAGCCAGAACTCTTATTAAAATAAAGTATATTCTGGCTTCTGGGTCAACTTCTTATCTCCTCAGTATCCAAAAACAACCTACGACCTCTTCCCCTAGTTCGTTTATGTTTTTTCCTTGGTGTTTCCTGAGGGGGCTATTTTTCAGGCTTATTGACAATAAGTACTAAAAAGCTCATTGGCAAAAAGGAATAATTCATCAATCAGGATGGACCAAAGAGCCTGGGCTTGGGAGATTTTTGTTAATAGCATAAAGTTCCCCGGGGCCATTAAAACCATTTTAGGCGAGAGGAACAATTTTCAGCATTGGGACTTTGGGAGGATGTTAATGGACATCAGGTGTGTTGTCTGGCAGAGAAAGTATCTCTTCACCTTTCCTTTATTCTCAGTAGAAAAAAGTGGAATGTCTGGGTTTGCTAATGGTGGTAATAAGCTCTCGAGCCCGGTGAAAAACATCAAGTGAGCAGGTTTCTGTTTCCTCCTGTCAGCTTTTCAGGATGGCCCCATAAGGCCTCTTCAATTGTCCCTTGGCATAAGGACAAAAGGCAGTTTTTCCTCTTTCAATCAGGAGGTGTTGTTTTTAAGTTTATTTTTTTCAATTAAGCATTTTTATTAATCTGCCCTTGCTCGTCTCCCCTTCCTCATTGAACAACTTTAGAAAAGAGGGAAAAAGACGTCAATCCATCACTGCATAGCCCAGCAAAACAAATGCCCCCATTCAAAAGTGTCCGTTTGTGCATTTTAGTATCATCTTCTCTCTATCAGGAGGCAAGAAGCTGTTTTCAGCTTCATTCTTTATGGGGTTTTTTTTTGGAGGGTGGAAGGCAGAGCAATTGGGATTAAGTGACTTGCCCAAGGTCACACAGCTAGTAAGTATGTCAAGTGGCTGAGGCCAGATTTGAACTCAGGTCCTCCTGATTCCAGGGCCAGTACTCAACTCACTGTGCCACCTAGCTGCCCCTCTGCTTCATTCTTTTGGACCTAGGGCTTATCCTCATGTGGATCTGAGTTTTAAAATCTTTCAAAATAGTTTTCCTCTATAATGTTATCATATAAATTGCTCTCTTAACCAGGACTCCTCTCTTTACTCGGCATGAGTTCATGGAGATCTTCCCAGCTTCCTCTGAGATTGTCTGGTTGATCATTTCTGATGGCGTAATACTATTCCATCACATTCATGTACCATACTTTGTTCAGCCATTTTCCAGTAGGAGGATGCTCCCTTAGTTTCTCATTTTCAACTCACATGAAAAGAGCTGCTGTGTTTTTGTGCGTCTGGATCCATGTCTATAGAAGGCATAGATGGCATCTTTGACTGAATCCAAACTTCACAGAACAAATACCTTTAATAAAAGGATTTGTTCTGTAGAACTTGTACTCAGTCAAAGGACCTCACCCAAGGACCTAGAAGGCCACATGTGGCCTCTAGGCCTTAGGTTCCCACCCTGACCTAGTCTGCAAGGACAGGGAGCCTTCTGCCTCACGAGCCCACCTCTTCTGTTCTCAGGCAGCCCTCATTGTGGGAAAGCTCTTCATATTAATGAAATCTGCCTCCCTAGCACTTCCACCCATTGGTGCTAGTTTCACCCTTTCAAGCCACAGAATCTGCCTAATTCTTCTTCCCCATGACCCATTCTGAACTTTTCTGAAGAAACCTATTACATACCCATCCAAGATTTCTTATTTTCTAGGCAGAGCTTAAGCTCTTGCTGGTAGGGTTCATCCAGGAAGAGGTAAAGGCCAGGCATGGAAGGGAACCAGTGTTCAAGTGTATATACCATGAAACCAAATGTTAATAATAAAAACCATCACAATAGCATTAATATTAGTAATAAAAGAATTGAATCAAAAGGTCTTCCATGGGTTGTAACCACCTAAACCCAATCAGTAGTATGTCAACAAAGAAACATCGAACCATTTGGATTCAATTATAAAAACGAAGGAGTTTGTGATGACAATTCAGAATTGGGTTATTGCTATCAGAAATTACGGACAGATAATCTTTTAAAGAATCAAGAAATAGTAGATCACTACAGATTATGCAAGGAAACTGTGTAATGATACATCACTGCAACCTGCAAAAATTGAGCCTCTGATAGCCAGACACAACCTGGTAGCTAGAATTACACTTCAGAAGCTCACTGTTTTTTATAAACGTAACAGCTAAAAAAGTCAACCCCACGCTACAAATACAGGCTTCAAAGTGTTCTCTAGGAGTCAACAATAACTATTGAAACCAGACCATTATCACAGATGGAACCTGTCCACAATTGCCTGGGTGTACCCTTGATCCATAAGAATTCGAGAATAGTTTAAATAAATGTCCTCCCAAATATTCATTATCTCTGAACTGTGTGGAATGGAAAGCTTTCAAAATATAGAGACCTAGGAGAAGAAGTCAAAGTCGTGTAGGAGTAAGATGAGATGTGTGTGTATGTGCACATGCGTGTGAACACACATGTGATTCCTATCGTTCTGACTTGTTGGAGTTATCCCCAAAATGCTTGTAAGAACCCAGTGGCAACTCTAGGCCATACTGAAGCATGGAAAGAGGACTTTGGGCCTTCTCTCCCATATTTTATTATAACCTCTCCCTGTCCTCAGTAGACTAGTGCAACTTTCATGGCCCTCACTGTGTGTGTTTCTAGACATCAGAAGGGAGAAGGTATTGTGCCAAAGAGGTATCTGAAGGAATGCCCTGAGGACTTTCACTTGGTTTTTAGGGTAGTGTTTCTGATCTTTAAGAACAGTTTGGCCTAACTGTGATTCCAGATGAAATATGCTACCCACCTCCTTCCAGAGAGGGAGGTGATAGACTCTGGCTACCTGGGAATGGGATTATTCTGGCTTATCCAGTCTTGGAGAACTGAAGCTTCTTTTTAGACATGGCCAATGTGGGAATTTGTTTTGCTTGATTATGTATATTTGTAACAAGGGTTTTTTTTTTCTTTTTTGGTGGGAGAGGGAGATGAGAAGAAGAGGAAGAGAAAGTGAATTTAGTTCATTCTGCCTCTGTCCTTTTAACTTACGGCATTTCTCTGCCTTGATTCTCCACAGTTGCCCTGGGGATGGGATTATTCTGGCTCTTCCAATCTTGGAGAACTGAAGCTTCTCCTAGAAGAATCCGTCATGCTCCGACGGCTCAAATCCGATGTTCTCTCCCAACTCCCAGCCAAGCAGCGCAAGATGGTGGTGGTTGCCCCAGGGCAGATGGATGCCAAGACCAGGGCTGTCCTGGCTGCTGCAGCAAAGGAAATGACCACAGAGAAGAAGAATGTGAGTCCCTGGTTCAGGGGGCATTCCTTTTTCTTATCCCTCTTCCTAGGACCTCTAAGAGGAAGTGTATCTGAACATGGTTTGAAATAGCTTTCCATCTGATTTCCAATATTTTACCAGAATACACGTCTTGCTTCCCAGTTTCCTCTCCTTCTATAAAATGCACCAGCTTGTCTAAGATTCTGTTAACCAGCCAGTCTTTGTTCCTATAGGACAGTGCTGGCTGATACTCTCAGTGATAGTCTTGAAGCATTCACTGTTGGATCCTGTTTTATGATTATGAATTATCAAAGAAATGTAAAGTCACCTTCAGTGTGGTTTTCCGGTTAAGGGATACTGGGTTGTAGCCTAATTCTTTAAGAACATGTCAGTCTTGTGTACGGTCATTCTCTTTACTACAGTATTTGAGAAGGCAGAACACCCTACTTCCCAGGCATGAGGATGACAGAAGTGTGCTTTAGTAAAATAATAGTCTTGACTTGACCATTATCCCTGTTTCACAAAAATAACGTTATTTCAGTGCTTAACTGTGCTTGACACAGTGTACAGTGTAACTCAAACATAGAGGGACCCAGCCTTCTGACTGATTACAAGACAAATGGGCTGGATACAGAACACCTCCGATTCCTTTTTGTCATTCTTCCTTTTAGTCCTCTGGCAGGCAGAGTAGGCTAGAAAGAAAATGGGAAGCACAGTAGTGACTCTTCGAGTCCGTGCTGCAGACAGTTCCACAAGCTGGCCAGAGGAACTGCTCTGTGGGTGATAAGAACTCATCCAGGCCAAGCCCCTCATTCAGCAGATGAGGAAACAGACCCAAAGGAGTGAACTGACCTGCCCAGAGTCACACAGGGAGCAAGAAGCAGATCTTGGGTTTGAATTGAGGTCCTCAGTCTCCAAATTCAGTGCTCTCTTCATGTCAACCCAGAATGAACAGGGTTTCTGTCCTGTGAAGTTTATAGCCTAATTCCAGCAATATGGATATAGACATAAAGATGACCAAAAAAAAAAGTCCCAAGATGCAAGAAATAAATAAGAATCAAGCCATCACCAAGTATTTATTAAATAGGAAGGAAGAAAACATGCATTTATTAAGCATCTACTGTGTGCCAGGCACTGTGCTAAATGCTTTACAATTGTTATCTCATTTGATCTTTACAACCCTGGGAGATAGGTTTTATTATTATCCTCATTTTACAGATGAAGAAACTGAGGCAGAGAGATTATGTGACTTGCCCAGAGTCATGCAGCCAAGAAGTGTTTGAGACTAGATGTGAACTCAGAGCTTCCTGGCTCCAGGCTAAGTGCTTTTTCTACTGTGCCCTTGCTTCCTCGATGTGCCTAGAACTTGGGACACAAAAGGAAAAATAAAACAGCCTCTGCCCTTAAAGAACTTGGGGGACGGGGCGGGGAAGAGATAATATATACATATAAAAACATTTGAAATGAAGTTCACATTATCATGCAGAGGGATAACCACAGTCCATCAACCAACATTTATTAAGTGTTAAACATTAATTCATCATTCCAAGGTTTATTAGGTAATGTTTCCCACTTCCTAAGGGTCTTATGAAAGTTTAATGATTACAGATCCCCAGAGGGCAGGAGACCATGTCAATTAAAGTCCTCCTTCTCCAGGGTACGCAACACTGGGCCCCAGAAAATTTGAACAACTGGAACGTTGCTTCTCAGTGGTGGTAATGAACGACCTTGAGATCCCAGGTTGAAAGGGTTAAAAATGAAGGGACCTATGGTCCGAATAGGTCCCGAATAGGGAGCCATTATGAATCAATTGAAGATTATTTCCCACCCCACCCTATCTCCTATTTTACTGTAGCTTTTTTTAAGTCCAAAACCTCCCTGCAATTTTGCTCATCACATTTGTTCCAACAGAGCCTGGCAAACCTGTCAAGAATCCATTCTTTCTTTGTAGTCTCATGCTCTTCCATCTGGGAAGAAGACATTTTTTAAAAAGCTCTAAATCCCAGAAGCCAAGGTGAAGCAGCCAATTTATAAAATATCATGTATAATGAAAGGCTTTTTTTTATATCTCCGCTGAAATAATAGGTATCGCTTCACAGGCTGGAGCAAAGCTGAATATAATCAACTTTTGTCTAAAGCCACTTTTTGATCAGCAGGACTGATGGCTGAAAAATGGAAACCGGCCACACATCCTCCTTGGTGGCAATTATACAGTTGTAACCCCTCAGCTCCTTGCAATAGGTTCATATTTCTAGCATTTAAAAAGAAATTCTATACCTTGAATGAATCTTATTGAATTCCTAAAGGAACAGCATTAAGTATAGAGGAGGCAACAGTGGATTTGAAGTCAGAAGACATAGATTTAAGTCCCCAGGTCCACCACTTAAGTATCTTCATCTTCCTGAGACCCACTTTCTCCATCTGCAAAATGGGAAAAATACGTGCTGTATCCTCTTCACAGAATTACTGCAAGGACCAAATGAGATAATGTGTATTTCTAAAAGTATAAACCACTTTATTAAGGAAAGTAAGGTATTATCTAGAAAATAATAATAATAGAAAGATGGACACAAGTTGGACAATGTATATTTTAAAACTATAGAAACACGAGATGCACAAATTTAAAGAGATCTCTACTTAAATGTTCATATGGATTATTTGTGCCCGATTTGTGTAATCAGCCTAAGAAAAATGCATATGGTGCTCTGCTAGGTCCTGGGGATACCATGGCAGAAACGCTGCAGGCCTCCTTTGACCTCAAGGAGTTTATGTTCTGCCGAGCTGGAATAGACAGGGACATGACAACCTCCAAAGGCATGATAGTGGAAATTTTAGTCTAAGATGACTGGAAAATTGACTGCTTAGTCAGCGTAGGAGGTAACACATCACAGGTGAGTAAGACACATCCCACTGTGTAGAGCCCTATTCTAGGCTCTCCTCACTTGGTAAATTACTTTAGTAAACTCTTTAAGGGCAGAAATGACACATGTATTTGCCTGGAGCACAAAATGAACTGGAGAATAACAGACGGTGAAGGTATTTCATAACAACGACAGCCTACACATCCTGCCTCTCAAAACTCTTCCATAATCTTCATTGGATATGATCATTCAAGCTTCCCTACACATGAGTGAGGTGGAATAGTTGGTATCCCCATTTTCCAGAGGAGAGAATTACTGCCCAGAGGTCCAGCAGCTTGCCCAACATCACACCATGTCATCGTCAGATCCAACACTAGAACCTAGGTCTCTTCAAATTAAGGCAGTGGGCATTTATTAAACACCTACTATGTGCCAGGCACTAGACTAAGTGCTGGGGATACAAAGAAAGGCAAACAAACAAACAAAAAACCAGCCCCTCCCTCACAAGGAACTCATAATCTAATGGAGGAGACCACATACAAATAAGATTATATGTGTATATATGTATATATACGTGTGTGTGTGGGAACTGGAGATATTCAACAAATTAGAATTAAGGGGGATCGGGAAAGACTTCCTGTTGGAGGTAAGATTTTAGCCAGGACTGAAGATACTAGATGCTGAGCTCCTTGAGAGCAGGCACTATTGTTTACGTTTCTCTGTATCCTCAGCACTTAGTGTGGTGCCTGGCACATGGTAGGTGTTTAATAAATGCCTGTCGATTGACTAACGAATGAAACCAAGGAAGCCAGAAGACAGAGATGAGGAATGAGAGAATGCTAGGCCTAGAGGACAGCCAGTGAAAATGCCTGGAGCTGGGAGATTGAATATTGTGCGTGCAGAGCTGCAAAAAGCTGGTATCACTGGATGTTAGATGGGGAATAAGTTGTAAGAAGACTAGAAAGACAAGGAAGGGGCCAGGTGATGACAAGCTTTGAATGCCAAACAAGAAGTTGTGTTTGAGCCTAGACATGGTAAGGGAGCCAATGGAATTTATCGAAGGGAGGGGGGCAAGGGGGACAGGGAGATTAAGACAGTGAAGGGAGGGGGGCAGGGAGATTAAGATAGTTCTACTCTGGTTTGCAGGTGCTATTCTGAGCATTTACACCTCAGAAATTGGCAAATGCTGTAAGTCAGGGCTTGATCTATTGTTTTATTGATTTATCTAGTCTTAAAATGGTGGGAAAAAAATGTTAATAATGCAGATTAACTTGCATTATCCAATGAGTTATAAAATAATGCAGATTAAAAATGTACACAATCTTGGACACATTTTTTTTCCTTGTCAGCACACCCCTGCTCATCCCTGGATCATTTTGGCAGCTGGGGGTGGGAGTGGAGTTGAATGGGGAAAGACATGAGACAGAGAGACCAACCAGCAGGCTATTGCAATCATGCAGGCACAAGGTGATGGGGGCCTGCACCCAGGAAGGTGGCAGCTGTATTTCTATGCCTTAGCTGGTTATCAGTAGCACTTACACCAGAGATGATTGTCGGCTCATCCCAGAACCAGGAATCTCGTCAGATGTTAAGCTCTGAATCTTTCTGTCCACAGAAGCGGCAGCAGAAGGAGGCCCTGCTCCTTTTCTTCAACAGAACAGCAGAAGCAAAGATCCAGCCTGCCACGTAAGTGCTCGGCAAACATCAGGTGCCTTTTAAAAAGGATTGTGTTGTCTGGTTCGTGCTCCTGAACGTTAAAGAATATTCCATCTTTACTTGAATACAAGTGTTAGGTGACCATGTCCTCATCTACCAGACAAAACTGAGAGATTGCCAGCTGATGCGGCTCTCCCTGTTTTGGCTGGTCTGGGGATGCAATCCTGTGGCTACCAACTGCTGCTTCCAGGAAGTCTTGTTCCAACTCAGAGACGGAGAGTGGGGATGGATGCTGCCACCGTCAGTGACACAAGGATATAGTAGAGTACCACACGGAGGACAGGCCACCTACATGGGGTGGGGCGGGGAGTGGGGCAGAAGCTCTCTTGTAACTTTCATCATTTCCAAGGACCATCTGACAGCACTCATCCTGGAAAGCTGGGTAGTTCAATCCTGTACCTGGTTGTGTATCTTTTCCTGCCCTTTTTCTATTAATATTTTTTGTTCCTAGCTCTCCTTTGCCATTTCTATCAAGCAAGCAACATTTATTAAGTGCCTGCTATGTGCCAGGCACTGTGCTAAGTGCTGGGAATGCAAAAAGAGTCAAAAGACACTCCCCGTACCATCTTTGCTCTTTTGCCTGCCCCATAACCTTTCTTTCCCTCTCTCCATGCCTGCCCCATTTAGACCTGAGATTAAAAGAAAAACCATTCGGTGATTTAGGGGGGAGATTGGTGGACACTCTTTTTGTTGATGTTTCATTCCCCTGGGTTAGATGACCTTTTCAAGTTCAAAAAGGCACCCCAGACACACAAAGCATTGGCCTAAAGAGTAAATGACCGTTTACTTACAGGTTATTAAATCAGCCATCCTCGTGAACCACAAGAAATACAAATTTTATCTTGGAATTATTCACCTGTCTTTGGTATTCTGTTCTGAATCCTCCCCCATTTTCTGCTCTTAAGAGAAGAGGAAACCCACACTCACTGTCAGTATGATAAAAACTTAGGGGTGTTCTATCAACATGCAGTTTGGCTGGCTTTTTGTTGTTTAGAAGTCACACGAAATTCTGGAACCATAACGGTCCAGATGATGAAATTGTGAATTTAATGTGGGTGAGTAGTGCCAGAGCGACAGCTGGAAAGGCCTGATGTCTGTGGATAAATGGAGGTACTCCTGGTGACGGCCCCTCACCACCCAAGACCTATTCCTCTTGGCCCTGATGACCTCTCCCTCCATCTTTCCGGGGTGGTAAAAAGTTCTTTGTACCTGTACCTCTCCAGAAAGAGGCCTATGAGTTTTAGCCACTTCTCCTTCACCCTTTGCACAATGCCCTTTTCATTTATGACACCATTAGGATACTAATGAACTCCAGATGTGGTTTTTATAGTATGGGAATTTATCCACCAGAAACTGATTTGAATTGCCCCCACCGTCCCATTTCTCATAGGCTGCTGAACAACAGATGGTAAGGATGTGTGCTCTCTCCTTCTCGAGCTAATGACCTACAAACCCTGGTGTCATGTTGGTATCTTCCTCCCCAGGCCCTGGGCCCAGAGCCACCTTATTCCCTTCGAAGTTTTTAATTCAGCCATTGGCTTCAAGTCATAAATAATTTGGCGTGTGTAAGATAGTTACCATTCTTAGGAATAAAATTGTAAAAATATGTGTGACCTAAATACCCTCCGCCTAATGGAAACTGGGCACTGAACCTTCAAGAAATGTCATTATTTCTGCCTCTCCTCCTTTCTGCCTTTCGTTTCATGGGATCCTGAGTCTATGGGACAGCTGAGGGTATTGAGGAGACAGGCAGGTGAACTCGGGAGGGGAGGCTCGTGCTAGTACTTTTGGGTGGCCTGGAATCTGGAGGGCTCTGTGACTTAAAAAAAAAACAACTCTCCAGCACTTTCTTTAGTGGTTAGAAAGAAAGAAAAGCCTTAACTTTTGGAACTTATTGGATGGACTGTGTCTTCTCCTCTCTCCTTATCATAGGATTGAAAGCTAGGAAGGGAACTTAAGGTAATTTAACTCCCTTAATTTATGGGTGAAGAAACTCAGGGCTACAAAGTTTTGCCCCAGGTCTTTTCCTTAATGTTCAAATGAATTGGCTGCTAGCCCAACCAACCACAACTGAATTTTACTCTGGGTTCATTATTATTATTATTCATTTATATTGATTACAAAGGAAACCAATTTTATATATACTCTGGCAGACATTGAGCACCTGTTGTGTATAGGGCACAGTGTTAGGTGCTGCTGACAGACATTTATAGGACACAGAATCAGCTCTGAAAGAGCTTAAAATTTACTTGAGTGGAACTTGGGGTATGGAAAAGAGAAGGATAGTCTCCTGATAATTTTACCTTTGTTCTCCCACTAGCTAACTAGAGGACCTAGGTGATGATTTAGGACTCTCTGGATCTCGATACCCTTTGTGTGTCTTCATTCTTACTACTTTCTATATCTGAGAGCAAAACTTTCTGAAATTCTCTGTCACTGGTCCAGAAAGCAAATACCTGATGTGCCTTTCTAGCTTATGTTCTTATAGGTTATTAAGCCACTCCTTCTTGCTGTCTGCTTTTCTCTTTTCAGTGAAAACGTGCTAGCTCAGGCATGATGCCACAACCAAGGTGTTATCACCAGAGATTGTGATGTCAGGGAGAGCAGAGAGCCCCCAGGCAGGGATCCCAGCCTCATTCTTTAGGCTTATACCCTGTCAGTAATCAACCCTCAAATGAACAGTTCCATGACAAGGATTTTGTTGTTGTCGTAAAATGCAGTGAATATATCCTGGATTTATTGGAAAGCGGGAGAGAGAAGCTTCTAGTATTTGCACACCACAAGCTAGTCCTGGATTCGATCAGCGATGAGCTGGAGAAAAAGGTAAGTGAACAGTAAAATCTGACACAGTTCTTGCTACTCAGGCGGCCCTAGGCCTAAACGGAGGTTCTGTTATAGCTGTTCTTTAAAAAAAAAAAAAATGTGTTTCATTTTTCAGCTTCAAATTCTCCGCTTCCCACCTCCTTCTACCCTAACTGAAAAAGCCAGAAAAACAAAACCTATTACAAATGATGTGTAATCAAATAAAACAAAATCCCACATTCGTCATGTCACACACACACACACACACACACACACACACACTGTTGGGTCCGTCTCCTCTCTGTCAGGAAGTGCGTAGTGTGTTTTATCCTGAGTCCACTGCAGTTGTGGTTGGTTGTTGGGTTGATCAGAGTCCTAAACCTTTCCAAGCTGTTTGTCTTTATGATATTGTTGTATTGTGTAAATTGTTTTCTGGGTCACTTCACTTTATATCAATTCATATAAATTTTCCCAAGTTTCTCTGAAGCCATATAATAATAATTCTTATAAAGTATTTTTTTTGTTCTGTATTTAATGATCACCTAGAGAAGGAGGGGAGAAGAGGAGAGACTATTTCCATATGCAAAGTAGAACAGAAAAGATACAGGACACCATGAATCTCTATTACATACAACTTTTTAAAATTATAAAATAAATTCGATGTATTTATTTTCAAAGCTGTCTGGCTTTGTCTGTGTTTTCCTCTGAACTTCCCTTCTATGCATTTTTAGAGAAGCATCGATGACTGTATAAAAATTGTTCTTACAAAGATTTCCAGAGAGAAGTCTCAAATTTTACTCTTGGAAGTCACTGGCTCAGGGTTTCTTGCTAGCCATAACATTTAAAGCCTTGAGAGTACTCCTCTGTGGGCTTTAGTAAGGTGACCCCAAAGTCATGCTTTAGAATAAGGATTCTTAGCCTTTTTTGTGTCAGAGATCCTTTTGGCAGTCTGTCTAATAAAACCTGTGGTCCCCTGTACAGGAGCAAGTTTTTAAGTGCATAAAATAAAATAATAGTCATAATCCTGTTATTTTACAATAATTACAAAAAGCTAGTTATATTGGTTTGTTATTATTATTCATTTATATTGATTACAAAGGAAACCAACATAATTGGTTGTAATAATATAATGTATATTATAATTTTAATTATATTATACCTTATATATTATTATATAGTAGAATAATATGATATATCACATTATATTATACATTAGAATAATATTGTAATACAACATAATACGTTACTTTATATTATGATAATTTTTTTTGAAACAAAGTTCATGGACCCAGGCTAAGAAACCCTGCCTTTCTTTTTTTGCTTCCTGAGTAAATTATTGCAAAATTAACAAGAGACCAGATTAGGAAGAGAAGTGTTTCCACCTTGCAACATGGAGAGAAAAGTATTTAAATCATTATCTTACGTGTTTTTCTTCCTTCTCCCTCTTATCAAAGTTTTTTTTGAAGCACTTTTCTTCATGGCACTGAGATAGGCTCTGTAGAGAGCAGGAAATAGTAACCCTCTAGCACCTTCAAGTTCCATTGCTTTTAATGGCTGCTAAAGGAAATTAAGAGAGGCAGCATGGGGCAGGGGAAGAGCTCCACCCTGGTTTCTAATAGCATCCTAGTCTGAATCCTCATTCTGCCATCTACTCCTTTGACCAAATCCCTTCCCTTCCCCGTACCTCATTCTCCTATCTGTAAAAATGAGAGAATTAGATTAGATGACCACTAAAGTCCCTCCCGGCTCTAGAGCAGTAACCCTATGAAAGGCTTCTGGGGGACGTTCCATTTAACCCGAACCTTCACCCCTCTTTACTCTTTGCATCTTTGGTAAGTTCTAGAGGCATCTTGGCCCCTAAAAGAAAGTAAAATGACTTAATGGAAACCCAAAGTGCTTGGCTTTCAGAACTCCCCGTAAAGGATTCTTCTGTCTCACTGGATGGCAGATTATTTTTCTTTTCCAGTTAATGTGTTTTTCCTTGTCTGGAATAAATAAAAGGACTCCCTGAGACCTTCTTACTCCCTAAAAGGCAGGCATAGTTTCTTTCCATCAAGGATAGTAGCACATTTGGTAATGTCCCCTTCCCAATTATTGAAGCAACTTGTTTTTCTCCCCCACTATCCCCTACTCCCTTTTCTTATGTTTTTCTTAAAAGTGTATGAATATGTATTCAGCTGTTTAATTCTTATAATAGATTGTGTTGAAAACAGTTGAACTTAGCAGTGTGTCCAGAACTGCATTCTGTGAAACTTTAGTGTTCCATATTATATGAATAGGGGTTTCTGTGAAAAAAAAATTGATGCTACTGATATTTCCCTTTCTAACATTATGAATATTAAAACTATAGCTAGCTCCTACCTTGGGCAGCTAGGTGGCCCTGTGGATAGAGTGCCAGGCCTAGACTTAGGAAGATCTGAGCTCAGATGTGGCCTCAGACATTTACTAGCTATGTGACCTTGGGCAAGTCACTTAACCCTGTTTGCCTCAGTTTCCTCATCTGTAAAATGAGCTGGAAAAGGAAATGGCAAACCACTCCATTATCTTTGCCAAGAAAACCCCAGATGGGGTCACAAAGAATCAGACATAACTGAAACAACTGAACCTTACCAACAACAAAGCTCCCAAACAATGCAAATAATGCATCCCCTCAAGTTATCATTGTACAAAATATGGTCATTCGTTCCAGCCCAGTGGAGACATGCAATGAGAATTCAAGTAATGAGACCACTTTGGGGGATTCATTATTCACACTCATCAGGACCTAACTGTATGTAAATATCAAAAATACTTATGTCCAACAGTTTTTCTTTGTGAATAAGAAGGCTTCGTTTCCTCCCTTTTTTACTAAAAAAAATATTTTTTCCAGACCCTGGTCTCTCTCAAGGGTTTTCTGCACCCCCCAAGATTTTTATGGTACGCATTAATATATTTCAAGTCCAAAAAGTGTTCTGTGACTAGAATAATTGATGGTACTCTGCTCTAGTGTCTCTGATAAGAGCCAATTTAAGGAGGATCCCTTTGTTGAAGGCAGCATGCCCTCATAGAGCCCTGGATTTTGCTTTGTAGGACCTTGGTTCAGATTCCAGCTGTGCTACTTATTGCTTGTGTGACTGTAGAGAAGTCATTTTTCCTTCATGGGCCTCAATTTCCTTATTTAAAAAAAAAATGAAAGGGTTTGATTAGATGGCTGCTGGAAGTCTTTCCCAGCCTTAAATCTGCAGTTCTGTGACCTTGGAAAGCTTGCTGGTGGTGCTTTATATCAGGGCTGTCCAACCTTAAGTTATCTTCAGGCAACATTAAAATAAAATAATTATTTGAGAGCCACACCTAAAATAAAAAATACAGTACAGTAATAGAAAGTGGAGGAACACACATCATCAATGCAACAGGCGAAGGCATGAAGCATGAAAGCAAACACAAAACAACAAAGAGACAACACGAAAGTATAAAGGTAGGTGCATACTGACTAGTCTACATTGTACAGATGGAATGCATCCCACAGATCAATTAAAATTCTGTGCGATGTGTTCCATCTGTAATACTGCTTAAAAACACCTAAGAAAATTAACATCAACGAGATTATTTATTAGAGATGGAATTAAAAAATCTAATACGCATTCCATTCAAATTATTATTTTATTTTTTCACTCGTGAAAATTAAAACCCACAGGCGGGCCACATAAAATCACACTGCGGGTCACACGCGGCCTGTGGGCCGTATTTTAGACAGCCCTGCTTTATGTGATGGAAGACATTTGACGTTTTTTTAAAAAAATCGTCTGCTGTTACAGAATTGAGTTCATATGATGGGGTATATCCTTGACACATCCTCAAATCTAGGAGAGGAAAAACACAGTTTCTGGAAAACTTCAGCCACGCCTAAAACAGCATCAGGTTTCAAGTGAGATTTTGAGTTGAAATGGAAGTGTGGGTCTTTCCCCTTTATTAGGCAGCTCCCAGGAGGATGCTATTGCTGTGAGAAGGGTGGCCGACAGGCCTGCGAGTGATCCGTCTCTTTCCTTGTCTGTCTAGCACATCGGCTACATCCGCATCGATGGGGCCACGTCCTCGGCCGACCGCCAGGCCCTGTGCCAGCACTTCCAACTGTCTGAGAAGTACGCCGTGGCTGTCCTCTCAATCACAGCAGCCAACATGGGGCTCACCTTCTCTGCTGCTGACTTGGTGGTGTTTGCAGAGCTCTTCTGGAACCCGGGGGTAAGACATGGCAAAGACCATTCCCTGTACATTGTGGAAGGGGCAAAGGAAAAAGACATTTTGAGAAGGGAGGCAGACTTTCTTTGATCTTTTCTGGGGTCTTGATAGCACATGTTCCTCCACAGACTGTCAGGGTATCAGAATAATAACAGAGCTTTACGTTGGGATATGTTTTAACCTCCCAAAGCACTTTAATATCTCTTGTCTCCTTTTACCTTTACAACAGCCCCGTGAAGCGGATAAAATAGGAATTATTATCCCCACTTGACCGATTGGGGAAAACCCAAAAACACACAGACTAGTTGAGAGATTTAGAATCATAGACATTCAGAGAGCTACAAGGAACTTTAGAAACCACTGAGTCCAGCTGTCCTCTTGTAGATGTAATAAAGTACATAGGCTTGTGGAGTTTACATTTTGCATAAACCTACAAGAAACTGAGGCCCAGCAAAGCACATTGACTCGTCCAAGGTCAGCTAGCTGTCTAAGACTGTTCAGCTGGCTGTTTAGAGGCCGAGGAAGAACTAACCCTTGAATCTTTGAGTCAGCCCTGTGCTCTTTGTCTTAGACCTCACCGTGGCTTGCCATAAGTCTTTCACCTAATAAAGGGTGCAGGGGTTTTTGGTACCATTTGCGGGGCTTTTTTACTCCAAGCACTATTATTACTCCTGTTGGCCTCATCCCAGCTATCACTTCTGCGATGAGGAACTTTTCAGCCTCATTAAATTTGCCCCTGAACTTACGAGAAAGTAATCACATTTCTCTGAATTCCCACATAGCATTTATGAAACACAATTGTAATGGTTTAATTAAGATTGACATTTATAAGTCAGCCACAAGTGACTCTCTAGGTCATACACTCATGAAAGAACACCATCAAATTCTGGGTTATTATTTTAAAAAAAAAAACAACAACAAACTGAGGACTCTCCAGGCAAACCAGTCTTCCCAAAAGGTCGTTAGATTCTCCACTTGGGCGTGTATGTCACTATTACCCCCCAGAGAGAAAGCTTCCACTGATATCACAGAGAAGATAGAGGGATATGGAGTTGCCTTTTTCCCACTCACACTTCATGACTGCAGCTATTAAATTTATTAAATAACAGATGATCCAGGGCAGTATTATACAGTGGAAAGAACCCTGAAAGGGAAATCGGAAGGTTCTACTCTCAGCATCATTTTACTAACTGTATGACCTTGGGCAAATCATATAAACTTTCTGGGCCTCAGGATCTTTATCTGTAAAACAGACATGATGATACCTGTCCTGTTGACCTCAAAGATTTGTGAGGATGGAGCGATATAGCCCATGATTCCAAGGCATTTTCATGTAAAGCACTATACTGATACAATATGGTAGCCAAGAAAACTGTGCTTTATTGTATATCAGCAAAAGCTCTTTGAGGAAAACAGGAATGGGGAGAAGTGATTTTCAAAAAATATATATATTCATCACATGCTACAACTAATTTGGGTCCTTCTGTTCTTTGGGAAACCTAGATATTGATTCAAGCTGAAGACCGCGTGCATCGCATTGGGCAGACCAGCTCCGTGAGCATTCACTACCTAGTAGCAAGAGGCACAGCGGATGATTACCTATGGTATGGATTGAGCAGCCCAGGGAATTTAGCAGGTCTGGTTTGGGTGACGGGGCCAACACTGGTGGAATACCTTGTCTATTCCCCAAGAGCTTTTTCCTTCGGCAGAGGACCCTGAGACTTAATTATTAAGGATCTAGTTATCAATGCTTCCTGTCTTCAGCTTTGGTACTGTGCTCACCCTTGTTCACTAGCTTTTAGTGATGGGCTATAGGATTAGGGCCCTTATCCTAAGTACAACAGTGTGAAGAGAATGTGGTCCCTACCCTCAAACCATTAACAATCCAAAGGGATCAATCTAACAAAAGCATACATAGGATTTTGTTTGTAATTTGTTTTCGATTCATTAAAGCGGGGTCGGAGCCAAGATGGCGGCTGGAAGGCAGTGACTGGCGTGAGCTCCCCACCAAGTCCCTCCAAAAACCTATAAAAAAATGGCTCTGAAACAATTCTAGAGCTGCAGGACACACAAAATAGCAGAGGGAAGCAGGGCTCCAGCCCAGGACAGCCTGGATGGTTGCAGGGTGAGGTCTTTCACGCACAGAGCTGGGAGCGGAGCAGAGTGAAGCAGAGCGCAGCGTGGGTGGCGCGGACCAGCCAGACCAGGAGCTGGGTGGAGCGTGCCCTAGCGCCCTGTATCAGTGAGCTGTGGCAGTTACCAGACTTCTCAACCCACAGACACCAAAGACAACAGAGAAGAACAGCAGAGCCCACAAAGTGG
>CM053626.1:53619411-53645967 GCA_028646595.1 Phalanger gymnotis | reverse complement strand
ATGGGGCATAGAAATTTATCTTGCCCTACAAGAAAGGAAGGGAAAAGGGGATGGAAGGGCAGTGGGGTGACAGAAGGGAGGGCTGGCTGGGGAACAGGACAACCAGAATATACGCCATCTTGGAGTGGGGGGGAGGGTAGAAATGGAGAGAAAACTTGTAATTCAAACTCTTGTGAAAATCAATGCTGAAAACTAAATATATTGAATAAAATTTAAAAAAAAAAGAAAGAAAGAAAGAAAAAGAATTCGTTAAAGCCTTGAGCACAAGTATCAAAAGCAGGATGTATTCAGTAGTAAATGATACTAGGCGACTTCTCGGAGGGTTAGCAAAGATCAGTTAGCATTATTATCCATGAAGAAGTGACTCGTCCTAGAACAGGCTATGGATCTCATCAGTCTCAGCATGTAATAGTGAAGATTCCTTTTGTATGTGTTGAACTAGATGGCCAGTGAGGTCCCTTCCAAGTGGAAAATTTTATGAGCGTAGGTCCCAGACCTACCTTAGCCTTCTTATCCTGTGTGTTTCTTGGATGTGTTCTTCCATAGATCCTCCACAGACATCATGACATTTGGAGGGGGTCGGGGGACATATGGGGTAGCCGAGCAAAGAATAAAGCTTTACAGCTTCTGAATTGGTCTGTTGCTTAACCAAAGGTTCCCAAACTACCTCCACCTAATTTTTTTTTACTAAGTTTTGTGAAAATAGTTCCTGCCCTCTGTCCATTCTTCGAGGCTGATACTCTTGGTTTCTTTGTCTTATTAGTATATATAGGTTGACTCCATTTCTCTTTATTACTGAACCAGTTGGCCCTGTTCTTCTTACCTTTTAGTACTCACTCATGCTCCCTCCTTTTTGTAACCCTTCTAGGATATTATGGCTCCAAAAACCACCCACTACCACCTTAGCTTTAGAGCAGAACTTATTAAGCTGGGGTTCATGAACTTGGGTTTGTTTTTTTAAATGTATTTTGATAACTATGTTTCAATGTAATTGGTTCCCTCTATAAGTCTATGTATTTTATTAGATGCATTTAAAAAATATTATTTCAAAAAAAAGGGTCCGTAGGCTTCACCAGATTGCTACAAGGGCCATGACACAATTAAAGGTTAAGAACCCCTCTTTAGCGAGTTAGCCTGCTATCCCAGCCATATATATTCTTCATTTCTTCAATTGCATTATGGCATAATCTGTAGAATTCCTTCCCCCAAGTAATAAGGATAGCTATACTTACATTGACCAGTTTGCTTCTGGCCAAAGGGTTGCCTTCCATTGAGTGAGGGGTTATATACTAGGCATCTAGAAATGTGACAGCTCGCAATAGCTCTTCTGTCCGTAGTTGCTGAGCATTGAGGCAGGACATTTCAGGGCATAACAGGTCTGAGAATATATGTTGGTAAAGCATAAGAGCCAGTGATTTTAAAGGCCCAGCTCTATCTAGAAAAAAACTGCCCTCTATTTTTTTTGTCCTTTTCTGTAATGTGACAGTATTTCTTCGGCATCCCAGTTGGAAAGAACTTCATTCTAATTGTTTTATGCGAAATACACAGAGGATTAGTATTCAAATTGAGAGGGGCAGCTATATTCAAGGTCACCTTCCTGCCTCAACATTTGCAAAACAAATTAAGTATATAGTAACCACCTTGGGGAAGGAGATTGGCAGCTCCAATTTCAAATGGCCAATAGTTTTTTTCAGGTTACGATCACTCACTGCCTTTCATTTTTCCCCTGCAGGCCTCTGATTCAAGAGAAGATTAAAGTCTTAGGCCAAGCTGGGCTTTCTGAGACCAATTTTTCAGAACTGACCGAAGCCACTGGTTATTTCCACAAGGTAACATTGGGGTATGACTCCCTTGATGCCAGGGTAGGAGAAGGCTTTGAGCTGCTTTGAGGCTGTTGTGTTAACAGTAAGATAGTATGGCTCACTCTTCCTGACTTATCCTGGCCTGAGAGTAGAAAGAGAAGGTTCTTAAATGTGTACTCGTTTCAGTCTGTGTGTACATACCTTTTGGGAAGGCTGGTGCACTTAACCCTTGACCACTTTATGAATATCCATGATGATCACAAAGTAGGGATGCCCATCCCGCCTATATCAACAGCCACTGGAAGCCAACAGAAATATTCTCCTGAGAGCTCTTGAATCTTCCTCAACTTCTGTTGAGGTCAGAGAGGCAAGAATAAGCCTCTCAGCTTTCACCTGGAGGAGCCCCCAGTGGAAATGCACATGGGCAACAGCAAGTGGGAGGACTATTAATATTAACATGTTTCATTTCCGAGGTCCCTTCAACCTTGCTGCTTCACCTAATTGGCACGATATTGTTGCTCTAAGCAATTAGCTGTACCCATTTTATAGATGGGTTAACTCTTCCCATGGTATCTAACCTGAAGTCACAGATTGAGTGAAACTCAAATTAGGTAGTCTGTCAACTTGTAGGCCAGTTTCCTTTCTTCTTACTGAGAGCCAGAGAGCTGTAGACATTTCCAAAAGGTGGTTCTCACTGTTCTTGAGTTAGTATCATTCTGGGGAGAGCAGTATTTAACAGGCTGAAGAATTAATTTATTCCCTGGATAGGGAAGCATTCTGCTTTGATGCCCATCTCAAATTCAGGCACCTACTTGGACAAGTACTTCCTACCCTGTCTCTATTTTTTTAATCTTTAAAACATTTTTTTAAATTTCATTTTTTTCAATTAACTAAATGCCTCTTTATTTCTGTGGAACTAATGAGGCAAGAAACTCAAAGACATCATCAGGAATTCTTTTCCTACTAAATGGATGACTGGAAATAAGAAACGGGAGCCATTACTTTATGATGGATTTCCATTTTTCTCCTCTTTCATGCCCTGTCCTGGGGCTTTTCATGAGTCTGCTTTGGAAGGTATCCTGTGGGATTAGAGGGTGGTTTTTTTTTAGATTTTTTTTTTTATTTTTAGTTTACTACACTCAGTTCTGCATGTTTTTGAGTTCCAAATTTTCTTCCTCTCCCTCTCCTCCTGCCTCCCCCCAGGATGGCCTGAAATCCAATATATGTTGTACATATACCTTTGCATTAAACATATTTGTGCAATAGTCAAGTCGTAAAGAAGAACCATGATCAATGGAGTGAATCATGAGAAAGAAGAAACAAGTCCAAAAAAGAAGAGACCAAAAAAGAGAGCAAACAGTTTGCCTCAATCGGCATTCAGCTCCATAGTTCTTTCTCTGGATGTAGCTAGCTCTTTCCATCATGAGACCTTTGGGGCTATCTTTGAACCTTACATTGCTGAGAAGAGCCAAGTCTATCAAAGTTAGTCATTACAGGATCAATATGTCTGTGGTTGTGTACAATGTTCTCCTGGTTCTGCTCCTCTCTCTCAGCATCTTATCATGTAGGTCTTTCCAGGTTATTATGAAGTCTGTATCTTCCCCATTTCTTACAGCACAATAGTATTCCATTACATTCATATACCACAACTTGTTCAGCCACTCCTCAATTGATGGGCATCCTCTTGATTTCCAATTCTTTACTACCACAAAAAGAGCTGCTATAAATATTTTTGTACCTACGGGTCCCTTTCCCCCTTGTGTGATCTCTTTAGAATACAGCCCTAGAAGTGGTATTGCTGGGTCAAAGGGTATGCAAATTTTTATAGCCCTTTGTGCATAGTTCCAAATTACTCTCCAGAATGACTGGATCTGTTCACAACACCACCAACACTGTAACAATGTTCCAGTTTTCTCACATCCTCTCCAGCATTTATCATTTTCCTGTTGTCATGTTAGCCAATCTGACAGGAGAGATGTGGTACCTAAGAGTTGTTTCGATTTGCATTTGTCTATAATCAATAGCAATTTAGAGCATTTTTTCATATGCTTATAGATATCTTTAATTTCTTCCTCTGAATACTGCTTGTTCATATCCTTTGACCATTTCTCAATTAGGGAATGACTTGTTTTCCTATGAATTTGGCTCAGTTCCCTGTATATTTTAGATATGAGGCCTTTATCAGAGACACTAGTTGTAAAGATTTTCTCCCAATTTTCTGCTCCCCACCTAATTTTTGTTGCATTGGCTTTGTTTATACAAAAACATAATCAAAATTATCCATTTTGCATTTTGTAATGCCCTCTATCTCTTGTGCGGTCATGAATTCTTCCCTTTCCCATAAATCTGACGAGTAAACTATTCCTTGCTCTCCCAAATTGCGTGTAGTATCAGTCTTTATTCCTAAATCATGAACCCATTTTGACTTTATTTTGGTATACGGTGTAAGATATTGGTGTATGCCCAGTTTCTGCCATACCATTTCCCAATGTTCCAAGCAGTTTTTGTGAAATAGTGAATTCTTAGTCTAGAAGCTGGATTCTTTGGGTTTATCAAAGAGTAGATTGCTATAGTCATTGACTACTGCATCTTGTGTCGCCAACCTATTCCACTGATCCACCACTCTGTTTCTTAGCCAGTACCAAGTAGTTTTGATGACTGCTGCTTTATAGTACAGTTTAATTTCTGGTATGGCTAGGCCACCTTCCTAGAGGGTGATTTTCATCAACATAGAAAGGGTGTGGGGTTCTAACATTGTAAAGAAAAACAAGCCTTCTCTTCCTCTCAGGACCTCTAGTGGCAGGGTCTTTCATGCTGGGAAGATGAATTGGACCATCAAAATACTGTATTATTGCAGGTGGGATGGAGGCTTTATGGCTTTCATTTCCTATTACACTTAAAGCCTGTAATTGTGAAGCAAGGCTATAGTTTATTCCATCTGCTTGGTATGTCCTCTTTTAGAAGTGAAAATTAACAATAGAAAGATTGTAGGGCGAATTCTAATATACCTGGAGAAGAGCCATCACTAGGATCAGAAAGACCTGGGATAAATGCTGGTTGTATGACTTGTCACTTAACTTTAGTGCCCCAGACAACTCTTTTGAGATGGTAAATTCTAGACATATTGCCCATCTGTATTGGTAAAGTGGTTATTTTCTATGAAATCACAGTTCCAAACCCCAGTATTATGTTAATTACCAAATAATCTTATTTGAAAAAAGGTCCTCTAAGAACTCTTTGGTCTTGTAAATATATGAACTTGGTTAGCCAAGTTTGAATTGTTTTATCTCAAATAGTCAATGAGTAAACATTTATTAAGTGCCTACTATGTGCCATCACTGTGCTAAGTGCTGGATATAAACTTGCTAAGTGGAAATATATCTACTTGACAAATAATAAAACCTCATTTGTCTTTGAAAAGTAATTTATAATTCAGACAGTTTATGAATTTAGTTTGCCCTTCCTCCAGTTAGTCTCAATTAAGTTCTCCTGGGAAGAATCAAAGCCTCACCATGAAATCCTTTGGAAAAGGTATCTTATCCACCTGCATTTCAATAGATAGATCACTTCATTAATTTTCTTTTTTAATTAAAGTAAGTTGGAGCTAGTAGATCTCTCATTATTAAAAAAGAAATATGTAAGTAGAAAGCAACCTTTTCTGTTTGAGAGACAGATTTTTAAAAGGAGTTATTCTCTTTAGATAATAATCCTAAATGAGACTGAATTAAAAAAAAATCTGATTGGGAAAACTTTTCTATTAACTGGTATTGGTAAAACTCATAGAATCAGCACATCTTATCTTCACTGGGAGTAAAATTTGATTTATCCAGAAAGAGAAAATATAGGGTTTAAATTAAGTGAATGACTATTCTAGCTAACTCAGAGTTACCTTATATGTCCTCCACATACTATAGAAAAGAGTTACTCATTGATACCATATATGTGTCGCAGAAGAATGTTAATACCACTCAAAGAAATTAAGGAGTTAGGAAGTGGAGGGACCCAGCCAGTTTGGGAAGTAAGAGGTGACTTTAATTTTGTACATCCTTGATTTTGACAAAACAGTGGAATTTCAGTTCCACCAATGCTGATTAAGTGCCTACTATATTTAGGCCACTGGGATACAAGTGAAAAAAATGAAATAATTCTCCTGTTGGGGAGCTTATAGTCTTAGAGTGGGGAGGCATAGGGAAGTGATTTGTAAAGGGAGAGACCACTAACACCTGAGAAATCAGGAAAGTTATGAGGGGGCTCCTGGGCTGAGCCTTGAAAAAATATAGGGATTTAAAGAGGTGGAAATGAGGCATTCTAGACAAGCCTGTGCAAAGGTGTATAAATGGAATGTCAGGTTTATAAAACAACTGATAGACCAATTTGTCTGGGACATAAAGCATGTAAAGAGGAATAATATGAAATATGTCTGAAAACTGTAGGTTGGAGCCTGATTGTGGAGGACTTTAAATGTCAGGCTGAAGAATCTGTATTTTTTTTTAAGTTAATAGGGAGATACTAAAGAGTTTGAGCAGAAGAGTAACATGGCAAGATTTTTAGCAAATTAAGTTGACAGTTTTGTGGAAGATAGATTGAAGAGGAGAGAGAGACTCTAGGCAGGAGGCTGTTTCAATAGTAAAGGCAAGAGATGAAGAAGGTTTGAATGACAGTTGTAGCTGTATTAACAGAAGAAAAGGGCCCAGCAAAAAAGATGTTATGGAGGCAGAATTGGTAAGTCTCAGCAATTGATCGAATCTGGGAGGGCAAGAAGAGGGAAGGAAGAGTCAGTGATGTCTCCAAGGTCCAAGGTTGTAAACCTAGAGGACAAGAGAGATTCTGTTGCCCTTTAGAGAATTAGGAAGGTTTGGAGAAGAGTCGAAAGTATCATGGAAAAGATAGGAATCCTTTTAAGGGATGTAAAGTTTGAGATGCCTTTGGGACAGCCAGGTGGAGATAACACAATAGGCAGTTGATTTAAAAAAAAAAAAAGAAAAAAACTACAGGGTGTTCCTAAAGTCTGAACACATAGGCAAAAATGCGTATTTTCAAGAAATGAAATGAATGAAATTTTCGACAACGTTTTATTTAATTGGAATATTAACAAATAACATCTTCAATATGATTTCCATCCTTTGTTATGCATAGGTTGATGCGCTTTGCAAGATCCATGTGAACTCAATGCAATAACTCCACATTGCCGTCAATTTTAGCACATTCACTGTTTATGCGTTCAATCAAGTGTGTTGCATCTGTGATTTTCATTGAGTACGCCTTCTCCTTTAGCATACCCCAGAAAAAGAAGTCAAGGGGGCTAAGGTTGTTAATATTCCAAATATTTCAAAATATGCATTTTTGCTTATGTGTCCAGACTTTAGGGACACCCTGTAGAGTTTAGGAGAGAGATTAGGATTATATAGGATTTGGAGATACCTGCTTAGAGATGATAGGAATCAGTGAGATCACCACTAAAAGTGTAGAGAGAGAAAAATAATAGAACCCTGTCCTGGTTTCCCTGAATCTTGAGATTGGTTAGCAGGTAGAGTGCTGATCTGTCAAAAGCCCCCAAGATGGAATTAGAAAACAGGCAGGAGAGAACAGGAGAACCTGGAAGCTGGGGGGGTGGCGGGGCAGGAATATTAAAAAGACACAGGTTAACAGTAGCAAACACGACAAATGAGAATTGAGAAAAGATTTAGCAGTTAAGAAATCATTAGTAACCTTGGAGAGCAGTTTCAGTCAAGTAATTGAATCAGAAGACAAATTGTAAGAATCTGAGAAGTGAGTGGGAGGTGAGGAAGTAGAGACACCAGTGTTGACGGGCTCTCTAGGATTTTGGCAATGAAAAGGAGAACAGATGTAGGACCATGACTTGACAGCAAGGTTAGGTGAAGGATTATTAAGGATGAGAGAGGCCTGGGCATGTTTGTAGGCAGCATGGAAGGTTCCGGAAGATAAGGAGAGATTGAAGGTGAGTAGGTTTAGGAAGAGTGAGACTGGTAAGTTAGGGTAGGCTATGATCAGAAAAAGGAATTTCAAAGTTCATTGTTATAAAAGTAGCACAGGAATGTGTGATGGTCTGGTTAGGTACGTTACAGGAGAGACTCTTATGGGTATGAGTGGGACTGGTTAGCCTCTGAGGTCCCTTGCAGCTCTAGTCTATGATATGACTGTCCCCTCAGGGAGCTACAGGAGAATGAAGATATGGGTCCTGGGAGTTGAGGAAATTGACGGACTTAGAGGTCAGAGTGTACAATGGGACATGCGCATGTTCACAATTTGAAGACAGCATTTGGGGTGGGAAAGCACACTATATAAACCAGAATTGGAATGCCTTAAGAAAGTAGAGAAGAGGGTTAGTGAGGCTGATGACTTTGTACAGCTCTGCCTCACTTAAATCCAATTCACGCACAAGTCAAGACATCCCCCTCTGTGATATCACTGGTTCTCTTCAAGAACGAGCATAGGACAAACAACAGAGGGGATACCAGTAGTTGACTGAGACAGGGATCTGCCTCAGGTGGTAGAGACTCATGGAAGTGGACAGCAACAATGATGAATTTCACTCTGTGCGTTTCTCCATTGTCAGACTTAGCAAAAACTTGTTAGATCAGTTGATTGAATTATGACCGATTTTAGCAAAGAGAGGGTCCGGAAATGGCACTGAGGAACGGGTGTAATTCTTTCTACTCCTCTTCCTGTCCCATTGTGTCCGGGAGCTTGAGAGAAAGAGGGCCTCTTACTACAGAGTGTCTCCATAAAGGGAGATGTTCTTCAGGCCCTTGGGAATAAAAAGCTGGAGTAGATAGGCTCTGGTGAGTGCGCATGTAGAGAGGAGAGGAGAAGAGAGGAGAGGACTGCCATCGATCTCCGGGGAATACCTCTAGTTAGGATATGGAAAGAAAAGAAACCATCAGAGGGGTGAGAAAAGTAAGAAGAAACCAGAGAAGTGGGCCATGTCAGAATCTATAAATGACTTAGTGTTTTGTATAGCTAGGGATGCACAGAGGGCATTAAGTGGTAAAGAATGCAGTAAAGTATCAGGGCCCTGGATAGTTGCAAAGGAACATCACATCTTAACCATTGTTGGGGAAGACTTTGTGAAATTTTAACCCTTTGAATGTTGTCTGAGACCTGGTGAGCTGGGAAGTAGGGAAGTCCATGAGGCATGAATAGTGGCCTGGAAGAAGACCTTTCCATGACCCCTATCTCATGCTTTGTTTCTTTGTTTTTTTCCTAAGACTATCAGCATCTGGTTTTTTTTTTTTTGTTGTTGTTTTTAATCTGTGGAAGGGTGAGAAAGGGAACAAAGGTATATAAGAGTCAGATACTCAGTAGGTAAGTGCTTTGGTGAAAAGAGGTTTACTGAGATCTCAGTACCAAGGCTGAGCTCAGATAGCTTAGGGGGTTGAAGGACTTCTTCAGCTACAGCCTGGTGTGTGGTAAGCTACTAGTTTGGGGGTCAGAAAGCCTTGGCTCAAAGCACATTTTGGGTTAGAGACCTGCCACTTGCTGTTTGTGTGACAAGCCCCTCTGAGGCCTGTTTCTTCATTCGTAAAGTGAAAAGGGTAGACTCAATGTCCTTTAAAGGTCTTTTTCAGTTCTAAATCCATGATCTTGTGGATTCCAATTCCACTCTGTCCTTTATTAGCTTTATGACTTAGGGCAAGTCTGTGTGAGTTTGTAAAAATGGGAGTAGGAATGATAATACTATTGTTGTGAATGATCTAGGCCCTGAGTTTCTCCAAGTGCCTAGGAAAATTGGGAGAGAGTCAGGGTGTTGGTATTCCTTCCCCTAGTGGTTGAATTACCCTGCTTTCCTTTCTCACTAAAGGACCCAAAGCAGAAGAAGATCTACGACCTCTTCCGGGAATCCTTCTCGGAAGACACGGATGGAGACGATATAGATGAGGCGATGCTCCTGGAGGCCTCGGAAGCCTGTGAGAGAGGCGGCTCCTTAGAGTTGTCAGAGAGTGCTTTCCAGGATGGAGCCAGCCCCTGGGAAGAGAGCTCACCTAAGAAGAGGCGGATTACAGACTTTTTTGATCAAAAATGACAGGAAAGACTTGTCATTTGGCTCTCAGAAGGAAAAAGACCTTAAAAGAAAATCACTGATTTAAAAAAAATGTATGTATTAAAATAAAGCAAGTCGTCTTCTATTTTTTTCAACCTGTTTTCACTTCTTCATTTCATGGCAGTTTCTGGATTATATTTCTGCTGTTCTGACTAGACACCATTGAGGAGTAGATAAAATGCTGGGCTGGATGAGACCTAGGTTCAGATCCTGCCTCTCACACCTACTACTGTGTGACCCTAGACAAGTCATTTATCCTTTGTGGCACAAGCAGCTCCTCAGCCTTAGGGCTGAGCTACTGAATCATAGATGGGTTTTGATCTGTATTCCCATACCCAGAACTGAGGAAATCTCATATCATTGTATTCAGATAGGTGATCGTCAAGCTCCTCGCTTAGACTCTCAAATCAGTAATCATATATTAAGCACCTACTGTGTTCAGAGCTCTGCACTACGCTTTGAGGCAGATCCAAAGCTGAGATGAGTCATAGTCTCCATCTTTGTGGAATTTTATAGCCCAGTTAGGGGATGGAACAGGTACACAATTCTTTGCACTTGGGGGGGGACACTTAATATTTGCAAAAGTATATGCCAGCTACTGTATTAAGTACTGGGAATGCAAGTACCAGCAGAAAGACTGTTCCTGCCCTCTAGGAGTTTATATTCTATTGGAAAGACCACACTGAAAAGGGAGATGGAAAAGGTGAGGTGGAGGTGGCAAAGGTAGGAAAAATCCTAGAGGTCTTCTCCTGAAAATGGAGGTTATGGGAGGAACTGAAGGATCAGAGGGAGCGTACTTCCAGCGTGTGAAGTCTAGAGTCCAGAGTGAGTTTCCAAGGTAAAGTGGTTTCTGGGGCTTTGAAGAGAAAGACCAGGAGAATCAGGATGGCAGCCAGGAGAGGAAAAAAGAAAACTAATGGGAAGTAACAGACACATAAAAGGGAGTTATAATTAATCAGTCAATTTAATTAACATTCATTAAGTACCTATTATGTGCCAGGAACGGCACTAAGTGCTGAGCCTGGCAAGGGCTGGGTTCTCTTGTTCTCAAAGTGGACCGTGACATCAGGGAGGTGATGGCGTGACAGTGCAAGTGAATTGGATTTCAGTGAGGGAGGGCTGTGCAGTCACCAGCCTCACTTTCTCCTCTGGAGCCATCTGGGTCCAGTGGCCAGATCAGGACCACTGGAGATAGCCCCCAGCAAGGGCTGGGTAAGTTGGCACTGACTTAATTTTCCCTGTTGAAGAGCCAGGGATAGTGGGTTTAAAATAACCCTGTATCTGGATGGGGATAATCATATAGGTAAAAATAACATTTACATAGCCCATTAAGGTTCGTAAAGCCCTTTACAAATATCCCATTTTTCCCTCATAACCCTGGGAGGTAGGTGCTAGCAGCAACACAGCAATACTGCAACATCGAGGAAACTGAGGAAACAGGTTACATGACTTGTCCAAGGTCACATCAAGGACGCATCCGAGACTGGATTTGAACTTGGGGCTTCCTGATTTCAGGCCTGGTGCTGTAGCTACCTACTTTAACACTTGGCTACAAATATCTGAGAGCAAATTGAATGCTTGCTATCACATCCCATCCCAAGACATGTTACCTGAATGAATGAAGCGTTTATTAAGTGGATACAAATATAAGAAAGCAAGATAGCTGCTGCCCTGGAGGGAGAAGACAGCACATAAAGGAAATGTGGGTGGGGCATAGGGTGTAGTGGGGGTTTGCTGGTAAATGTTTAACAACCAGCTCTCTGGGAGAAAAAAAAAACCCCTGTGCCCATGACACCCTTTTAAGTCTAATCAGTATTATGTTAACATTTTCTCCATCACTTTCTAGTCAAGACAATCAGTAGAATAATTCAAGGCCTGATATGTAGCATTTGCAATTCCTGAGGTACAGGTGCTCATTGAAAATTTAACAACTGGCTCTCTCAAGCTGATTTGATCTGGTTCAGCACACTCCTGGTGTGGGGGAGCGTGGTTTGCAAATGGTGGCCAGGGAGTCACCTAGAAGTCTGGTTTGGGAAAGGTGATACTATAGCTCATCTATTAGAGCCCAGATAGGACAGCTAGGTGGCTCAGTGAATGGAGCGCTGGGCCTAGAGTCAGGAAAACTTATCTTCCTGAATTCTAACCTGGCCTCAGACACTTATTAGCTGTGTGACCCTGGGCAAGTCACTTAACCCTGTTTGACTCAGTTTCCTCATGTGTATAATGAACTGGAGAAGGAAATGGCAAACCGCTCCAGTATTTTTGCCAAGAAGACCCTGAATAGTGTCACAAAAAGTCAAACACAACTGAATAACAGCAATGCTTCTCCCTTCTCTAGAGCTGGGTCATTTCTGCTCCTCTCTCCTTCTGCCAAAAAAAAAAAAAAAGACATTCCTATGAATTCACATTCAAGTTTTCGTTGACTCGTTTAGTTAAAGACCCAAAGCAAAAATGGGATTTTTGTGAAGCCTTGAACCATGATTTTTTAAAATCACTTTTGTTGTTTTATTAGGTCTCCTTAAATGAGCTTTCTGAAGGTTCATCTCAGCGCTCACAGAACTCCAGGAGCTGGCCTGTCACCTCACCTGTCCAGGGCCAAAGTGCTTTCCAGTTCCCAGTGTGACCTTGTCCAGCTGTTGCCTCTGGAGCTGGGTTCAGGAAGCCTCCTTCAGGGGCTGCAGGTGATCCAATTAGGACTAATGGCATAGTGCTTAGAGTAGCTGTTTTCACTTCCTTCTTGGCTCCAGATGAGCCTTTTTCTAGGTCACTGTCAAACATTAAGCATCAGGAGCCATTTCCAAACCGCTGGCTCACCCGGTGAACTCAGCACCAGAGGCTCCATGTCCTTTAAAATCTTTGCTCCTTGACTCTGTGAGGATTTGTATTCCCACAGAGCCGAGGAGCAAACTGCAAAATGGTAGGGTAAATAACAGTAATAACTCCAACCCCATGTCTTACCTTAGGGTTAGGAGATCTAGTGCTATAACCCTCCAAATTTGACCAAGAAATAAGAAGTGCCTCGGGTCATGTTGGTATTAAGTAATAGAGATGGAATTTGAAGTCTTGACTCCAAGTATAGTGCCCTTGCTACTTGAGAATACAAAGAGAAGCAGAAATGTAATCCCTGCCTTCAGGGAGCTTACATTCTTTTTTATGTAAATAGTATTTTATTTTTTCCTATTACATGTAAAGATAATTTTCAGCATTCATTTTTTATAAGATTTTGAGTTCCAAATTTTTCTCCCCATCTCCAAGATGGCAACCAATCTGATACAGGTTATACATGTGCAATCATGTAAAACATATTTCTACATTAGTGATGTTGTAAAAGAAGAAACAGAACAAAAGGGAAAAAAACATGAAAAAAAAGAGAAAGTGAAAATAGTCTGCTTCAATCTGCAGTCAGACTCCGTCAGTTCTTTCTCTGGAGGTGGAGAGCGTTTTCCATCATGGGTCTTTTAGAATTGTCTTGGATCACTGTATTGCTGAGAAGAGCTAAGTCGATCATAGGAGATCATCACAGAATATTGCCGTTACTGTGTACAATGTTCAAAGAGCTCGCATTCTGATGGCTGAAGACAGCACGAAAAGATGGGGAGGCTACTCTCCCGGGAGCATGGCAGAGAAGGTTTGGAGAATCCAGAATACAACCTAGAAAGGAAGCTATGTCTGGCCTGGGCATCCTCCTGAAAATGTGAGGTTGTGGGGAAAACCAGCCAATCAGAAAGAGAGAAAGTCCAGGGTCATGAATGCATCCTGTAGAGAAATGAATACATTTCCCTATACCAATGAAATCACAGGTCTGGTTACCAAAAAAAAGACATATATTGCCTCCAAGATCATATATAAAATCCTCTTTCATTTTTAATCTTCACAACCTGTCCCCTTCCCACCAATCCAGTCTTCTGATAATTAATTTCCTGGGCATCCTCCTTAAGGTGCAATCCTAGGGGTCTCCAGTCCATCTTCTATGCTACTGCTGAAGTGATCTGACACCCTACTACAGCTGCCTGTCCCATCCCCTTCCTTCTTACTGAGTTCAAGGATTACCAAGCTAAGAGGCAAGAATCTCTCGTATTAACCCCAGTTGGCTAAATTCTATTTATTGGCTGTTGAGGCCAATAAGAGAGGGATCCAGAGGGGAGCTGAGCTCTCTCCATAGTGATGTTCCACAAAATAAGGACCAAGGGCCAGTGCTCAATATAGGAATAAATTTGTTTGGCGTGGTTACATCCATTCTACGTGGAAGGCACTGTGTTAGGCACTGGAGATACAGGCAAAATGAAAAATTGTCTCTGCTCTCGATGAATCTGCTTTCTATGAGGGGCATATACGGTCAATCCATCAAGCATCTACAAAAGGTTTACCATGCACTGGAGGTACAAAGAAAGTAAAAAGCACAGTGCTTGCCCACAAGGACAACATGTTGTAATGGGAGAGACAGCATGCACTTACTTGTATGCAGAAGATAGGGTGTAAATGGAAGGTGATATCAGATAGAAAGCACTAGTGGTAGAGGATTTAGGGGTGAGGTGGAGAACCAGGAAGGCCTCCTGTAGAAAGTGGGATTTGAGCTCAATCTTGAAGAAATCCAGGGAAGGCAGGAGATGGAGAATGGCCTTGTAGGTTGAGCAGACAACAGATGCAAATGCATGAAGTCAGGAGAGAAAGTGCCCGGTCTGGAGTCAGAAAGATCTGAGTTCAAATGTGGCCTCAGACATTAGCTGTGTGACTCTGGGCAAGTCACTTAACCCTGTATGCCTCAGTTTCCTCATCTGTAAAATGAGCTGGAGAAGGAAATGGCAAACCACTCCAGTATCTTTGCCAAGAAAACCCCAAATGGGGTCACGAAGAGTTAGACACGACTGAAATGACTCAACAACAAAAGAAGGCCAGTGTCATTGAATCAGAATGTGCAGAAGGAAATTAATTGTAGAAGACTGGATTGGTGGGAAGGGGACAGGTTGTGAAGATTAAAAATGAAAGAGGATTTTATATATGATCTTGGAGGCAATATATGTCTTTTTTTTGTAACCAGACCTGTGATTTCATTGGTATAGGGAATGCAAGGCAAGGAAAACTCTCTAACCATATAGGTCTGAACCTGCTCTTCAATTTCATAGTCATAGACAGTTGTCAGAGGCATTGAAAAGTGACTGTTCCAGGGCCATGTGTCAGAGGCAAGTCTTGAACCTAGGACTTTCTGGCTTCCAAACCAGCTCTCTGTGCTCTACACCAAGCTGCTTCTCTGACATGTAAACAGACAAATATATATATATAACTTAATGAGGAGGGAAGCAACCCTCACCCCTAAATAGGGTTCAGGAAAGGTTACCTTTAGAAAACGACTCATGAGCTGAGCCTTGAACGAAGCCAAGAATTCCTAGAGATGAGGAAGGAATGCGTTCCAGGCACGGAGGAGGGAGTGTGACATTCAGGCAATGGGAAGGAGGACAGAACAGAGAGAACAAGAAGGAAAACAAGGTAAAATAAACCAGGGGATTTCACCCAGACTTTAAATGGCGCTCTGTTTGTAGTTTACCTTAGGGTCATATACACCTTCAGATCCAGCCACTGGAGCTTGGGGAAAACAAACAAGGCCAGCTCTCAACAGAACTTGACTTTTCTTCTTGGCTGTTGAATTTTCTTTTTTTCTTTTTCTACTGAGCTTTGGAGCCTCAAATGTCTGGTTTCCTTTCTTCTGCCAGCCTCATGCATACCTGGGGCTACTTGGAGTTTTAATGAAGCCTGAGAGCTCTTCAAACCAGAAGTAAAGAGGACACAGTAGAGAAAACCTGATTACCGAGACTGGCTGTCTGGTATCAACTGCTTCCTGTCTCTGAGCAGGATGTGCTTTTGGGATGATGGTGGCAGCTGTGAATACTTTCAAGGGGAAAATGTTCTGTATGCCGCTGGAGAATTCCTTTGACTCAACAGCTAAAAGAACTTCTCTCTCTCTGGGGGCCAGTTTTTAATTAATTTATTTATTTTTATAAAGTGAAAGTGAATTTTGAGTGTTCTTGAAGACTCGAGGTGACTCAGCGGAGATTATACTGAGGTTTTTATGGGGACGCATTATAGATAAAGTGTATACCTGACAGCTCTTTAATGGGATTCAAGATTTATCTGTGTATGGAGAAGATAAATTGAGATTTTATGAGAGGTGGAATTCTCTGAAGACTCTTAGAGCTGATTTCATCAAAGTGCCATTCTCTCTTCCTCCAGTCTGCTGTTTAAAGGGAGTTGTTCAACTCTGACAAAATTACTCAGTATGTGAAAAAAGTCTCCAGAATGGAGCACCTCATTTTCTGCCATTCTAATGCTGGAGTTCAAGCGTGCTCTCTCTCTCTCTTTCTCTCTCTCTCTCTCTGTTGTGCTGTCTCCCTATCTCTCTCTGTCTCTGTCTTTTGCTCTCCCCCTCTCCTCTATCTCTGTCTCCCTCTTTGACACTCTCTTTTTATCTCTCTGGCTCTCTCACTGTCTCTGTCTCTTTTGCTTTATCCCTCTGTATCTCTGTCTTTGTCTTCCTTTCTGGCTTTCTCATTGTCTCTGTCTCTTTTGCTTTATCTCTGTCTCTCTCACAGTCTCTTTTGTTCTGCCTCTGTCTCTGTCTCTCTGTCTTTCTCACTGTCTGTCTCTTTTGCTCTATCTCTGTCTCTCACAGTCTCTGTCTCTTTTGTTGTCTGTCTTTCTCACTGTCTCTGTGTCTTTTGCTCTATCTCTGTCCCCCTCTGTCTTTCTCTGTCTCTGTATCTTTCTTTTGCTGTCTCTCTCTCTCTCTTTCTCTTTCTTCCTCTGTCTCTGTCTCTCTGTTTTTCTCCCCCCTCACTCTCATTTGTTCTACCTTTCTCCATCTGTGTCCCCTGAAGAGCTGCTGGGTACTGACTTAAAGGCAGTGTGAATCAACAGAGAGCCCTGGATAAGGGAGTTAATTCAAATCCCGGGTCTACCACCTAATGTTTGTGTTAGTTGGGCCAAATCACGTCCCTTGTCCTCAGTTTCTTTATCTATAAAACTGGGATGGAGAGCTCCTTCCACTTCTAAATGAATGATGCAATGCTAAGACAGTTCCAGGGTATGAAGATCTCTCTGTTGACTGGGCAGTACTGCTTTGGCTCGTTTCTTGAGAGATTGCTGTATGCTACAGTGGGAAGAGAATTGGTTTTAGATTCAGAGGACCTGGATTCAAATCCTGCCTCTAATGATTGTTCACCTGTGTAACCTTGGACAAGGCAGCTAGGTGGCTCCTTGAATAGAGCTCTGGGCCTGGAGTCGGGAAGACCCGAGTTCATATCTGGCTCAAACATTTAATACCTGTGTAGCTTTGGGCAAGTTACTTAACCTTGTTTGCCTCAGTTTCCTCATCTGTGAAATGAGCTAGAGAAGGAAATGGTAAACCACTCTAGTATCTTGGCCAAGAAAACACTATATGAGGTCATAAAGTGACTGAACAACAACTTGGATAAGTCGAGACCTCTCTGGGCCTCAGTTACCTTATCTTTAAAATGAGTGGGTTGGAGCAGCTTGGTGGTTCAGCGGATAGAGCATTGGCCTTGGAGTTGGAAACACCTGAGTTCAAATCTGGCCTCAGATGCTTAATATGTGTGTGGCCCTGGGCAAGTCACTTAACCCTGTTTGCTTCAGTTTCATCATCTGTAAAACAGAGATTACAATAGCACCTACTTTCCACGACTGTTGTTGTAAGGATCAAATGAGATAATTGTAAATTGCTTAGCACAGGGCCTGGAACATAGTAAGCGCTATCTAAATGCTATTATTGTTGCCAAGCTCTGAGAATACAGGTGGGAGTACAAGACATTTCCCTGCGCTCAAGGAGCTCGCATTCTAAAGGGGGCAGACAACGTGAATTCAGCTGCAAGTTAGATGGAAAGCCCCAGTTGTCCATAGGGTGCAGTAACACAGCAGGTGGCAATGCATCTTCTTTAAAGTAATTTCCATGGATAAAAGCTTCTCTCTGTCTGATTTTGAATCGTGTGCACTATCAAAGACTCTGGCAGTAAGATCTTTCCTCTCCTGGATGTTGAGGCATGGGGGTAAGCCAATAGCAAGTTTGGCAGTCTGTGTCAGAGATATCACACATGGCCTGCATTCAGCTCACAACACTGCCAGGAAGTTGGACCAAACCAGATTAAAATATGATTGGGAAATGTTTAACAAAATAAATAAAAATACAATGAAACATAAATAATGTCACATTTAAAGTTATTTCAGTAGGCAGCCCACAAGGATTCTTATGTATGAATTAGTGGCCCCCGTTTCTATTTGAATTTGACACCACTGGTCTAGGGGACACTGCTATTCCCAGGGATCCTGGGCTCATCCGTCCAATGGTTGCTGTTGGCCAGTAGTTGATGTTTGTGGTAACAGGAAAGGTAGGTTCCTTTTCCACAAGGGTAACTCCTCATCAGTTGGTCCCCATGGGGTCAGGACCTACAATTTAAGAATCACTGAGGAGTTCTCGAGTGGAAAAAGTTTAAGCAGCCCTGCTAGGTAGAGCTCTAGGCCTGGAGTCAAGAAGACTTATCTTCATGAGTTCAAATTTGGCCTCAGGCACTCAGTAGCTGTGTGACCCTGGGTAAGTCACTTAACCTTGTCTGCCTCAGTTTCTTCATCTATAAAATGAGCTGGAGAAAGAAATGGCCAATCATTCCATTATCTTTGCCAAGAAAATCCCAAATGGGATGATGAAGGGTCAGACACGACTGAAAAACGAGTGAACAACAAATACTAGAAATTATTATTTGGAAAGTTATTTTCATAGCTGGGTGAAGGATGGAATTGAGAGGAGAAATGCTAGAGTTAGAGACCCTAGTTAGATTCTATTATAATAGCCCAATCGAAAGATTAGGAACTAAGGCAGAGAGTGATAGTGGGAGTAGAGATGAGGAGCTAGAGTCCGTAAGACTTGGATATAAGGGGCAGAGGAGGGGTAAGAGGATTCACAATTATTCTGATGCTTCAGTCCTGAGTGGCTGAAAGGATAAGCTCGAAGGATGGACAAGTTTAGGGAGAGAGTGGATCATTTTCATTTTAGACACTTTTAAGTTTAAATGCCAATGAGATATCCAAGTGGAGATAGTCGGGAGGCAGTTGGCGATGTGGGACTAGAATTTTGGAGTCGGAATTAAGACTGGATTTAGGAATCATCTGCATATAAAGGTAGTAAATTGAATGCACTAGAGTGAATGAAAATGACACAGAGGAGAGAGAATGTCCTGTGAGCAGAATCAAAGAATAACAGAAGTTTAAAGTTGAAAAGGACCTCACGGCCTATTCATGAAAAAGAATCCTCGACAAAAGATCATCCATCCAGAATTTGTTTGATTACCTCAAAAGAGGTGGAATCACTACTTGCTCCACAGGGCAGAACCAAAATCAATGGTTTCATTCATTCATTCATTCAAAATCAAAAGTTTCATTGAGGTAAAATTAAACTTTATGTAGGTTAAAAACTCCCTAACAGCAAGGTCTTGGAGCAGTGAATAAAGCACTGGACCTGCATTTTAGCTATATTAATGTTGGCTACTATTATTATTTTGATAACTATTTCAATATAATTAGGATTTTTGTAATCCTATGTATTTTATTTTATGCATTTTAAAACATTATTCTAAGAAGGGGTCCATAGCCTCCACCAGACTGTCAAAGGGGCCCATAACACACAAAAAAGTTAATAACTTCTGATCTGTAAAATACAGATGGACTTAAAAGTCTCTGTCTACTTTTAAACCCTATATTCCTATGAAATATTCCAGATCTAATATCCTGTGACTGTATAGTATCCTCCTACTTTTAAATCCTGTATTCCTATGAAAACTCTTCTACATTCTGTGACTGTATTCTCAACACTCGCAGCGTCATCCACAGGGGAGGGAAGAGCATCCTGGAGGACTCATCCTTAGTCTTTACCGCCCAACCATAGAGTTCTGTTGCTAGCTAGCCCCACCTCCACAACCTTCACTTCCGGTCTCACGCTCTGAAAGCGCGCGTGCGCACTACCTTCTTTCCTCTCCGAGCTACAGCCCCGCGACTGGCAGCATGGTAAGCTTCCCCCTCCAGGCGTAGGCCTCCCTCCATCCGCCGCCATCTACCCCAGCACCGGCCCCTTTCTGACCCAGAATGCCCCCGTCCTTCTTCTCCGGCCTCTGCCTACTCGCGTTACCCCATTCCGGCCCTCTGCCGCTGGGGTGGCCTTTGCCCCGGGACCAGGCGCGGGGGCCGGGCCCGGGGAGACGCGCGCGGCCTGCCCGGCCTGGAAGGACGTAGCCCCGCGCGTGCGCCTGCGCCCCAGGAGGGCAGGGAGGGGTCCGCGGAGCGTGCGGAGCCCTGGCACGGTTTGGGGGCAGTGGCAGGGCCGGGGAGCGGACCCCGGCGTCCGAGGGCGGGTGTGCCCAGAGAGGCTCGGGAGGAGACTGCAGGTGGCAGAGGAGGAAGAGGGCCCAGGCCCGGCCACCCACCCGCTGTGTCGGCAAGTCTGGTCTTAGCGAGGGCAACAACACTGCCGGGGTTTTAAACAGCCTGCTTATGCCCGGCGTCCAGCCGGTCTGGAAGCATTTATTAGGCGCTTATTATTTGCCAGGCTCTGAGCTTAGGTGGCTAGAGTGGAGTCAGGGAAACCCGAGTTCTTAGATACTTGCATAAGTTCCTCCACCATCCAACTCAGTTTACTCATCTGTAAATTGGGAATGATAGGTGGCAAAGTGGACAAAGTGCCGGGCCAGGGGTCAGGAAGACACTTTTAGCTGTGTGACCCCAGGCGAGTCACTTGTCTTTGCCTCAGTTTCCTCCTCTTTAGAATGAGCCGTAGAAGGAAATGGCAAGAAAACCCCAAATGAGGTCATGAAGAATGGGACAGACTGAAACCACTGAACAGCCACAGGAATGAGAGTGATGATAGCACCGACTTCCCCGAGGAGCTGTTAGGGTCAAGTGAGATGAAATTTATAAAAAAGCTGTACGGTTGCTAGATGCTGGGGGAACGCAAGGAAAAGCAAGGGGGAAAGGCCACCAACTACATAGACACACACACACACATACACACGAGAAATCGGAGACAGCTAACAGAAGCACTGTTTGGGCCTTCACTGACTGAACCATAAAGGATTATGTAAATTGTGAAGGGTTGTTTATATGAATTTATATAAACACGTTCGTACAAACATAAGGGTGATTATATAAATGTTAAGTTAGCAGTTGAAGCTCTTTGATTCCTTAGAGTGGGAGCAGGGTTGTCATCTCCAGGCCCCTTTTGGGATCAGGTAATAACTCATGGTACTAATTTAAGGTGTACAAAGTATGTTACATACGTTGGACCCTCCCAAAACCCCCTGTGACAGGAGTAGCTTTTCATTTCACTTTT
Source organism: Phalanger gymnotis (assembly GCA_028646595.1). Taxonomy (NCBI): domain Eukaryota; kingdom Metazoa; phylum Chordata; class Mammalia; order Diprotodontia; family Phalangeridae; genus Phalanger; species Phalanger gymnotis. Next base: position 53,624,723 of record CM053626.1, on the reverse strand, counting down.
GATTGTAAGCTCCTTGAAGGCAGGGACTGGTGGTTCATTTGTTTTTTTTGGCCGTGTATCATCAGCACTTAGTTCAGTGCCTGAAACTTAGGTGTTTGATAAATGTTGATTGATTGATTGATTACTGCCTGAACTTTCGATTCCAATGCATATTTCTGATTTTGGTATTAGTAGAGTTACCTGGGAGCAATGAGAGGTTAAATGACTAGACTGCTAGGGTCACATAGCCTAGTATGGATCAAAGGCAGAATTTGTACTGAGGTCTATGCTGACCAGCTCACCTTTCGGGTTAGTTTCCACTATATCATGCTTTATTTTGATTGCTAATGAAATAAAATAATAGCCAGTATTTTATAGTGCTTTAAGATTTTAAAAGCTCATTACAAATATTTCATTTGATCCTTACAATAACCTGGGAGGTAGGTCCTGTTATCCCCATTTTGCCGATGAGATTGAGGCAGACTTGTCTAGGGTCTGCCATTTAAATTCGGAATGCACGAGGCTGGGTTTGACCTCTGGTCTTCCTGACACCTGGATGTCTCACTTTATCCGCTGTGACACCTAGAAACCCTTCCATAGTCAGTCTTTAGTACTTGGTTCTCAACCCTAGATTACAAGGGATTGTTGAATCTTAATCTCATTAAATTATAAGCTTCTTATACCTGTTAACAAGTTCATTGTTTAAATGTTTTATTGAAATTGGACCATCACAGGCTAAACGCACCAAGAAGGTCGGGATTGTTGGTAAATATGGAACACGTTATGGTGCATCCCTCAGAAAAATGGTGAAGAAAATTGAAATTAGCCAGCACGCCAAGTATACCTGCTCCTTCTGTGGCAAGGTGAGTAACATGAGGAAAGTGACTGTTTTAACTGCTCTTAGAGCTTCTCCCAAAGTATTGTTTTTCTGCTCTCCCCCTTGTTTTTAATTTTTAAAAATAATCTTTTTAAATTATAAGTGCCTTTGTGTCTGACACCGTACAAAGCCTTAGGGATAGGAAGAAAAGACTTGCCCTGAAGAACTTACATTCCGAGGCAGAGAAGATTAAATAAAATTTGGGGTAGGATCACAGACAACTTGGGGTTATTAGGAAAGATCCTGTGGTAGCATTTGAGCCCACCCTTGACAGGGACTTAAGGAATTCTAGGGAATTGGGAGGGTGAACGGGGGGAGCACATAGGGCAGGGGACACTGAGCAAAGGCACAGAAGTGGGAGATGGAGCTTGATAGAGCAAATAGCCACGGTTGCTTAGGTTAGAGCTTTTTTCTCTTGGTTCTCCGATATGTCTTTTAGTTATCAGATGTGAAAGGTGAGGCAGTGTACAAGAAAGTTTGCTGTTCTTAAATTCCAGCTCTGTCTTTGCTATACCAGTCATTTAGCCTCTGTAAGCCTCAGTTTCTTCTGCAAAATGGACACAATGATGCTACTTGGCTAAAAGTTGTTGAGAGAGTGCTATATAAATGTGAGTTGTTAGGAATGAGGCTAAATTTAGACATTAAAGACTTAACTGGAAAATAGCAAAAACATTATATTCAGAAAAATCATAATAATAAACATTTGTTGACTAGAAGTTTAGAAAGACAAGATACCTAATTTGGAGGTGTGGGAAGAAGAGACATTCTAAAGGAAAGCTGACAGTCTTGCCCTTCACTGAGCATCACACCAAACAGCTATTAAGAGAGCTGAAACAATTCATTGTCTTAATTGTTTAAGGGTGGAGGTTAGTTCATGTGGGAAATTTGTTTTTTTGTAGACCAAAATGAAGAGACGGGCTGTGGGTATCTGGCATTGTGGATCCTGTATGAAAACTGTAGCTGGTGGTGCATGGACCTACAAGTAAGTCAGTTCACGGGGTGGGGTTTGGGAGGGATGGGGTTGGGTGGGTGTGTATGAGAGAGAGATAGAGATATCTAGTGTGAAGTGCTAAGAAGGTGCTTCACAAATAACATACAGGAGGCAATGGAGTTTCCAGGTTAATTCTTGATCTGGTCAGACAGTAAGGACAGGAGGACAGCTTCAGAGGGGTTAATAATCTCACTTTAGTCTAGTCTTCTCAAAGGGAGTGTTGCTGATAGTGGGAGCACCAACTCCTGTGGCATTCTCTAATCACCCTTCTAGAAGGAGCCGTTGAAAATATAGTAGGAGCTACAACACCTATGGGATCCCCTAAGCCTCAAGGGGGGGGTGCCAGTCAAGGCACACACAGCATTGCACTGTTACATTTCTCTATTGGTTCCCCACTCACTTGACCAGGGCCCATCTGCTTTATCAGGCAACAGGCAACAGACAAGGCATATTGCTAGCAATAGCCTCACAGAATAACTTTAGTAATATCATTTGGCGCAAGTATAGTAAGTAAATATCACATGTCAGCCCTGTATCTCACTGCTCAGTCTCAGTAGGACTGCCTATCACTATAATTCTAAGAATTACTATCTAAGAACCTTGGGGGTATTCTGGGAGTTTCTGTCTAACACCTGGAAACTAGAGATTGCCATGGCCATAGATCCTGGGAAACTAAACTCTAAGAACATAATCCTCCTTACATACTGAAGATTAGTCCAGTGGGCCCTGAGAAGAAGGGTGTCATCTTTGTGAATGTAAAGAAGCAATTGTGCAGGTCTATAGATGGGGAAGCTGTATTGTAGGATAGTTTATATGGGTCAGAACTGGGACTCCTTTAGAAACTGCTGATATGTTAAGCCTTTGTACAGGCTGTCCCTTATGGCTGCTGTGCACTTAATTCCTGTCTTCACCTGCTACATGAGGCCCTTCTTGATTTCTGCACTATTTACTCCCTGAAATTACCTTTATTTTCTTGGTATATGTTTTGTTTATACTTCTCTCTGTGTGTTTTATCTCATAGTGTTAGCTCCTTATGGGGCAAAGATGCTTTTTGTCTTTGTATTCTTAGCACCCGGCTATTAACACATGCTTGTTGATTGTCTCTTATGTCTTAGTTGTATTAAGAAATCAAGAGGCCAAGGGACTCAGCAGTAACTTTTCAGGATTCAATTGAGTCCAGCCCCATCGAATCAGAATTCTTATCACATACAGAATATATGTTGCTGGCAGTTTAGTTAACCTTTAAAAATACTTCTGAAAGATTAGAGGTGACCCCAATTTAATGATTGAGAGAATTTGAGGGTCTCCATTTTTAAGTGGAGAGGAAAAGAGAAAGGTATCCCCTCTGGTTACATAGCAGGGAAAAGAACATTAGAGGTAGCTGGCTCGTCAGTGAGAATTAGGTTATATTCATAAGGAAGTAGAGTCCTTGAAAAGTAAGGCATGCTATCTAAACTGGAAAAACTTAATTCTGTTTTTTGTTGGAAATATTTGTCAAACATTACACACTTTTTTGGTAGCTGAGGGATCAGCCTGACAGTTTTCTTAAGAGTGAGTGAATGACAGGTAAATTTGGGTAGTTTTAAAACATTTTCAAAAACATCCAGCACATGTTTTTTCCAGCTTACTGTTGAAGATCTCTAAGCTGTCAACTGAGTCAGAATAAGGCTGAGAGTGTGTGAAAAATGAAGTCTTTCTTAGTTAAACTGTTCAGAATGTTTAAAATTGGTTTTTATAGACAAAGCATTTAAAAGTGATTGCTAATGCTATGCACTAACAATTCTTCTCTTCTCTGCAGACCTGCTTCTCTTAGGCTCTTTTCATTCCAATTTGCCACTTCTCTATTCTGGTCTGATAAATCAGATGCACAGGATTGTTTAAATTGTGCAGAAATTAGGAAACATTGAGGTGTGAATGAGAAAGCTTTTTATGACTGCTGGACACTAGAAAATTTTTTAAGCTCTGTTGGGAATGGACCCGTCCCACTTCAGTTCCATTCTCTTAGCATTCATATATATTGAACACAGCAAGACATATAGCCTTGGTCACTACAATAGGGGTAAAGATGTAAAGGAACTGCTCTTATTAGAGTGCTGTTATGAAGAGTCAAAATTAAAATAACAATCAAATATTAAAAGGCAGAATCTTTTTACCACAGTGCTGTTTCAGTGCTAGCTCATAAAATTGATGTCTCCCTTCTGTCTTTTACCATTTGCTTATTTGTTTTCTGCTAGTATCCAGACCATTAGAAGCAATACTAGCATATGCTGTATAGTCAAGATTTTACCTTTCTGTAAAATGTTTTTAAAGATGTAGTCTCCAGGAATGGATTTTTTGAGTGTAATTTTGCATCTCTCACTAGGAAATCCCATAAGAAATCTTAACATTAAGATGAGACTAGCAAAGGCAGAATTTCTTCCATTTGCCATTTAAAGAGATTTCTAGTTGAGATTTCATAATATCCTTTCTTGTGTTAAAGTAGCTGTTTATGTTGGAAAATCTGACTCTGTTGCTTTTCTTTCCAGTACCACCTCTGCAGTCACAGTCAAATCTGCCATCAGAAGACTGAAGGAATTGAAAGACCAGTAAAATCTTCTTACCAAATACCTGCAGCCCATAGTCCAACAATAAATGGGTTAATTTATGGAATAAAAATCACTTTGGTTCTTAATAGTCATTCTTCGAACCTATTCATAATTCGCTTGCAAATAATTGGTTAGTACAGAGTAGGTGCTTAAAAAGGTGGTGGAGATACAGGGTTCTATTTTCTCGTGGAATTAGGTGATTGGAGGGAAAAGACCAACCTATACAGAGAACTATAATAATTAACATGCATTGGAAAATTGGACAGTCCACACAAACTACAATGATAATGTTTGTAAAGTGCCTGATAAATCTTGCAGCTCCCTATATTAACAATCCAGGTCTCAGTTCTGAGCCCAGTATTCTTAACGTTCTACCACTGGTTTGTTAAAAATCATTTGTCTGTAATAGTTGAAGGAAACACTTCTTGACAGATGGAAGTACAGGCTTGTATCCTGGGTCCTTGGGTGTTCAAGGGGTCCGTGAACTTGATGGTAAAATTACATCTATTTCAATGTAATTGGTTTCTCTTGTATAATATGTATTTTATGCATTGAAAACCATTCTAAGGAGGAGTCCATAGGCTTCACCTGAGTTTCCCCAAGGGGGTTGAGGTGTGGTCTGTGACTCAAAAAAAAAAGATTAAGAACCCCTGGTCTAGAGGATTAAATAGCAAGTGACTTCCTATGTCTGTAGCAAAAATGGTAAGATCTAAGTTTACTTTCTAGACTGTCAATTTCTAGGTGAATGATAGTATACATTAGATAGATACATATATGTAAATATATGCAAATAACAGTACTTTTGTTTTAAATATAATTTGTAAGGCCTGAATAGTTTTTACATTCATTTGGGAAAATTAGCAAGGCAGAAGGAAAACAG
>CM053626.1:53599863-53618911 GCA_028646595.1 Phalanger gymnotis | reverse complement strand
TCCTCCTCAGAACTGTCTCTCTTTGTGCTCTCAGAATTTCATTCTTTTAAAAATTTTTTAATTTGTTTTGTTCTGAACTTAAGAAATAAAGCAAGCATTTCCATACCATAGAATAGGAAAAAAGATGAAGCTGCAAATCTATTATATGCAACTTGCTATTCCTTTTTAAAAATAACATATTACATGAATTTGTATTTATTAAAATTAAAATATTATTCACCATATTTACTTTTATGTTAAACATATTTATATAATAAAGTTATCATATAACATAATTTTTCCCCTTTTTTCTTATCCTTCCCTTCTTCCCCCAAGACATGGCTACAATTGACACAAATAAGAATGTATAAAAATATGTATGTATATATGTATATGTGAAATCATTCTGTACCTACTTCTATTTATCAATTCTTTCTCTGGGTGCAGATAGCATCTTCCTTCACTAGTCTTTTGTAGTGAATTCGGGTATTTATAATTCAAAATGACTCTGTTGCTCCAAGTCTTTAAAAAAAAAATTTTATTTAGCGTTTTATTTTCCCCCAGTTACATGTAAAAACAATTTTTAACATTCGGTTTTAAAATATTGAGTTACAAATTCTCTCCCATCCTCCCTCCCCACCCCCTGCCAAAGTCATTCTTAAAATAATATTGCCGTTACTGTATACAGTGTTCTCTTGGTTCTGCTCATTTTGTTCATTATTATTTCATGCAGGTCTATCCATGTTTTTGTAAGATCATTGAGCTCATCATTTCTTATTGTGCACAAAGAATTAATATTCTTGAACGGCACCTGGGCTGATTTCTCCTTTAGAATGTTAGTCCTTAGGGTCCTACCTATCATCCCTCAGAATCATTTGAAATCTGCTCTCCCCAATTTGTCAGTCATGCTTTCCTTGACTTTCCTCTCCTCTATAGAAAGGCTTCAGCAAGGATAGCCTAGGACCACAAAGCATGGATGGCCTGGGAATTATACTGATGGAGAGAGTGTCTGAAATGAACATACTGGGTCTTCTCTAAAAAAAAAGTAGCTAACATTTACATGGTGCCTCCTCTGTGCCAGCGCTTTACAAATACTATCTCATTTGATCCTCACAACAACCCTGAGGCAAACAGGGGTTAAATAACTTGCTTAAGATCACAAAGCTATAAGTATCTCAGTCTGGATTTGAATTCTGTCCTCCTTGATCTTGGGGATCTAGGGCTCTATCTCCTGTGACACATACCTTCCTCCATCTACACAGACCACAATCCCTCTGTGCTTTACTAGATGGTTTTTGAAGAATTAAAATATTCAATTATTATTAGTTTAAAAATTAAATAAGAGTTAAAATATTAAAAAGAGTCAAAATATCATTCTCTTCATAGTTAATAGTGAGCCTCTCAGAGCTTAGCTAGGCTGATCTGCAGACCAAAGACACACAGTCCGTTATTGGGTTTGTATGAAAACCCTTTCCAGCTTTATGGGATCTGCCAGTGAATGTGTTCTGTTCTTATAGCTTTACTCATTCATCATGATGCTTCCAAGTAGGATTTTAATGCAGAATAATTCTATACAAGATATCCAAGAGAGGGTTAAGTACCAAAGACATGAAGATAATTTGAATCGTGTCGTCACAGTGGGGATATATCTTTGGTAACATACATCTTACTGGCTTGGGCTCACCCAATGTTGTGTTGGAGAAGATCCAGGGCAAAGTCCAAGATTCCCTGTGCATAGAGATGTCCTCCAGATACTCCTGTTTATGCCTGACATTGTGCAGGTTGCATCAAGCCTCAAGACACCGAAGAGTCTCCTGGACAAGATCTGTAATCCTTCAAAGGAACTTGTCCTGTCCACCCACACAGGAAAGATGAAGTATATGAAGGATGTCTATTGCTTGGATCTCAATAAGCATCTGAATAAACATCCCATAGATCTTTCCAACAGTATGTATATCTGGGACAGACAGTACATGTAAACAGTGAGCTGGGTCCAGGAAGAGTAGAAGACGCTGGAATATGTTCAGGAAATCGTAAAACTCTTGATCTGACCCATGCTTTCCATGAAAGCAAAGGCCCATCTTCTCAACACTAATATTTTACCACCATTGCTATATGACAACAGGAAATAAAACATCACTGCCTTCAATGAAATAAAGATGAATATCAGACAGAGGGTGCAGAGAGGCATATGGTGGGTGTGAGCAGGCTACATAACCCATGAGGAAAACAGGAGTCGAGGAATCATCAAGGAATTGTATAGCAGGAAGATAAGATGGGTTGATCTCATGTTGACGATGAAAGATGATGTGGACTGCTAGGGTGTTACCATTAGTACACCTGGGATACTGTAAGAAGGCATCAGGTACATTGGGTAGACCCCTTGTGGCAAACTTGGAAGAATATGTTAAAAGTTTCAGACATGAGTCAATTGCAATTTGCATGAATGGAGGGAACTTCTAAAATGAGGAGATCACAGATCTCTGCTGACTGCTTAAGGATAGAGTACTATTATCATTGTTATTATGGCAGAAAAGATATAATAACAAAACAGAGGAGGACCTAAAGATCTGTGCCCAAAAGCTGCCTATTGTATGTAGAACACTGCCTCAGGGATGTACAAAATATACATAAAGAGGGTACCTACCTTCAGGCACCTTATAGTCTAGTAAACAGCTAAGTCAGTCAGTTAATAAACATTTATTAAGGACCTACTGTGTGCCAGCCGTTATGCTAAACTGGAGATTTAAAAAGAGGCAAAAGATAACCCCTGTATCACTCAAGGAGTTCTTACTCTGATAGGGGAGACAACAAGCCAACAAGTATACACTGATAAGTTATATACAGGATAAATAGGAAGTAATTAAGAGGGGGAAGACACTAGAATTAGGAGAAAGGGTCCCTGTAGAAGATGGGAATTTAGTTGAGAATTAAGGAAAGGCAAGGAAGTTAAGCAGGCAGAGATGAGGAGGGAGAGCAGCCAGAGAAAATGCCCAGAGCTGAGATGGAGTGTTTTGTTAAGGGAACAGCCAGGAGACTGGTGTCACTGGATCGAAAATTATGTGATAAGGCATAAGGTATAAGAAGATTGGAAATTTAGGAGCAGGCTATACGTGCATTAGAGTTACAGGTGAAAATACTATGTGAAGGCTGAGGGCAAAAGTTATTAATGAACTTGGGGATATGGGGAAAACAAACCTTAAGAGAACAGATAGCATTTGAGTTGAGACTTAAAGGAAGCTTATTCATAAGCAAAGGTAGGGTGAAGAGCAATCCAAAAACAGAACATAGCACAAACAGGGGTGCTAAGATGGGTCAGTATTTGGATTATATATTTGCTGAATGAATGAGTTGGGATGGATGAGCTTCCTCAAGGAAAGATATGGAAACACAATAAATGATTTTAAAGGCTATTTCTTAAAAGCTCCTGTGTGCAGGACATTGTGTTGAACACTAGAGGGTGATGCAAAACAGGAAAAAGAAAGAAACGACTTCATGAATCTGCTTTTCCGCAACACAGCTCGATCTTAGGAGTAAGCAGAAATGCTCAACTTGGCTCGCCAGGGCCTGATGGTTAATGTTTTGATTTAAGAGATGCCAATTCATTTTTTTTATTTAATATACATCTAGATAAGGTTGTTGGACCCATAGTCCTGGACAGAGGGAGGAAGATAAATGTTTTTGGAAAGAGGTCTGTTTTATCAGAAGAAAGATCCTAAGAAGGGCAGATTAGGAGAGAAGAGACCAACTGAAGGCGGGATAGCCGCATTAGTCGGAAGGGGCGGCCAGTTAGAATATTGAACTCTCTAGAGTAATGCATGACTTCTGGTCACTTTAAGTCAATAATGTCATAAACAGAACTGGAGGGACCAATCCACTTTGCTAACAGAGCACTGCCCCCAGGGATGTGGGTGAGAGGGCCAATCGATTTTGGCGGGGTGCTATCTCAACGGCGCGATGACAACATCGATATCACTAGAAAGAGCCAATGAGAGAGAGTTGTCATCTCAGGTGAGTAGGTGGGTAAACTTTGGTCTAGCCGGTTATCCATGTATAGAGGCCCCCCAAACCACAGAGAGTCTCGGTTAAGCCCCCAGAGATAGAGACAGAGGATCAAGGGTCACCTGTATTTCATCTAACGTGATAGGGATCTTTTACTCAAATCTAGAGGCTCTGTTAGGTCATTATTGAATTAGCAAGGGGACTTAGAAAGAATATATAGAAATATATAACATATATGTGACATATATGTATACATATACTTACATACATTTATATATGTGTGTGTATATATGTATATGTAGAAAGAGAGAGAGAAGGTATAAAAGGAATACTGATATTAGACTCAGTATAATTATGCAGGTATCTTTCACTTTTTGCAAACCTTTCCAATGAAAAGAAATATCTGTATATGACAGATTTGTTTTGTAATCTCTTTGCAAATCTCTCCCCAGAGAGCTGTAACTAAGCTGTAACTAAGCTGTAACAAAGGATGATTGATTTAGGGTTGCAAAGTGCCTTGAAGATCTTTTACTTCAACCTTATTATTTAAGGAAATTGAGACCCAGAAATGACTCGTCCAAGGTCATATAGGTAGTTAATAGCTGAGTCAAAGTTCTCGTGCTCTTCCTGCTTCGTTGGATTAATTTGGGGTCTGAGGTTTCACACCAGTCCTTGGTAGCCATAAAACTTTCGGAAAGTTTTTTGCCCTTTCTGAACCGCAATCTCTTTATCTTTAAAATGGAGGTGATAATAATGGAGATGATAATATTTGTACTATCTACTGTACTGGATTGTTTCAGGGAAAGTACTTTATAAATCTCAAAGCTTAGATCAATGTGGGCTCATTATTGTTATAGCTTGTTAATATTAATACAAACTGCTTTCCATTTTTTCATGTTTCATGTTGAGTATTTTCTAATACCACTGTGTGGAAAACTAGAACAAATATTCAATAAGCTTAGAGAGGAATAAACCATGTTTCATACCTTTTCAATCTAGAGATTTTCAACTATCATAGAATTATAATGAATTAAGGGGAAAACTGAAAAGTTAATTTATGGCTTGGTGAATTAACAGACTTCTGTACCTTGGAAATTCCTAATATTTCTCTATTCATTGAATTAAAAATATTTGAAAGTTGAGGAATGGAGCATTCAAAACAATTCAAATTGTCGTGTGTGAGTTAACAAAACCAAACCTACCTTTCTTCTTCTAGGTTTGTCCTAAAAGAAACTTTTTCAAAAATGCAGTAAGATTTAGTGGATTAGAAGCTATTATTTTCTAGCTTTGCCTAAGAGTCAAACCAATTTAATATAAATTGAAAATTCATAATATCACTCAACAAATATTTATCCCAGACTTTGTACTAAGCTCTGGGGATACAAATTTAAGTACTGCCCCCAGGGAGCTTACTTTCTAATTCTGGAGACAAATCTCTCCCTCTCTCATCCCCTTCATCCATCTGTTACTAGGTGTTGTTGATTCTACCCTCTTAGGATAGAGTGCTAGATTTGGAGCGAGTGAAACAAGTTCAAATCTTGCATCAGACACTTAATAGCTATGTGATCCTGAGTAAATCCCTACCTCTATGTCTCAGTTTCCCTATCTGGAAGGTGGGCACAATAATAGCCACACACCTGATAGGGCCGCTGTGGCAATAGACTAGGGTCATATTTATGAAGCACTTCGCAAATCTCGAAGAGATGTTTGCTTTTCGTTTTCGAAGAGGGCCAACGATATAGCGTAGTCTTGACTTGTGGGTAAATTGGATTTAAGTAAGCCAGAGTGGCACAAAGTCTCCAGCCTCACTCTTCCAAAATCATCGAAGTCCAGTGGCAGGACAAAAGTAAGACGACTGGCTATGGCCCAGGATCCAGTGGATGACCTTGGTGTCTTCAACGTGTGACCAAGCTCTAAGTGCCCCATAGCACCTGCTTCAGCAGCCTTCATGGCCATTGGAACAGATTGTTCTCATCCTTCCATGCCACCAAGGAAGTCTTCACATGCTTAGGGTAGACACCCCACTGGCTGATGGGTTTGAGGCCTGTCGGTTACCCTCAACCTGGTTTAACTCGTCTGCCGCCACTGTTTTTACTGAGGAGTGGCCGCTGTACATGCTACAGCTTCTTGGAGACACAGGTGAAAAGTTGGGCGAAGGTAAGCACCAAAGGTGGATGAGCAGCTCTGACAAGGGCTCGGCGAGCCCTCGTTCCAGAGCTATATAAACGCTAGGTATTTACTATATCTAACACATCCTCCATCACCTCATCCCTGGACTATTGGAGTGACCCGCTGGTTGGTCTCCTTGTCTGGAGTCTCTCCCCACACTAGTCCTGCCTTCGTTCTTCTGCCAAAGTGATCTCAAATTTTTGTTCTGACTGCGTCGCTCTCCATCTCCACAATGCCCTTTACCCAAAAAACCTCCTTTCATTCTACAGAACCGGATATAAAATCCTGTTTGACTTTTAAAGCCCATCATAACCTATTCCTATACATCTTTGCACTTACAGGTTTCAGCTAAAATCCCACCTCCTACAAGAAGTCTTTCCTGGCCCTTCTCAAGGCTAGTGCCTTCCCTCTGAGATTAACTCTTGTTTACCCTGCAGATATCTTTTACCTACTTAGTTGTTTGCATACTGTCTCCCTCCATTAGAATGTGAATTCCTCGAGGGCAGGAACTGTTTTTCTCATTCTTTGTATTCCCAACCTTTAGCCCAGTGCCTGGCACGTAGTAATTGCTTATTAAATGCTTGTTGACTGGACTTTTTAACATCTAAATATAACATAGGTTTGCTCCGTCTCTACTCTCTGAGTTCTTAGGCTCAGGCGGGTTACTTCACAGGCCTCTCTCCTCTGGTACCCTTGGGGTATTGGCTAGAACTTTCACTGGCTGTGTTCCCATTCAATTTTAGGAATCCAGTGATTAGCACCCCAATTCTATTTAACCATTTAACAATGGATTAGCATTCACAAAGGAATATTTACTTCAAGGATATAGCAAGAATAAGCATTTAAACATTTTCCCCAATACCTTGGTAGTATAATCCCCTCTACCACCTGGGTCTTTGGTAGGGAAGGGGGATTAGGCTCAATTTAATTCCTACATAGCATTAATCCCACCAAGTTCAAGTTCAAAATTCCACTGGGTTAGCATCTGTGGACTCCTGGTTTCTTAGGACTGCTAGGCTGGCTTCAACATCTAGTCTGGAATCCTTGCCTCCAAGGTCCCCATGGCTTCAGCTTCTGGGTCAGGAGCTCCACTCTCTGCACCTAGAACTGAAAGGGACAAACAAAGCAAGAACAAAACCTTGATCCCTTTCTTAGGGGCCGCATTGCCTAAATTCAGATCCTCTCCTGCCTTCACCGCTACCATGAGTGAATGAATCCTTCATCCTTTGATGGAAAAAATACTGATCCCAACCACATGGTAGGCCAACACAAAATGTTCATACATGCACACCAGTTGTCCTGTCTCTCAGCAGCAGATCCGAGGCATCTCTATATGAGCGCCTCCATCTTAGGTGATTTGGGCATTCACTACCCTCCTCCTGTTAAATAAATAAATAGGATGTATATATACAACTATATATATATATATGTATGTATATACATATACATATATATAACACTAGGTATTACATATATATACACGTATGTATACACACATATGCATGTATATACACATGTATGTACACATTTATATACGTATATAACCTCTCTTTTTTCTCTCTTTTTCTCTCTCTGTCTCTCTCCCTCTTGCTGTCTTATACACACACACAGATACCTTCTGCTACCTTTTCTTCATCCCTGTCTCACATGATGATGCAGCTTTACCCCTTACCAAGGCTAACCTCTTTACTTGTTCAAGCCATCCGATTCTATCTCTTCTCCTCCCGCAGATTGCCTGCTCTGTCATCCCCACTCTTTCGCTTATTTTCAATCTCTTCCTCTTTTCTGGCTCATTTCCTACTGCTTACAAACATGTCCATGTCTCCCCCATCCTGAAAAAATCTTTACTTGATCTTTCCATCCCCACTAACTATCATCCTAGATCTCTTCATCCACAGTAGCCGCCTCCACACTTTCTCTCCACTAGCTCTTTTCTTAATTCATTACTATCTTGCTTCCGGCATTATCATTCCACCCAAATTGCTCTCTCCAAAGTTACTAATGATCTCTTAGTTGCCAAATCCAGTGACTTTTTCTCCGTCTTCATTCCCCATGACCTCTCTCCCACCTTGATCACTCTCTCTTCCTTGATACTCCCTTCTCTTTAAATGTTCATGACACTACTCTCACCTGCATTTTCGTCTATCTATCTGACTGCTCCTTCTCTGTCTCCTGGATCCTTCTCCTCCCTCTAACCCTAGGTATCCCTCAGGATTCTATGCTGGACCCTCTTTCTTCTCCCTCTATACTACTTCACTTGTTTGGGGTGTTCAGGGAAAACTAGCACCCCTGGGGTGAAAGCTTTCCAAGACTTTTTCATGGTTATGTATCCACCTTTGGTGTCCACTTTCACCCAACCCTCACCTGGGATTCTGAGAAGCTGTTAGCATATTCAGCAGCCACACTCCCGCAAATCATCTTGGCAGATGGGCTAAACCAGGTTAAGAGTAGCTGGCCATCCTCAAGCGTGTTGGTGAGTTAGGGGGGTGAGTTAGGAGGGTGTCTACCACAAATACGTGAATGGATGGCATCTTTTCCAAGGGTCATGAAAGCAGCTGAAACAGGCACTGTGGAATGCTTGGAGCTTGATCACATATTGAAGACACCAGCATCATCCATTCTGTCCTTGGCCATAGCCAATCATATTACTTTTGTTCTGCTGCTGGACTTCAATGACTCTGGAGGACAGAGTGAGGCTGGTGACTTTGTGCAACTCTGCCTGCCTTAAATCCAATTCACCCACCAGTCAAGATATCCCCTGTGATATCACTGGTCCTCTTCAAAAACTAAGGATGAACAACAAATGACAACAAATACAACAGAACTCTCTATTGCATGTCAACATTTCCCACTGTCAACTGCAAAATGTCTCCTAGAGAATGGGACTTTTCTGCCTCTTGGCTTGGATTACTTCTTGTATTCCACCAGCAATCTTTTATTTCCTCACAGATAACCATGAACCTCAGAGACAAGGAAGATTGCTTCATCATGACAAAATTTCTATACATTGCCACCATGCTATCTGGTGGAAGTCCTAAACTCTCAGATGCATCTATAGCAGAGTTCCCTGAATATTCGTATAATAGCTTTCACTCCTTTCTTAGGAATTACCATAGCTTCAGTATCATATGGCCTTTGGGACAGAACTTCTGTGTGCACATCAATGTTCTCTCCATGGTGGTGTAGGCAGAATTCACTGTTGACTAGTGCTGCCATCCATCTCTGGCAAGAGTATCTAACTTGGCATTGGTAAAAATATATCAGTAGATTGTTTTCAGGCCATGTCTGAAACTTCGATTCATCCATCTAGTCTTTGAACTCATTGACAACTCAGTTCCAAGTCAAGAGCTACAGTTTGTGTATAAGGTACCAGATCTCACCATCAACAAGTCGTCTGTTGACCAACACCATCAGTTAAATGGTGGTCTTTACTCTCCTGATATGACTTCTTTCAGATCCTCCAGGCTAGCATCTACATATAGAAAAAAAGACTTGTTTCTTATAGGCCAACACTGGTATGTGTTACAAACAACTGAGTTGTTTTTTTTTTCTCTCACATTTATCCATCCACTGATGTCCATTTGTTTTTATAGAGTTTAGAACAACTTAATTATTCTGCTCTCCAGTTTTGTTTCTCTTTAATTATATATCTATGAGTGAAGTCATTAAGTGGTTTAGTTGTAGCAGTGTAGTTCTTAACATACTTGCCATATTGATTACCAACTCTACAAAAGATTGAAGGCTGCCAGTTCAGGAGCACTTTTGCCTTCTCTGGGCCAGCATTCATACCTTACCATATCACACAACTCAAATACTTGACCAAGGCACTGTAAGGCTGGTCACTTATCAATGAAAAGTTTCAGACTAGCTTCCACTAATTGGCTCAACAGTTTTATTGGCCTTTTCTAATGATCTTACTGACTTTCCAAAGACAATTAGTTCATTGAAATTTACCAGCACTTCCTGGAAAATTGTGGCTGTGACTATTTTCTCTATCAGTCATTGGAAAATGGCAAATAATCCAGAAATATTCTGGGTAATGTGTTCAAATTGATAACAAAAATTCAAACAGAGGCCACCTTTTTATTTTATACTCCCAGAGGAATATGATAATCTCTACTGCTTAAATTTAATACTGAGAACTCCTGGCTGCCAAACAGACAATCTATCTTGAATATCAGTTCCAGGTTTAGATATTTTGTTCATAGCGTAGTCATCTGGACACCTATCTTTCCATTTTGTTCCGAAACACCATTATATGCAAAGCATATAGGCTGCTGGAATTTGTGAAGACACTACTGACCAATAATTCTGTTACATGGCTTCTAAGGTCTTCCATTGGAGTTGAAGGAATCTTCTTAGATCTTTCCCTGAATGCTCAGGGGTCAATCGTGTGGGTTCTGTGAGTTGCCCCTTAGGCACATCCAACATTCAACTCATGAAATGAGAACAAGCGTCTTCCTGTTGATCTCAAGGGATCTTTCCATTCTTCCAATCCTGGAAAGCCACCAAAGTAAAACTTTTCCAGAATCACTTCTGAGTTTGACAAGTCACTGCTCTCATGATGTTTGCTGCTACCAACACCTCTGACCTTCTGCCAGTTTCTACATAGGCTGCATAGATAGTCCAAGTGTGTATGTATTAGGTCCCAGCTTGTTGCTTGCAGTATCTGCTAGTGCTTTAAATAGGCTGAAACTGTTTCCATTCATTGCTGACATTCCAGTGAGAGTTGGTGGACCTAGAAATAACAAAGCATGGTGCCCACTTTCCTGTTGACACCAACTTAGGAAACTTCAAGTTTGCTCTGATGTATCTCAAATGTGGACAACTTGTTTGTTTTTTGGTCCCTTGGCCCAATAAATTCCTAGTCTTTTCAGTGCCTATAAAGGTATATTTCTCAACTGTCTCTCATAGAATTTCTGGAATATAATGGGCACTTGAAAGCTGCTGTCCAATATAGTATATTCCACATTCTCAACCTTCACTATCGCCTCTAATGCAATATGCTATAAGCCCAATAGGGATGGACCCATAGGGAATTGATGATGAGGTCCTTCTTACTGTTTTTCAGGTTCGGGGTGACTTCTTTCCTGGGACCATCTTTTTTTTTTCCTGATGCTTGGTCCTTGGAATCTAGTCTCTCACATATCAGTTCTATATCCTCTGACTGCATATAGGTGTCATGCATGTTTAACAAACAGCTCTCCAGAAGAGGGTAAGGAATGTGTGCAGGACACACTTTTAAGTTAAATCTGCATTATCAAGATTTTCTCCATCACTTTCTTGATTTTAGAAAATCACCAAAACAATAAATCACACCTTGATTTGTAGAATTTGCTGATTTCTGAGGTGCAATACACTGAAAATTTAATAGCCAATTCTTTTGAGACAGTTAGAAATGGCTCTAGCACCCTCCTGACTATACACAAGGAGCTGTTCCTGTGCTGGCCAGGGTTGGGCTGTCCTGAGTTAAATCCTCTTCATACAGGCACCTGTATGCCTACGTTCCATCTGAATTAGTGTCCAGCAACTGGTTGTACACGAAAATTAACTTGTGGCTTCTGTGGAGCATCCAGCCAATGAATGGCAATTGTCAGTTATGACTGTGAATCATTTCTCTATACAATTTTCCCAGTGTAATCTCACCTGCAGCCTCAGGATTTACTGTTACTTTATCAGTCTCTTAGTTGAACATTCACTCAATTTAAAAAGTCAAAGGGCTTTTCTCCGTTGACTAGAGAGCAGACCAAGTCAAGGTAGCACCAACTTTCTGTGAAATCCTACCACCACCACCACCACCACCACAGCCGTATTGCCTTTTTAGGTTTTGGAGATAATGCTTGCCATTTGATTCCAGACCTTCAAGACCTGCCCAGATCTCCAAGCTGTTCCTTTAATGTTTTCCATAAGGCTATTCCTCATTTCTTTTTCTTTTTTAAAATTTCTTTTTCAAATTTTCTTTTGTTTTTCTGCTCCTCTTTTCTAACTCAGTTACTTGCCAGTGCTTTAGCAAATCTGTCAAACGATCGATCCAAATTTCCCTTTTCTATCCTGATAATTTCTTTCTGGACAAGATTTCTTATTTGCACCTAAAATAATCCCCTTAACATGGGGGATGTAGAATTGGTCTTACTAGGGATGGGGAACCTGCTGCCTCAAGGCCACATGTGGACTTCTAGGTCCTCAAGTATAGCCCTTTGACTGAATCCAAACTTCACAGAACAAATCCCTTTAATAAAAGGATTTGTTCTATAAAACTTGGACTCAGTCAAAAGGCTGCACCCAAGGACCTAGAAAGGCTACATGTGGTATTAAGGCTACAGGTTCCCCACCCCTGGACTTTTACCTATGGGAAAGATTTCTTTTTTTGACTTAAGAAAATACCTGTTTGTTTTTTTGTTTTTGTTTTTTTTTTGTTTTGTTTTGTTTGGTTGGCAAGCCTTTTCTTCTCACGAAGGCTTCTGGTGTTTTAGGAAAATTTTTCCCAGAGGAGAAGGAAATTGAGATGAGTTTCTAGGTTCTCTTTTCTACTATCAGCTTCTCTGGGAAACTGTGGAATGATTAGGTGGGTCTGGTAATTCACAGAATGCCCACTGGCTTGGGAGGATCTGGTGCCTACAGAGAGAAACCTGGGACAGCATAGCTCCTCCATGTGTGAAAGGTAAAATGTTTATTTCTGGAAGAGTCTGTAATGTGGACTGGAAATACATTGGAGAGACTGACACATGCATAGACATTCAGTTATCGGTTCTGTTCTATTAATCCATCATTAGGAGGAGCCATTTCTATATGACTGCATAGTCTGAACTGGAAAAATCTTCAAAAAGGCTAAATCAATCTCAGCTTAATCTCTTTTGGCATATTGTCTTTGGCTGCATTTGTGGTTGTAATCTTTTTTTTCTCTCAGAGTCCAAGGAGAAACAATGCTGTAAAGAGAGGGGCCTTCTCCCCATCAAGGCCATGTGTATCTAAAAATGGAGCTTTAGTCCTTAGCTTCTGCATTTATTATCTTCCATTCTAGGGGGAAGGACTGGATCCTAAGCTCTTGTACATTTTGAAAGGTCAGGAAGGTGAATGTCTGGGCTTTCCAGTGTCTGGGTTTCCAGCATTGTTGCTGAAAGGAGCAAGGAACAGCCTTTGGGAGTGACCAATGGGACTCAGCCCAGCTGTAGTTGGGACCAGGACTCATCTGACAACAAAGCTGTATTTGAATATGAACTTGGTGGGGCCAATGCTATGTAGGAACTGAGCCAAGAGTGAACCACTCTCCTCAAAGACTGATGTGAATTAAGGGGAGAATGTGTCCCTGATGTGCTGGGGTGGGGGTGGCAAGCTTGTATACTTTTGTTATGCATTTATCTTTGAAATAAACATCCCTTTGTAAAAGCTAATTGATATTAAATAGTTAAATGGAACTGAGACTCTTCTTAGCAGTTCCTGACAGTGGAGAGAACATAGCCAGTGAGGGTTCAAGCCAACTACAGTAGA
This sequence comes from Phalanger gymnotis, assembly GCA_028646595.1. Classification (NCBI taxonomy): domain Eukaryota; kingdom Metazoa; phylum Chordata; class Mammalia; order Diprotodontia; family Phalangeridae; genus Phalanger; species Phalanger gymnotis. The sequence goes on along the minus strand of CM053626.1, from coordinate 53,605,273 downwards.
GAAGAAACAAACCACAAACCCTCGGGGTACCCTAGAACCTGGACGAACAGATGTGTCTGGTCTGGCTTGGGGAGAGCTGGCCAGAGCATATGCACCATATTGCGCTGACTTATTTTATAATTCTCTAAATAATTTATAATTCTTGGTGATTTTTAGAATGTTATTATCAAGAGACTCCTGTCTGTTTCTCTGCCCATTATATGACAACACATTGCAATCAAGTCGGCTTCAGATTGGTCCAAAATAATGCACGAGATACTAAATTAAGCATTAGAAATTCAGTAGTATACGATAATAACACCATGAACCAATGGCTGTGTGCGTTTAACACACAGCAAATAAAAAATCAGGAAGGCTAATTAGTGACAACACAAAATGACACGCACAGAATAATGGGGAGGTAGTTATGATAACTACACTCATATACCAACAATTAGTATATAACTAGGCACTAAATAAGTACCACTTACATATGCACATAATCTCATGAAAACACCTACTTAGTGCATTAATCAGCAGCATCAACAAGAAACACTCTACATTACAATCATACTATGAATACAGTAGCAGAATTTCGAAAGTGGAAGACTAAAACAACTACAACACGACTAAAATCAGATTTAAGGAAATCAGGACTGGAAAAATATAATTTCAGTGAATTAAAAACTAAGCAAATAAAAAATAGGAAAGGTAAAAAGAAATAAAATTCTCTCCAAATATGCAAGAAAACCTGGGTTAAAATTTATTTCAAAATCCAAAAGCACCAAGGAAAAAGAAATCTTTCACAATGAGAGTGTTTCCAGTGTCTCTGAAGCAAATCTGTTTAAAAGGCAAGCAACAACAAAACAGAATGTAAAATATAATTTTAAAATTCCCAGACCCTGAGAATCTTTTTCAAAAATTCTAAGCAAATATTCATACTTAAAAGTCCCTGGTAATAGCGGTGGGAGGGGTGGGGTGGGGAAGGTGTGCCAACCATGAGAAACAGGGGCCTTGAGGGGTTGGCTCCTCAATATTAAGCAGTGTTAGCAGCAAGCTCGTTGACTTTGGTGCCAAGGGACTTTTAGGCAAAAATTTCACCAATCTTTTACCTTGTAGGGCTCTTAACTGGTTTTCTTAAAATCTCTTTATTTCACTGGGTTCAAAAGAAAAAGAAATCTGGAGTGTGACCTGAGTATTCACATAAATCCATACATACCAGATATACTTTCATCAGCTCCACCCCCAGTCAGACTCTGCTAAAGGAAAAACAAGACAAAACAAAACAAAACAAAACTTCTTTTCAGAGAGTTTGGCTTCTCTCTCGATCTTGTTTTGAATATTCGTAGTCACCCAAATTTATGTTATATAGCCATCTAGGTTTCTTAATAACAGTTTCAAACAGATTAGAAGCAAGCTTGAGCAGTTAAAGGAATAATGTTTTCAAATAACTAAGCTGTTTTGCCTTCCATAGGGAGGAGAAAAATATCTTCCCCCTATACCACTTTTCACATTGGGTAAGAGTGGAAATGGTAGACTAGGTAGACAGAGAGTAGTTTCCCTGATTCAAGAATGCAGTGAAGGAAGAAACCAATGCTTTGGAGGTTTAGGTGTCTTACCAAACCTACCGTTTGTTGGTCTGTCCATTTTGACTTGTTCCCACTTTGGGTTCCTACTTTGCCTCGGTTTTTCTCTGTTCCCCACCTTGCCTGGTCAGCACCTCGGGTCCAGTCTAGTCCAGTCCTCCTCATTCCCGCTGTCCTCTTCCCTTCCCTGCTCCCACATCCTGGCAAGAAATGAGAAATCCTGGCCAACATGGATGCCAGCCAATATGGATTCTTTCTCCGTTCTCTGTCTTCCTATCTGACTGCCCAATGGAAATCCTTTTAAGGTGAAAAACCATGGAAACATGCCTGTCCAATAACAGGTAGAAACTTTTGACCCACCAAGTCCCCATGGTAAAGGCTGAAGGGTAATCTGTGCCTAGACAGGGGCTATTATGTCTAGCATTTTAAACAAATGGAATGGATGAGTTCAGAGGAATGCATTTTCCTCCTAGTGACTGGGCTAGTGAGAATAGGCCTGATCTAGTCAGTACTGTTTAAAACTACTTTTCTCCTCTTAATATGTATGCCTTTAATTTTATTAAACAATAATTCAATAAACATTTATTAAATGTCTACTATATGCCAGGCACTGTGCTAAGCTCTGGGAATACAAAAAGAGGCAAAACACAGTCCCTGCCCTCAAGGAGCATGCTATCTGATGGAGAGACAACGTGTAAACAAGTAGATACAAAGCAAGTTATATAACAGGGTAAATAGGAAATAATTAACTGAGAGAAGGTACTGGAATTAAGAGGGGTGGGGGCTTCCTGTAAGAGGTAGGATTTTAGTTGAGACTTAAATAAAGCCAGGGAGGTCAGTAGACAGAGTGGAGGAGGGAGTGTTCCAGGCATAGGGGAGGAGGGCAGCCAGGAGGCCAGTGTCCTTGGCTCGAAGAGTACATGTAGGGGACCTTCCACCAAAGAGGATGGAGGGAGAGAGTAGTCAATGTCTGAACTAAATTAGAGGTCTAATGAGAAAAGCTTGCCAGCATCAGTGGCCCAAAGATTCCCTGAGGATGAACACTCTGCTCAATCTTCCACATCCAGAGTCAGGGTCCATGTCATAGGTGCGTGTGAAAAGCAAAGCTCATCTCTAATTAGAAAGCTGATGATCACATCCTGGGCACACTGCCCAGACAGGTGGAGTGGGTTTTCATCACCGAGAAGATCGACGTGCGCCTTGTCAAAAGTTTCTATTTCCCTTCATCTCAGTGTTGTGCCAACGCTAAATCTACACCAAAGCGGGGCCCTGACAATCAATGATTCAAACATTCATGCCTGTGCAAAGTCAGAGCAGACCCAAAGAAGGAGCAGATGGGTTGTTGGAAAGTTTCTATTAAGCTCCCAATGCTGAGTGTAGACAAAATGGAAAGAGAGGAGCATATTGAATGAGAATCACACACTCTTTCCACTAGTTAGTTACTGGCTCAACATTATCAAAACTTATTTCTGGAAGGTGGAAATTCCTGTAAGAATGGAGGAATTATGAAAGGACAGTCTATTTAGTTTCATCTTCAGCAACGTGGCGGGGAGGGTGGTTCTCTACTCTACCCACGCTTACTTAGCACAGTGCTTGGCACATGGTAAGCACTGTGTAAATGCTAGCTATTATCATCATATCTGTGTTAGGGACCAGGGATCTGTCACATTGTGTTAGACCCCTGACTTCTCAGCGTAAGAGTAGTGCTAGAAATAATAAAATAAAAAAAAATTAAATTTGATCTGTGACTTCCTTGGTATGGGGAACTGGGTGAGGGGTTGGGTTCACTCAACCAAGGCCAATGGACACCTGCTCTGAAGTTTCCAGTCTTAGTTGTCTAGGGTGTTGAGCTGTTAAGTGACTCGTCCAGTCTCTAGCAGGCAGTCTCATGCGTCCAAGACAGGTCTTGAAGTCAGGTCTTCCTGATTCCAAGGCCAGCTTTTTAATCCACACTATACCACTGCTGACTCTCAAAAGAAGATTTAATTTTAAAAAAAGGCAAAAAGGACTGTGTGAAGTAAAAACTTTTCCATAAAGAACCAATGGCTAGCACCCTGGGAATAAAAGATTTTCATTTCTAGGAATACAAAGGAGCTGACAAAGATTTTGAGAACTTCATTTAGCAGGGGACCTCAGCCACAGACAGATCCAAGACAAGGATTTTGTTAGCATGAGAAAAGGAATGTGAGACTACAAAACAGAAGACATCGAGAAGAGCCCAGATGAAGACAGAAGGAAAGACGTGGAAGGATGTGTACAAAAGGCTGTGCCAGAAGTTCAGGGTAGGCCTGTGTAAAGACTGCAAAGAATTCAGAAGATTTTGTTTCAAAGAGGCAGAAAGTTGGCACCCAGGCTTCACTGAGACACATAGAGGCTTCTCTTGTGTCAGCAGAAGCCCCAATGTCTGACTCTGTTGCCCGGATATCAGAAATGCCTCTTGTTGCCAGGAGCGTTTGGAATCAAGAAGGGAGGTGAAGGCAGCACTTACCCATTTGGAGATGAGATCATTTGGGATTTGCCAGATTAGTAGTGGACAGTGGTAGGAGAACCAGTGCCAGATTATGAGGTGTTGGGTCCCCAACATATACTCTTCAAGCCAGGGACAGCAACAGAAGGCAGTTATCTGCTTTTTGCCTAATGTCGAGAGTAGAGAATGACACAGGATGCTAGGTGGTGAACAGGGCAAAAGGTGGCATCTAAAATGATTTCTGATCACTTCAGAATGATCTTACTGAGGAGCATGGGAATTCAGTTAGCATCTCCTTGTAAATCTCAAAGTGCAAAGAGGGCAGCTACATTGGGTAACAGAAAGAATACTGCCTTTGGATTTGGAAGATCTAATTTCAAATCCCAGCTCTGCCATTTGCTGCCTTCCATCTGTAAAATGAAAGAATTGAATAAGAATCTCTAGTGGAGATAGTGTAGTTCCATAGAGAGAACACTGACTTTGGAGTCAAAAGACCTGGGTTTGGATCCTGGCTCTCCTACTTACTCCTACAGTGCCCTTGGGTAAATCATTTAGCCTCTTCTGGGCTTCAGTTTCCTGACCTATAAAATGAAGTGGGAGCTGAATTTGGTGGTCTTATTCTTACTTTCCTATTATATCTAGCTTGGGAAAGAAGAAAGATAACACGTATTTATTATGTACCCATGATGTGCCAAGCGCTATGCTATCAGCTTTACAAATACTATCTCATCTGACCTTCGCAGTAACCCTGGGGCATAGGTTCTATTATTATCCTCACTTTACAGTTAAAGAAACTGAGGCAGAGAGAAGTTAAGTAATCATAATACACTAACATTTATGACATGCTTACTATGTGCCATGCGCTGCGCTAAGCGCATTACAAATATCACCTCATTTGATCCTCACAACAACCCTGAGAGGTAGGGGCGATTATTAACTCACTTTACAGTTGAGGAAGGTGAGGCAGATTTCAGAAATTAAGTAGCTTGCAGTCTCAGACTTTGGAATCTTTCTTTGGTGACAAAGAAGACCAAAATATACAGCCAGAAGAAGTCAACAAAATCAAAGAGCCTACATCAAAAGCCTCCAAGAAAAACATGAACTGGTCTCAGGCCATGGGAGAGCTCAAAAAGGAGTTGGAAAAGCAAGTTAGAGAAGTAGAGGAAAAACTGGTAAGAGAAATGAGAAGAATGAGAGAAAACCATGAAAAACAAGTCAATGACTTGCTAAAGGAGACCCAAAAAAATACTGAAAAATATACTGAAGAAAACAACACCTTAAGAAATAGACTAACTCAAATAGCAAAAGAGCTCCAAAAAGCCAATGAGGAGAAGAATGCCTTGAAAGGCAGAATTACCCAAATGGAAAAAGCGGTCCC
>CM053626.1:53570592-53599363 GCA_028646595.1 Phalanger gymnotis | reverse complement strand
GAAGAAAGAGAAATTAAGTAGCTTGGCCAGGGTCACACAGTGAGTATCTGAGGTCATATTTGAACTCAGGTCTTCCTGACTCTCTGCCCACTGCTCTATCCACTGTACTACCTACCTTTGCCTATACTAGAGGTGGGGAACCTGTGGCCTCGAGGCCACATATGGCCCTCTAGATCCTCAGGTGTGGCCCTTTGACTGAATCCCAACTTCCCAGAGCAAATCCCCTTAAGGAAAGGATTTGTTCTGTAAAACTTAGACTCAGTGAAAGGGCCGTACTTGAAGATCTAGCAGGCCACATGTGGCCTCGAGGACACAGGCTCCCCACCCCAGGCATGTACATATCTTTAGATTCCCCATTGTCTATTATGGTACATTGTTCTTATTGGACTCAACACATGTTTGTCGACGGAGAAGACCATGGACAATCGGAATCTATTGTACATCCAGCGGTCATTTCTGCAAATGAGAAAAGAAGTGTTGGTTTGGGACCACCAGAGGGAGCACTTGATGTTAAGATTTCCATTGGTAGACAAGGCTACTATTAAGTGGGTTCTTACTTTGGGACTCCCAAAGGTACTCAGTCCCTTCAGGCTGGGTCTTGAGTCCCCAAGATCCCACCTTTGAGGCATTCATTCACCTGGGGCCTTTCCTTCCAGAGAATTTTATGTTCCATACCCTGTCTGACCCTCTTCTACAAACAATGCATCCCATTCCCCAAGGGGAATCTCTACTTATGTGGTAACTCTAGGAATGGGTCAAAATTTTATCAATTCCTTCATAATATGTTTCTGTTTTAATTGGATAAGCTTCCTCCAGTCTTTCTGTTTTCTAATCCATCCTTCACACAAGCTGCCTGACTAATCTTAATGCATAGATTTGTTCTAATATTTGTCCCAGCCTCCAAACCTCTAGTGGTCTGGGGGATTACTGGAAGTATCATGGTGCGGTGGGAAAAGCAGTAGATTTACAATCATAAGACTTGGGACCTGGGTTCAAATCCCAGCTCTGCCACTTTAGCCCGGAGAGGTTAAATGAAGTGTTAATTAGGGTCAGACATGGAGTCAGGAAGTTGTTTTATTGTTTCAGTCATGTCCAACTTTCCATGACCTCATTTGGAGTCTTCTTGGCAAAGATACTGGAGTGGTTTGCCATTTCCTCCTCCAGCTCATTTTACAGATGAGGAAACTGAGGCAAATAGGTGACTTGCCCAGGGTCACACAGCTAGTAGGTGTCTGAGGCTGGATTTGAACTCAGGAAGATGAGTCTTCCTAACTCTAGGCCTGGCACTCTATCCACTGTACCACGTAGCTAAATTTTAATCTTGTCACAGATACTTGGCTATGTGAGCCTGGGTAAGTTACTTAAGCCTCTTTGTGACTCAGTTTCTTCATCTGTCAATGAGGGGGTTGGACTTGACAACCTTTCAGCTCTAAATCTGTATTTCCTCATTAGTAAAATGAAAGAGGTTGTCTATGATCCCAAGAATCAAGTCCAAACTACTTAAAGTGGCCTGCCATCCCAATGTGTTGCCACTCCTGACATCACCTATCCTGGGAATGGACTCCTCAGCCTGTTACCATTAAGAATCTCTCTGTTTTAAGGTCCAGACATGGTTGATTTCTCTGGCCTTCACTAGGCCCTCCACTCCCACTTCTGACAGCAGGCCAGTGGCTGTCTGCCAGGAAAGGGGCTGCTTTTCCTAAGTGTCAATCCAAGGTCCAACTAGAAAGTCGCCCTCCTTCTCAGCCAGGAGCTCAGGCGGGGGCAGTGAGGAAAAGAGTACAATGTTACTGGGGGTTGTCAAGGCCAGATGAAAGAAGGTAGGGCTTTGGAGTCTGAGTTCCAAACAAACATTGCTCGCAACCCGCTCCAGCCACAGCTGGGATACTTGTAGGGAAAAAAGGTTCTTCCCATGTTGTCCTTGCAAAGGGCATTCCACTGGTCCTGCCTTTCTTGGGCTCTTGCAGGTTTAAGGGGCCAAAATATAGCCATTTTTTTCCTCCTCATCCAAAGGGAGGACAGGGAGGACAGGGAGGGTGCGGACAGATGAGATCCACAGGTAAGCCCCAAGGTTTATTTCAATTATATTCAGTATTTAACCTCTAGTTCCTAACAAGGAGCAAAGTGAAGGAGTTTACATTTGACATCCTCCCATTGCTGGTGCCTCATCCTTGCCTGAAGACGCCAGACGGAAAGCTTTCCCCTCTGGCACCCACCCTTTGCCCCCTGCTTCCTTCCCTGGGGGCCGTGCAGTTGGGAAGTTTTAATATGTTAAGATGAATGAAATTCCTCGGGATGTGGGGCTGAAAAGGGCCACATAGAGCAACCTCGTAACCTTGGCCTCCCAGGTTCGAGGGGAACAGCAGGAGCTCTCTGTCCCCCTGACCACTGGCTCTTTGCTGAGCTTTCTTAATCCAAATACAAAAATCTGTTGGCAAGAACTCAGGAAGCTTTCTGCTTTAGCGGCACATTTCTCACCCAGCGAGAGACAGCAGTCTTCAAGTAATGAAGCTGGAGCTCACTTCAAGGACCTGGGGGTGGGGAGGGAGGAAGAGGGGGGGTGCGGGGAGCAGGATGGTCTCGGTTAAATTGTGCTAATTTTGCCTCTTTCTCTTTTCACTCAGGGAGGAAAGCTCTTCTTAAAACAAAGTGTACCATACATGCCAGTTATTATCATTATATAGAACGTGTCAACAATTTTAAAAACAACATCTGTTTCTAAGGCCCTGGGGACAAAAAGGTAAACTCAAACAATCTCTACCCTCAATGAACTCAGAGTCTGCTGTGTTAATGCACCGCAGCCCTAGGGAAAGGGCACTGGGTCTAGACGTCAGAAGAACCGTGGGCAAAGCTCACCTCAGGCCCTCAGCACTTGGCTCATTTGGCCAAGCCATTTAGTTTCCTTGGGCCTCAGTTTCCTGGACTGTAAAAATGGAGAGGACAGATCCTGAGGTACTGTCCTATTCTAAAAGTAACATGAAATATTTTAGGAGGGAGAATGCTAACAACCAAAGGACACTCTGGGAAGGCTTTATATAGGGAAGCATTTATTAAGCACCCACTATGTGCCAGGTACTATGCTAAGCAGCTCACAAATATCATCTCAAATGACATAATCAAAACCATAATTTGAATAATGGTGTGTGTAAACCTGAGTCGAGACATAAATACATGAAAGGTTAAACAATTAATGGAGTTGGATGACAATGTGGACTACACGAGACTGTAAAATTAGTTGTCTGATGAGTATGTAGACCATTGGTTTTCAGATTTCTCCCTATCAATAAAAAATATTCGCTCTCACTGCCCAAATATATATGTACATATAAATGTATATATTGTATATATATATGTGTGTGTGTATATACACATGCATGCGTGTATATATGTACATATAAATGTATATATTGTATATATGTGTGTATATACGTATGCATATGTGTGTATATAAATATATATGTATTAATATGTTTCAATAAAAAATATTCGCTCTCACTGCCCAAATATATATGTACATATAAATGTATATATTGTATATATATATGTGTGTGTATATACACATGCATGCGTGTATATATGTACATATAAATGTATATATTGTATATATGTGTGTATATACACAAGCATGCGTGTATATATGTACATATAAATGTATATATTGTATATATGTGTGTATATACGTATGCATATGTGTGTATATAAATATATATGTATTAATATGTTTCAATAAAAATATTTGCTCTCACTGACCAAATATATATGCACATATAAATGTATATATTGTATATATGTGTATATACATATGCATATGTGTATGTATGTGTACACACATATAAAATATATACGTACATATAAATTATGTACATGTAATCCTAAATATATACATTATAAAATATACAAAAATAGGGGGAAGGTAGGGCAATTGGGATTAAGTGAAAAAAAAAAGATATTTTAAAAGGATGAGTTTTGTTGTTCAGTTGTTTCAGACTCTTCATGACCCCTTGTAGTGTTTTCTTGGCAAAGATACTGGAATGATTTGCTATTTCCTTCCCCAGCTCATTTTGCAGATGAGGAAACAGAGGCAAACAAGGTTAAGTGACTTGCTCAGGGTCACATAGCTAGTAAGCGTCTGTCCGAAGCTAGATTTGAACTCAGGAAAATGAGCCTTCCTGACTCCAGGCCTGGAACTCTATGCACTATGGCGCCACCTAGTGGCCTTAAAAGGATTCAATAATGTTTGATCCTAGAATCAGTAAGGAGCCCGAGGACTTTACTTAGTAAGGAGAATGAATGACTTTAGGAGAATCGCTTTGGCAGCCATGTGGAGGATGGATTAGAGCAGGGAGAGACTTGGGGCAGCGAGGCCAATGAGGAGCCCACTGCAGTAATCCAACAGAGAAGCAATGAGGCTTCATGAAGGAAAGATGGCTGACCACCAGAGGTTGTTGCAATGATGCTAAGGGGATAGAGAAGAGAACTGTGGAGGTAACACTAAAAAGATTCAACATGTGATTGAACACGTGGATGTGGGGCACGGAAAGAGAGGAGCTGAAGATGACCATCAGCGTGTGAAGACTGGATGATGAGAATCACAAGGAATTCTGGAAACAAGGTGGGCTAGGGGAAGGGGAGGATGTCTCATCCTAGACAAATCACTCTGTCCCATCCAAAATGAGAAGGAGGGTGGTGGCCCCTTCCCTGTAGCCCAGAGTCCAACTCTCAGAGGAGCCATGGAGTGATCTGGGTGGCAGAGAATAGGGATGGAATTTTTCCAATGGCACCTGAAAAGTTGAGGCCATAACTGCCTTGGGGGGCTCACCAGGGGGTGGGGGTGGGCTAGGGAGGGGCCTGTGGGTAGGTTTGGTGGTGTTGGACACAAGCCCCACAATTGGCTACCGAAGCAAGATTGAGGTGTCATCTGTTTTCCCACCCTCTATTAGGTGACCTCTTAGGTCTCCTTTTGAGATGAAGTCTTGACTTCAGCCCAAATTTGGCAGGCCGCTAGTACAGACAACTGCTGTGAGTTTAGAAGAGGGAACTGTGGGTTGAGCTTTCATGGAAGAGAGAGAGAGAATTCAGGCCGTTTCAAAATGATAATAGCTGATTTTTATAATTCACTCTACATGCTTTACAATAAGTACCTAATTGGTGTAATGGCTTAGAGTGCCAGAGTCAGAGTCAGGCAGACCTGAATTCAAATCCTGCCTCAGACATTTACTAGTTATGTGACCCTGGGCAAGTCAATTATTGTCTATAAAATGTGGATGATACTATATAGCACTTACCTCAAAGGGTTATTGTAAGGATTAAATGAAATAAAATGTATCAAGCATTTTGTGAACTTTAAAGTTCTATATAAATAGAAAATACATTTATACAAATAGAATATTTATATAAATATAAAATTATAGAAATATAGCATTCATATACATGCTAATTTATTATTATTATTATTATTAGTTGTTATTGTTTAGTTGTATTCAGTCATGTCCAACTTTTCATGACCCCTTTTGGGGGTTTTCTTGGCAAAGATACTGGAGCGGTTTACCATTTCCTTCTCCAGCTTGATTTACAGATGAGGAAACTGAGGCAAACAGAGTTAAGTGACTTGCCCAAAGCCACACAGGTAGCAAGTGTCGGAGGCAAGATTTGAACTCCGATCTTCTGATCCCAGGCCTGGCATGCTATCCACTGCACCACCTAGCTATCTTCTTCTCCTCTTCCTCCTTCTCCTCCTTTTCCTACTTCACTTTACTTGATCTCCATAACAACCCTATGAAGTGAGTACTACAGGTATTATCATATACATATTATGGATGAGGAGAGAGGTTAAATAAGTGATTTACTCATGTTCACATAGCTCAGAAAGTCAGAATTCCATCCTAGGTTTGTCTCTTCCCTCCACACCCATCATGATTTCTGTGCTGTTTTTCTCTTTCATTTGATGGCTGGAATTGTTTCCATGGTTATGCAAGAGAAGAAGACCATGGGCAGAGACAGAAAAAGAAGGGGCAAAGTGTCTGTCAGAAGTGGTTTTGTAATGGTGATGATGATGATAAGCCGTAATAATGATAGACAAGAACAGAAAGAAGTCTCTGAACCAATAGGGAAATTGATAGTAAAAAATATTTACACACCTTTTGCATGTGTCAAAGGCCAAAATGCTTTTGTAATGGGGTACAAAGGTTAGATGATATTTGCCTCTCTTCTCTAAGGTTTTTTTTTAATTAGACCTGTTTCTAAAAGCCTGGTCTCCTGGTTGCTTAGCACCAGAATATTTCCACTCCAAGCTTCCTTATCCAAGCTACCTTTCATTAGTCCTTCAAAGAAACACAATCCAATGGCAGAAGTTGCTCTGAAAAAGTCAGTGAGGGAGACTTGAGACTAAAACCAGCAAGCAGCACCCGAGCTTCTCAGATTCAGGATGGGACTGCCTGACAAGCTGGTTAAACATAATGGAATTTCTGTGATCATAGAATCATAGATTTGGACCTAAAAGGGAACTTAAAGGCCATTGAATCCAAGCTCTTCATTTTACTGATGAGTAAATGGAAGCCCAGAGAGGTTAAATGACTTTTCCATGGGAACTTTGAGTCTTTCATTTCCAGAACAAAAGGAGTTAGATAATAATATTATCAAATAATATTATTAATAAGAATATTAATTCACATTAACACCACCACTATTATAATGAAATAATATTTTATATTGATTTGATATTGATACATATTAAGCATCGCTTTAATTTTGATAGCACTTTTAAAATTTATAAAGCCCTTTCCTCCCAGCTACCCTATGAGGTAGGACATAAATGTATTATTACCTGCATTTTACAAATGAGGGCATTACTTCCTGTCTCTGTGCCTCATTTTCCTTATCTGTAAAATTAAAGGAGATGTGCTGTATGGCCTCTGAACCTCCAGTGCCTACATTAGACATTCACTATGGTTAAACACTCCATCTTTATTCTTCACAGTGGTGGTCCCCAGTGCTTGGAATGTACTCCTTCCTCACCTCTGACTCTCAAAATTCCTAGTATCCTAGGCTCCGATGAAACGCCACCTCTGTAAAAGTTTTCCCGATGTCCCTGCCTCTTCCCACCCAGGTGCCAGTGCTTTCATCTCTAAATCACCAGATATCCATTGCGTATCTATGTGTATGTGTCTATGTTGTTTCCCTTGGCTAGGCTGTGAGTTCCTCAAGGTCAAAAACTATTTCACCTGTGTTTTGGTATCTTCAAGGCCTGGCACAGTGCCTGGTACATAATATTAGGTAAATAAAAGCTCATTGATTTGAATTAATCAACTAATCAAATCAATGAGCTTTTATTTACCTAATATTATGCTTCCTTCAAAGCACTCTTGAGCCCAGTTCTCACCACTGGGTCACACAGTAGATTGCTATAATTTCTGAATGCTACAGAAAAAAAGTCTTCATATCTCTATCAGAGGTGCCCAGGAAGGTGGATCCCAGGTTCATGGATACCCTGAGAGAAGGAAGAGGAGAAGAAACTCAGGGACACAGAATTTAAAGCTCAGAGACCACCTATCCCAAGGATTCTTGACCTTTGCTGTGTTATGGACCCTTTGGACAATTTGGTGAAGCCTATAGACCCCTTCTTGGAATAATGTTTTTAAATGCATAAAACAAAATGCACAAGGTTTCAAAAGAAACCTATTATACTGAAAAGCAGTTATCAAAAATTTTAAATTCATAAATCCTAGAATAAGAATCCCTTATCTGGTTGCTGCTGCTGCTGTTGCTCAGGTAGTATCCAATTCTATGACCCCACTTGGGGCTTTCTTGGCAGAGATATGGAATGGTTTGCCATTTTACAGATGAGAAAACTGAGGCAAACAGGGTTAAGTGACTTTCCCAGGGCTACACAGTTCATAAATGTCTGAGGCAAGATTTAAACTCACTTCCTCTGATGCTAGACCTTGCATTCTATTCACTGCACCACCTAGCTATCTCCTCCTCCTTCTTCTCCTTCTCCTCCTTTTCTTGCCTCACTTTACTTGATCCCCATAACAACCCCATGAGGTGAGTACTGCAGGTATTTACATACACATTTTACATACGAGGAGAGACATTAAGTAATTGATTTACTCATATTCACGTAGCTAGAAAGTTACAAAGTCAGGATTCGAACCTAGGTTTGTCCCCTCCCTCTGGACCCATCATGCCTTCTGTGCTGTTTTTCTCTTTCATTTGATGGCTAAGAATTGTAAATGTCTGAAGCCAGTTTTGACCTCAGGAAGATGAGTCTTCCTGACTCTAGGCCTGGCACTTTATCCACTGCCACTAGCTGCCCAAACAGAGCATCCTTGGATGAGACCCTGACTCCAGGCTCCTCACCTGGTACAACCCCTTTATTTCACTGATGTCCAAAGGAAACAGGGCCCAAAGAGCTAAAGTGATTTTTTCCAAAGTCACATGGGTATTTGGTAAGCAGCTAAGACAGATAGATGGAGGGGAAGAGAACCTTGGAATCAGGAAGACCTGAGTTCAAGTCTCACCTCAAGGGACTTACTTAGCTGTGTGACCCTGGGCAAGTTACTCAACCTCTCTGGCTCAGTTTACTATACGGAATAATAACATGTACCTCAGGGAGTTGTTGTGATGATTAAATGAGATAATATCTAAAATGTTTTGTAGACCTTAAAAGCGATACACAGATGTTATTATCAATATTCTGAATTATAGCTGATAATGCTATTCATATATTATAACAGAATAGAATGCTATAGTAATATTATTATTCATTTAATAATACTGATTATAATGTGAAAATTAATATTATAATAGTATCAATAAAAATAAATCCAGGTCCATTTACTCCAACCCTGGTGTTCTTTCTACTGAATTATGGAATTCCAATCTTGTACTCCTGTTGGGTTGAAGCAGGACCAACTCTGGGTAAAATTCTAAGATCATACAGTGTATATTGGGCAATGCTCTTTCAGCATCCATCAAGTTCCTCCCACTATCACTGGCGAACAGATCTGATAAGTTAATTCACACGAAGGCTTTATAGACTCAATGTGTCACCCTCCCATTGGCATTTAAGCTTTAAAAGAAGACTCCCAAACCTGAGCTATCCTTACCTCACTGGTCACCACTGATGAAAGTTTATGTAACCCATGATACTTGTCGATGTTGTTTAGTCACACCCAATTTTTTGTGACTCTGTGGACCATACTGTTTTCTTGGCAAAGATACTGGAATGGTTCGCCATTTCTTTCTTCAGAGACTAAGTGACTTGCCCAAGGTCACACAGCTAATAAGTGTCAGAGGTCGTATCTGGACTCAGGTCTTCCTGATTCCAGGCCCAGTGCTCTATCCATTGAGCCATCTAGCTATCCCTCTCATAATAGATGTACATATTACATACATTTATATAATATATATACACTATAATAACCAATAATATATACCAATAGAAAAACTAGGGCAGTCTCATAAATAAGTGAAATTTTATGGAGGGTCCCTCTGTGTCAGATTATCTCCTGGTACATGATATATGTATGTATACATGTATATATGTATACACACACCAACACACATATACATACACATATGGAGATATTTTGTATCAGGAGATAATTTGAGACAAAGGGACCCTCAACAAAATTTCACTTACTTATAAGACTGCCTTAGTATGCTCTGTTGGGTTTTGATGGTGGCTGGTAGATCTGTAATGGGTCTATACAGATGAGTATTTTGTCTTTAAGCCCATAACAGTTGAAGAAAAAAAGTTTATGAAGCAGTTTCTACACCACCACTCTGTGACGCTGGTTGTACGAGTCTCATTTTTTCTCACTTTATGGATCAGTGGACAAAATCTCTGAAAAGGCTCCACCAAGGCCACACACTTATTAATTAAGAAAAGTAGGAACCCAGTTCTAGTAGCTTCCAGTCCAGTGCCTCTTTTAGGATACACCACCAACCTAGGTTTGGAATAGAAAAGGGAACCTCCTAAGGCATCATCTTATCTACTGGGGAGTTTGTTGTGGCCTAGGCAAGTGGTTCACTCATGTTTCTGGTCCAACCTGTGCCTGAGAAATGCCAGGCTTTCTCCTCCCCCCCCACCCCAAGAACAACAAACAACAGCCCAGCAGCTGCCCACAGTAAGGTTTGCTCAATAATTCCACCCAAAAGCTTTTAAGCAGGCCTTATCTGTGTATGACATTGTGCAGAGTCAGCCCCGCAGATGTAAGCCAAGACCGATAACATTGGCAGGGACAGGCATAAAAGGACCTGGAAACAACAGGACACACATTGAGCAAGTAAATGAATTAATTAAATGGATAAATAAATGAATGATGTCTTGACACCATATGCAGTCCAAGGGGGTAAGTGTGTGGCTAATTAAACTACTCCACATCTCTTGGGCTCACTAAGACACATGACCTTTAAGGTGAGAAGCTGACACTTGGCTTCCTATAGCTTCACATCTTGTGGAATAGCAGAATCAGACCTTTTGTCTTGCTTTTCTATGTTTCCCTTAGGCCTCTTAAAAAATGGCCTCTGCAGCTCTGTTGTCTTTTAACTAGCCATCTGGCTGCAAACAGCTTTGACTTATGTTCACATATACGTGTGGTTCCCTGAATCTGTTCTTTTCCCTTCTCTTGCCTTCCCCTCTGCTCTGCTGCCCTTATCAACCTTTGAATGAAAATGATAGCTAAATGAAGCCCTGTGCGCTTTAGTTAAGCAACCCCTTGGAGCCTCCAGCACCCCAGCTCACCTTGTCTATTGCCTTCAGTCTATGCCTGAAGGACTTTTGAAGAATCACTCCCTATCTCTTTGGCTTAATCTAGGAGTCATTGGGCAGCCATGGAAGGTAGTTTTGTGCTAAATCTTGGCTTTCATCATACATAAGGCTGATTCAAGGCACTGAGGGATGGAAGGAGGGGCAGCCACTTTCATAATTGGGGGCATGTTATTTCTGGGCTTCAGGACTTAGCCAAAGATCAGCAACTCCCCTATCTAGTATCACTTCTGTGTTTAGATTCACCAGCCAACTCCAGCAGAGGCGATGGAACGTCAATATTGGTGGCTCCAATGGAAGCTAAAGCCCACACATCTTCCCCCAACCTCTAAAACTGCTGTCACTCAAAATATCTCCAGCCGATATATGTACCATTGACTCTGAATTTAAATGTAGAAATGAAAACCAAACCCTGCTTAATTTCTTCTTCTAGCTTTCCACCCAGCATTCTAAGCCCTGTTAAGATCCTAATTCTGACATATGCCATGTGAGGTATCCCTCTCAGCTCTGTGTCACCTGTAGATTTGATAAGCTTTACTTTTTTGTTCTTCATCCAGGTAACTGATAAAAATGTCCCTGAACAGGTTTGGGGGTGGAGGGTTAAGGATAGAGACTTTCAGTATACTGTTAGAGACATCTCTCCTAATTGTCCCAAAGCTTTTGATTCTGTCTTGAAATCTGTTTACTTTCTTCTTTGAGGAATTGATTCATTTGTTATCCAGCCAGTTTCCTGAGACAGAAAAGAGCTGTGGAAGTCAGGGTCCCCTTGGACCCATTTCCTGTGGGTACTCTTATTTGATGCTCTTTGAAGTTAGTTCCCCAGGGACTTTTTTCTTGCTCTTCGCTGTCACAGAGTTTTGATTAAGAACGTGTTTGAATTGCTTCATTAGGCTCAGAGCACACAGAAACATTCAAAGTTATCCCTAGAAGAAAAAAGATAGATAGCCCAGCTTGGTGCCCTTTGCTAACCTTTTGGCTAGCTGTCCTTTCTTCAGGACAGATGTGCCCACGTGTCTCCAGGGAATTTGAGTATAATCTGCGTAAATCTTTTGGGCGTTAGGAAAATTGAGAACTTGTGTGATGCTTTGCAAAATTCATTGTGATGCAAAGAACAGATTTAAAGAAGGTTATGAAAGAAAGGGAGGGAGAGAGAAATACAAAAAGTAGGGAAGAGGGAGAGAGAGAGAGAGAGAGAGAGAGAGAGAGAGAGAGAGAGAGAGAGAGAGAGAGAGAGAGAGAGAGAGAAGGAGAAGAAGAAGAAGAAGAAGAAAGAAAGAAAGAAGAAAGAAGAAGGAGGAGGAGGAAGAGGAAGAAGAAGAAGCAGCAGCAGAAGAAGATGAAGAAGAGGAACTAAAACAACAACAAGAAGAAGAAATAGAATCCCATTAAGTACAAACTCAACAGGATAAGAAAAGGAATAGAGAATTTAGTGATTTTTTTCATCCTTATGCCTGTTTTCTCTTTTGTATTTGATTCCTTAATAGTTTGCTGTCTGAGATCGTTGGTTATTCCCTATTTTTTTTTCAAATGGGGGAACATTTATTTCCATGGTTAGTATCTGATTCAGTGCCAGCTTTGATTCTCAGAATCTGGATCTGATGGCCCAAATGGTATGGATGTGATGTTGGAATCAACATGTTGGGGAAATGTTAACTATAATATATTCTTTATAAGACACTGGGAAAAGTTTTATCTACAGAGTCCCTCAAATTCCACCTTTCTCTGTTCTCTTACTTTGCATTCATCTAGTACTACCTAGCTACATTAAGCACTTACCTATTGGCTGTCTTAAGACCATTCTCTTGTTGCATCATGCATATATGTGTAGATATGGATATGGATATAGATATAGATATCAATATAGATGTTAATATTTATATTGATATTTATATCTATCTTTTCTTCCCAATTATATTATTGGCACCTTAAGGTCAGAGACTTTGGCCCTTGGCATCTTTTATATTTTCATACATCCCAGTAAAATGTCATGCACAAAGTTGCTCCTCAACAGAAGCTTATTGAATGAGTAATTAAATGAAATTATGAATTAATAATTTGCAAAGGAAAGCTTACTGGTTGTTTTAAACACATTCATCTTTTAGACAGATAAAGGCCAAAAAGTAAATTTTTTGAAGAGCTCCTACCAGCTCAAGGGAAAAGGCTAGCCTCACTATTCCTAGAGCACATTGGTCAAACAAAGGGATCTGATGGGCAAACAGCCCCTTTCCTCTTTTCGGCTTTGCTCTTCCTTGACTGCAAAACTGCTTCAACATGTTTCCCAGCACTCCATGCCCTGGGAGCCCCTGGCAGTTTCAGAACTGAACATGATAAGGCAAAAAAACCACACGAACTGACTGAACCTGCCAAAGAAGCTAAAGTGACTTTGTCTAAATCCCTTTCCGTAAATCTCCTGCTGATCTCTCTGGACTTGCTATGGCTTGTCTGCCTTCTGTTCCATTTTGTCTTTGTTGTCAGCATCAGCCCTTGGCGGCTTTGTCTTTGGAATTCCACTGGAAATTCAGAAGTCCAAGGAGCACTGGAGCTGCAAAGGTTAACTCCCAGAAGCCATCACTGCTGCCAAACTCAGATTGGAAAACCCAAACTCAGTGGTCAGAACTGTATTGTTGAAGGTGATGGTTGAGGTTTTTTTTTCTTTAAAAGAGAACTTACACTTAAGATTAAGAAATAAACTTTTTTCTTTCACTGGTGTAGCTTCACTTTTCTCTATTTGAATGACAAGAGGACAGGGCTCATAGTATATGATCCGAAAGTTTAGCTTTTCCCTTCTCATAGAATCTTGAGCAGCCTGTTAAGGACAATGACTTTCAAAAGCTTTCTGTACTGATAGTTCCCTGGCTCTGACCTTCAAATGACTTCAACTCTCTTTTTTTCTTTTCTTTTTTGGATTTTTTGGGAAGCAATCAGGGTTAAGCAACTTGCCCTGAGTCCCACAGCTAGTAAATGTATGAGGCTGGATTTGAACACAGGTCCTCCTGACTTTAGGGCCAGTGCTCTACCTTCTATGCCACCTAGCTACCCCCACTTTTTTTTTCTAAAAGGTGGTCCAGAAGAAGTCACATGTAACTGTGGAAAGAACAAGGGATCTGAAATCACAGGATGTGGGTTTGATTCTTCACTCTGTCACTTAGTAGCTGAGTGACCTTGGAGAAGTAACTAAACTCTCTGAGCCCAAAACCAAAAAGGCTTCAGGTATTGGCCAGGTGAGGGATTCTGGACTCACCACTTGAAAACCATTGATGACAAATTGTGAGTGGCTCTTTATCTGAGGTTGACAGCCAGGTGATGAATTTTGTCCATGACACTATCTACTAAAGGCATGAAAAGATTTCAATTTACAGTCACCTGGAGTAACAGCACTGGTAAAGCCACAAATGTTGGAATATTGAAGGAAGTGTGACGCTAGGTCAGGGCTTCTTAATGGTGTGTGTATGTGTGTGTGTGTGTGTGTGTGTGTGTGTGTGTGTGTGTGTGTGTGATACACCCTTTTGGCAGTCTGGTGAAACCCTACTCAAAATATTGAGTTTAAAAATGTATAAAATAAAATGAATAGAATTGTGTAGGAAACAAATTATATTGAAATTGTTATAAATTTTTTTAAGTTCTTGCATTCTCAGGTTAAGAACGCTTGGGCTAGGTCCTTTAGGAAGATTAAAGAGCTCACCTTGCCCTCATGCAGTTTATAATTCAGTAGAGGCACATGACATATACGTTTACAACTGTAATGAAATAATACCTTGTAGGCCTCCCAAAATAGACAGGTGGGAACTTGAAGGAAGAGAAAAAGGTTAGAACCTTTGCCTTGGGGAATGAAACAGGGAATTAATAGGAAACACACTAGAATTGTCAAGCATCAGGGAAGGTCCACTTGAGATTTTGAAGAATGAATTTATAGTGGATGAAATCAGTGAGATTTCATGACTTCCTCTAGCGAGGGGTTCCCCAGAATTGCAAGATGATTAGGTCAGGGATAGTAAGCATTGCTAGGTTGGTACCAGAGAATTATAAAAATGAAACCATGAGGTTTTCAGGAACTGGAGATTACAACGAAAATGTGGCCATATGCCCCAAAGACTCATGATGTAAGGGCACCAGAAACTTGGAAAAGATTCAGGCAAGCCTTTTCTAGCTTGGTGATTTTAGGCTTCAAGACTAAGAGCTGCACCTTCTAGGCAGAGCTGCCAGGAGAAGTTTGAAGGAGGTTGAAGGATGTGACCAGGCTGCCATGCCAACATTAAGAAGTTCCAGGGTCAAACCGGAAGCTATGGGAGTCACAGCATCTGGTGGTGCCAGGCCCTGTAGGATTGTGCTGAGAAGAGATGATGAAGATTGGGAGAGGAGTGGAGGCAAAAGAGTGTATAGATTGCAAAGGAGGAGGACAGAGCATGCCGAAAGGGCCTTGAGACCAGTGCGAACTGGACAGAGGGCAGAGGCTTCATTGAATTTTCAGGCGCTGAATCTCCTGAGGGAAGGAACATGGGACTCAATGGAAGGTAGTAGTGAGAAAAGTGTAGTTTTATTGAAAGGAAGAGATAAGATGGCCTTTCTTTGTTCCTTACATGCCTTCAAGAAAACCTGCTTTGTGCTTGATATTTCTGTTGTTTGAATGCTCTTAGAAGACTTGGAGCCCTTTGAAAGATGAATCAACTTCTAATGTTCCCCAGGCAAACAACAACCCAGAGAAATTAATATTTGAGAGTTGCTTCCAAGAATGAGCCTGAAGTCAGGATCTGAGTACTCTGGTTACAAGAATAAAGATCAGGTTTAGTGTGAATGAGGAATAGAGATAGGTGTAAATATAGATAGGCCAGTTAGGTCACTGATGAGGACAATTTCAAGGTTTGATATCCTGCAGGTGGGGCAGGTCCATGAGATGATGAGGCTTAAGATATGAACTGTGTGGCTCTGCATATGAAATAGGCTGGAAAAGATTATTGGAGATGAGGAAGCTGAGGAATTATGTGGCCAAGGTATTAGGAAGGTCATTAACATGAATAGAGAAGTACATGGATGAAGGCTGGTGATGAGGTGAAAGGGAAAACCTTGAGTCAGATGTCAAGATTGGGAAGTGGGGAACTTGGTGGTTAGAGCAACAAGGATAAGAGAGAGGTGGTATAAACTGATTGCCTTGAAGAAAAGGGATTACGGATGAATAACGGCAAAGGAACAGTGGTGGGGTACAGGAAAATGCCAACTCTCCTCCTGGCAGGTGTGACTTAGGTGTTCTGGAGAAGAATATGGCGCCCATAGATTCAAGCTAGATTTCTTTTTAATTACGAAAGCAGAAAGTATGTGGATGGAGCAGTTCAAGGAAAAAGCAGAGTTTGTTGGAAATTGGGGGGCATGGGCCCCCAAAACATAGAGGGGTAGAGAAGGGGTAGACAGGGCAGGAGAAGGTCTGAGGGGGGATGGCATTGGTCTTGACTAGACAAGAGTGCAGGAAGATGTAGAAGGAACAAATAGGCCATTTATTACTTGTACATCCTTGGGGAAATCATTTAAGCTCTCTAGACCTGTTTCTTCACCTACAAAATAAGACTGTTAGATTGGAATACTTCTACCCCTTACCTATCTAAATTTATGATAGAAAGTTAAATTACTGGATGACCAAGACTGGTTTACCAAAACAATGGTCAATGGCCCGGAGTGACATTTTATCTTTGGGGGCAGGGGTGGGATTGCTTGGTAGGGAGAAAGCGCTCTAGTTTTATTTTATGAAGTGGGGAAACTGAGGCATAGGGAGGTGAAGCAATTTGTTGTATTCTGCAAAACTGAGTAAGTTATGACCTTGAGATGAAGACTTCCATCCTCCAAGTTAGTCTGCTCCTTAATCTGCCTCACCTCTCCTTTAATCTCACAATGATATACAGACATTTCCTGAAGAAGGCAGAGGCCAAGACAGAAAAGCAAGGATGAAAGAATGGAAAGGGTTAATTAGGCAAATCACACCACCTGCCTTTAGCATCCATCTTACGCCCAGCTGATGCATTTTATTTTCCTCCTTTAAAATGCTTTCTCTCTGCTGAGAATGCCGCCATGTTTCACTTTGCATTGAACATCCTTGTCAGCCCCTGATAATTGTTTGCTATGACATAGGAGAAATGCCATTTAGAAGTAAGGCAGGGAAGCTTGGTAAGGTAGGAAAATGAACATTTCACAGTTGGTCTTAGGGCTGCCCCTCCATCTGATTGAGCAAGAGAAATTTGCCATTTGAAAGCAATCTCGCCTTTAATATTAATGTAAGTGAAGATGCATGTGTCTCAACCGGTATCCCAGGTGTAGCATGTTGACTTATGGCATTGTAATGTAATTTCCTCTTGGTTTTTATTTCCTCTGACTAACATTTTGCAGATGGTACACTCTGTTTATTGGGAAAAAGGTACGGAAACAATAAAAAAATGAAATACAAGTTTGGGTATCAGCTGCGTTGAAACCCTATACTTAAAATCTGATGGGAAAAGCAGGCTGCTTCATTTGTTACAGCCAGCCCTCATTCTATGTTCGTAGCAAAGCTATCTTCTCAGCTCCTGGTCTTCCCAGTCAGTGCTTCCTGAATTCCCCTCTCTCCAAAGCATGGTGCCTTGCAGCACCCACACCACTGCTCTCTCCTTTCATCATTGGTCTTTGCTTGTGAGACTGGAAAAATCATTTCCTTCACCTCCTCCCTGTCCCCCTCCTCCATTCATTGAGTCTCCAAAGGCTCTTCACTGTCCCTCTGGCCCAACACTTGGCATGATTCAGTCTTTATTTCTTGTCTCTGTTGTTGTGCCTGCTCCCTCTGTTCTAGCCAGTCCACTGAGACCTCTCTGGCCGCCCTTTCCGCCAGGCAAAACAACCCTGCTTTCCTATTCAGTGGGGTCCATGTTTCTCCTCTTATATGTCCTAGGATCCATACTTACCACCTCTAGTACTAAGAGCTTCACATAAGCTGCTAGGTGGTACAGTGGATAGAATGTTAGAAGACCTGAGTTCAAATCTAGACTTAGACACACTAGCTGTAGACTCTGAGCAAGTCACTTAACTTCTTCCCAACTCAGTTTCTTCATCTGCAAAATGAGGATGATAATAGCACCTGCTTCCCAAGGTTGTTGTGTGGATCAAGTGAGATGATAACTGTAAAGTGGTTAGCACAAGGCCCAACACATAGGGAATATATGTGTTATTATTATAAATTATTATTAATTATCATTATTATCATTACCTACTATTTCTCAGCATTGTTGTAAGGACCAAATGAGATTATGTTTGTGAAGTGCTTTGCAAGCCTTAAAGTTATGTTAGCCACTATTATTACTAATAATAAGCTACATTTACTAAATGCAGTGCTTTACACACACACACACACACACACACACACACACACGTCTTCCTTACAACTTGTAAGTAGTACAAATATTAGGATAGGAAGTGGCCCTAGGAAATTTCATTGATATAGAGAACTCTTGATTTGCAGAATCTCCTTTGACCACAGCAGTTCAGGATCTTTTCAGTAGCCTCAAAAATGCTGCCCAGAGGGCTGGAGGATTAGGGAACTTTACCCAGGGGGACATAGCTCCTATGCAGTCAGAGGCTACATTTGAACCCAAGATTTCCTGGTTTCTGGGAATTTCAATCTTCCAACCCTAAGATCAAGACTTTTCCTCACTAAATTAGCTGGGATTTTTGAAGCTAAGATCTAGTATTTTCCAAATTCTAGAGCCCACCATCCTAGGTTCTCAAATTGTAACTCTTTATGATTAATCACAGATGGCTCTGAGGCAAAACAAAGAGAATCCACAATCCCAACACAAATTAGAAATGATGAAGCTTTTTCTGTCCAAACTCTTTGAACAATCCATTTAATCTGACCCAACCAAGTGTCTTCCCCCCACCCCCTTCTTTTGCCAATGATTAACTCCCTTGGACTCCTTAGACAGCTGGGATCCTTAAGGCGCCCAAGAGCCTAGAAGGGAGTGATTGACCTGGTTACTGACCCATCATAATGCTTTGTATCATCAGAGGTTCCTCCTCAGGGCTCAGCTCCATTTCATGTGAAAAAGTGAATTCCTCTGGCTGTCACTGTTGACTCTCAAGCCAGGTGGAAAAATCGGTTGGACACTGATAGCTCCTTTTACAGGGGCTTGGAGTAGAAATACCCTATGGACCGGAAAAGATTCTGATCATGATGGGTTTTTGTTTGTTTTCATAAAAAATTCCTGCTGGTGATCTTCTTTCATAGCCATGAGCCCCTTGGGGCAGAGCTTCAGGGAAGTCTGGGGCTGCCATGGTTGGGGGAGGTGGGGTGTCAGAATTCCAATTCTCTAGGCAGGCTGCTCATCAGTCTGTGGGACTTGGCTTAAGTGTCCCAGAGAGACTGCAAGGATTTCAAAGAATCCCACTCATGGTGTGTGCCCCATTACACAAGGCACCATTCCTTTCCAAATCACACACACAGATGATGTCTTTCCTATTCTCTCTCTTCCTCCAAGTGAAGAAGTTATTGATTCCTGCTATATTGATTGAGGATTTATTAGGCATTTGCTGTGGGCCAAATGGGCAGCTAGGTAGATAGAATGCCAGGGCTGGAGTCAGGAAGACCTGAGAACAACACTGTGTGACAAGTCACTTAACCATTTTTGCCTCAGTTTCCTCATCTGTAAAATGAGTTGGAGATAGAAATGGCAAACTACCTTTGCGAATAAAACTCCAAAAAGGGTCACAAAGAATCAGGCTACTGAAATGACTGAACGATAACAACAATGGGTCAAATACTATATACCAGGCCCTGGAGGTACAAAGGCAAAATGAGACAATACTTGCACTCAGGCAACTCATGTTCTACGCTCTCGCTTTGTAGGGGGAAGGAAGGCAGAGACCGTAGGAGAACAAGCAGACTAACGCACCTTGAATTGGTTCAGCTGTTCTGGAAAGCCGTTTGGAACTATCCCCCTGCCCCAAATATGAAATCGTACCTATCCTTTGAGCCAGTGTTACCACTGCTGGACTTACACACCAAGGAGACCAATAGGAGGAAAAGGACCCGTAGGTACAAACACATTTATAGCAGCTCTTTTTTGTGGCAGTAAAAACCTGGAAAGTAACAATGTGCCCATCAAAGGAGGAATGGCTAAATTGGTTGTGAGATAGAGCTCCAAGCTGAGTATCCAAAGCTCCTTTCCCCCCAAATACCAGTTCCACAAAGAATACCTGTAGTAAATAGCAAATAAGCCTATTTATCCAAGTCGATAGCAAAATAGAAATCAGAAAGTAGACCTATGAGAATATATACTAGACAATGCACAAGGGGGAATGAATTATCCTTTGGGAGTTAGATTATTTCAGAGAAAGACAGACAGAGAGGGGAGGTGGAGAGAGAGACAGAGAGACAGAGAAAGACAGAGAGAGAGACAGACAGACAGAGAGAGAGAGACAGAGAGAGACAGAGACAGAGAGAGACAGAGACAGAGAGAGAGAAACAGAGACAGAGAGACAGAGACAGATATAGAGACAGATAGAGACAGAGAGGAAGGCAGACAGAGAGACAGAGACAGAGAAATGGAGGCATAGAGAGACAGAGACAGAGAGACTCCCAGATCTTACTGAGAATGAGACATATATTTTCAGATATGACCAACTATTGATTTATTTTACTTGACCATACTTAATTCTTCCAAGGGAAGGCTCCTATTTTTTTTTTGGTGGGAGTGGGGAGGAAAGGTAGTAGATAGTGATAGAGATGAGGAGAAAAAACCATAATAAAGAACATTAAAAACACAGAATCAAAAAATAAAATTAGAATGAAACACAACCAAGGTAATTTTTATCACTACTGTGTTAAATTTAATATGGACTCAAACTCCAAGATAGTCCTCCATACACCTCAAGTCAGCTATCAAGCCCCATTAAATCTTCCAATCTCAGCTTCATGGATCATTCGCGCTCCTTTACTTCTGCTTTTTCTTCCTGATTCTCTCGCCCATTACTCTTCTCATCATGCTTTTTCCAAGGAGGCTTGAGGAAGGAAAGCAAAGCTGATTTAGATCATTTGGCAGTATGACAAGAGGCAAGAAAATTTCCCCATCCAATGTATCTTCCTAACTCATTGGCCTATCATGAATGTCTTCAATTCTATCATCAGCTGTTCACTCCTTTGGTTTAAACATTCTTTCTCAGAAAGTCTGATTGAAATCCAGAGTCCCTAACATCTTAATGAGAATTTGCCTTATCGGGTAGATTTCCTCTGAAGCTGGGAGCCCTAGACTATCACGAAAGCAGGAGGAGATTCAGAAGAGATTCTCCTCACCACCCTTTCCTATGCAAAAGACAAAACACAGAGGGGAAAGTTAATGCAAATGAACTAAAGATAAATTTCAACCTCTTCACAATTTTATAAAGGGGCAGTAAAGAATAGAGAAGGTGTACAAGCGTAAAGAAGAATGAATTCAAATCTATCCAGGGTGTGTGTGTGTGTGTGTGTGTGCGCACGTGCGCGTGTGTGTGTGCGCGCGCACACATGTGTACAGTTCCAAAGAAAGGTCTCCCAGGAAGAAGGCTGAAACTATGGCTCCCTATTTCATTCTCGGTAAGGTTTCCTTTATCAAAGTTCTCACTACTTGTGTGACCTTGAAGAATCACTTATCCTCTCTGAGCTTGAGATGGTTCATCTGTAAAATGGGTAGATTAGAGTAGATGACCTCTGAAGACCCTTCTGGTTCTAAATTTACAATCCCAAGAAACTTGCTTTGTTTAGACTGAGGCACAACTGGACCAATGGGTGGAAGTTGAAGATGAAGCAGATTTTTACTCCATTTAAGGAATTTTTTTTCTAGCAATGGGGAAAGTAGAATGGATTTCCTTGAGAGTTAATGAGCTCCCTGTCACTTGAAGTATTCATCAGGTAGTAATCAAGACCACTTGTTATATCCGTGACATAGGGATAATTACCTGTTGTGTCCCATGACAGCAGTCACGATGACGACTTGTCAGGGATATGACAATGCTTGGGTATAGGTTGGACTTCAGGGGTCTCTTCCAATCCTTTGAATCTTTGATTCCATGACTCTTTCCCTGGCTCATAGAACTGGAAAGTAACTTAGAGACCATTTTAGCTGAACCCTATCAGTTTTTATAGTTTTTTCAATTATATATATAAAGGCAATTTTAAACATTCATTTTGACAAAATTTTGAGTTCCAAATTTTTCTCTCTCCCTCCCTCCCCTCCTCTCTTCCTAAAACGGTGAGCAATTTGATATGTTTTATATGTGCAATTATGTAAAACATATGTCCATATTAGTCTGAACTCTATCATTTTAAGGACAAGGAAATTAAGTCCTGGAGAGGGAAAGTAATTTGGTGAGATCACACAGGTTGCGAATGGTAAAATGTGGTCTCAAACTCAGGTTCTCTCACTTTAAAGGCAGGACTATATTCCATTGTATCACTACCTCCTAAGAACTGAATGGTGATTGCAGAAACAAAAATTCTTGGGTCTTTTTCCACAATCAAACTGCCTTCCATTATTACTGAGTGTTAGTTTATTTAGCATCCAGTAATCATTCTACTCATGTTATTACCCTTACCCCCTAACCCTGATAATGACTTATTAGCCATTAGGCTGCTAGACCAAAGATTCTCCCTACAAAGACCTTTACCAGAGGGATTCAAATGACTCATTTCTCTTGTCTCTTGCTAGTCCATAAGATGACCTACCAATTCTTCTTGGACTTCCTTGCTCATTCCTTGTTCATCCTGTTACCCAATGGTAACCTCAGAACCTTCTTTTAAGCTCAGAATGCCCTTAATCCCCACAGTCTATCAAGATTGCTTCTTTCCTATAGTTCAAATAACCAGTGTGATCTTGCATCCTCTGGAGGGACAGAGGGCAGGTGTTATATTGGGGCAAGGATTCTTAAACTCTTTTTTGTTCTGGACTCTTTTGTCAGTCTGTTGAAGCCCATGGCACAAAATATATGGGACTGCAAAAATTCATGAAAATAAAGATGGATTTTTTTTTACTGTCCAAGTTCATGGACTCCCTGAAATCTAATCTGTTCACAAACTCCAGGTTAGGAACTTCCCTTCTATGGGCATGATGCTACCAATGGTCTCTCCTCTGCCTCCTACCTTCAGGTCCTATCTTCATCACATAGCCTTTCTGGATTCACCATAATCTTAGTGTATTTTTCTATTGATTATCTGCATTTTAGCCTGTCTATAGCTTGTTTGTACAGAATTGTTTGCATGTTGTCTCTGCCATTAGACTGTGATTTTCATGAGGGCAGAGACTGTCTTTAGCCTTTCTTTGTATCCCTATCCCCTTAGCCCAGCAGCTAGCACATTGTAGGCACTTAATAAATGCTTACCAATGGACTGAGAAAATGTAACAGTTCTTGACAATTTACTATAATGCTTGCCGATTGATTCAGCTTTTAAATTCTACTTACGTAGCTTTGACAGGTCTGTGTTGGCTTTTTTTAAGTTTTGTTTTAAACTTTATGGCTAATTCGTGCCATACCACACCCAGCTCAGTTGTACACACAGATAGATGCTTCATAGAGGTTTTTGATATTGACAGTGATGAATGCTATTAGTGGGGTGTTTTCCATTTGGCTTCACTTTCTCATTTGCCTAGAGTTTAGCTCAGTCTTTTCCAGGCCCTGGCCCTGAGAGCCTGTACTTGCTCACTCACTCAGATTTATGATTGCTTTAAATATTTTGGAATGTCGGCATGCCAACACGGGGACCCACGCTAAGGAAAGAAAGAGAGGAATTCTCCAACGCTCAAGGTCCTGCCCAAATGCCTGGAATGTGCCAGGGGCAGGGGAGGTGCTGAGAAAGTGCCAGCATGGGTTATTCTAAAAGGCTTTTTTACCTGGCTCTGGAAGCAAGAAATGTTGGCAGGAGTCAAGAAAATGAATGGATATGGAGTCCCTGGGGCCTGGGGCAGGGGTGTTCTGGGAAATATTGGAGGAAACCCAGATGGAAGTGAGTAGGCAGAGGTTACAGGAGTTCTGAGTGGCACTGACTATGACCTAAAATGGTGAAAAGCCCCCTTTTCTCAGGAGAATGGCTAGAAACAGAATGCCCCAAGAGCCATGTCAGAAAACCAAATAAAAGGCAAGACATACCATAAGCTCTATCCAGACTGATTGAGAAAGTCAGTGGAGTCAGAGAACTGGAAGGGACCCTTGAGATACAAGCCAATCATTTTATACAGGAAGAAACTGAAGCCCAGAGAGGGAAAGTAACCAGATTAAGGTTGTGCAGCCAGTTAGCAGAACTCAGGCTAAATCCCAGGTCTCCAAGACCTCTCATCTTTTTGGCTCTTTCCACTATACTGAAGCTGTCTCTGAAAGCTGGGGGTATGATCCAGTTACAGTTTTCAAGAGAAGGGTAACAAGCTGCTTACTCTTCAGGGAAACTGAAGACAAGACAAAGGAGAACTGCTGTCCCAGAACACTGAAACATCTCATTGGTCAGAGGTATTCTAGTGCAGAATAGATCTACCCATCTGGGCTAGGTGGAGGATGGGTGACCCTAGACCGGGAGTTCTTAACTTGGGGTTCGCACACCTCCTGAGAGATTCATAGATGGATGTTAAGGGGTCTGTGAACTTAGATGGGAAAAATTCCATCTGTATTTTCACCAATCTTTGGTTTCCTTTGTAGTGGTATGTATTTTATTTTATACATTTAAAGCATTATTCCATGAAAAGATCTCTAGGCTTCACTAGACTGCCAAAGGGGTCCATGGTACAAAAAGTTAAAAACCCCTGACCTAGAGGGTCTTTGGTCCAAGGGTGGTTTCTAAGGGCAGATAGCCCAAGGGAGAGAGTTGTCAGCAGGGGCAGAAAGGGGACCAAAATTCCTAACACTCTTCCTGGCCAACTGGATTCAGCCATCTGTTGTAGAAAATCAGCCACATGTGGTGTAACTTGCAAAAGATGAGGGATGGGTGTGTCCAGGGGGAGAATGCAGTCAATACAGATGGTGCTACAAACTATGCTGGCAATAGGACAGGTCAGGCTGCCCCTTGGGAAGAGCCATTCTCTCCCCTTTTGGTCCCCTCCTGGCCTTTTGGCATAGGGTACCATGTTTCACAAACCTTTTCCCATGCAGTCCAGGAACAGTAAGGGATTGGGTCATTTCACCCTCTTTACTCACAGAAAAGCACCAGATCTAGGGCCCAATGGGTCCTGCCCACAGGTAGGAAAGACAAGATTTTAATCTGTCCCACTGTCCAGATGGCAACTCATGTTGACAGTAGACATTGTTGGTTGTGGACAGTAGCTCCATTTTAGAATTATAAATTACTAAGGCATCATAAGGGCACATTGGGAGAGACTTCAGCAGCTAGGCAGTGTAGAATAATCTTATCTGGTGGAGGGCTTTTCTCATGAGGTTATCCACTAGCAATGAATCAAATCAGATCAAATTAACATATGTTTGTTGAACAGTTACTACTAGCAAGGTTTTGCAGTGGGTTATGGGGTAGTAAGGCTGTGTGTGGAGGAAGGTCAGTGATGGGACTCAAAGAAGTATCAGATTCTCCA
Source organism: Phalanger gymnotis (assembly GCA_028646595.1). Taxonomy (NCBI): domain Eukaryota; kingdom Metazoa; phylum Chordata; class Mammalia; order Diprotodontia; family Phalangeridae; genus Phalanger; species Phalanger gymnotis. Next base: position 53,574,043 of record CM053626.1, on the reverse strand, counting down.
TTTGGGAGACAGGTATAAGAAAAGTTAAAGGACATACTCTTTAAACCAATAGTATAAGAAATAAGATGATTATTTGCTAAATGGCAGGACATGAATATTTGTCAGATGTACACTATTGAAACTAAATCAGAGGAGGGACAGACCAGAGCAAGAAAGACTCCAGAGAGGTGGAAAGACTTGAATCAATTTTTGAAGGATGGGGATGGTTTGAGTAGAAAGAGAGGAAGTAAGAAAGCATTGCAGACTGGGAAAAAGGGAAGAATAAAAGCATGAATAGTAGTGGGAAAGAACAAAGCCTGTTTAGAGGCCAAGTAGTTGGAACAATCTGACTGGAGCAGTGGGTTTGGGTAGAGACAGGCAGTAGGAAACAAAAGAGAGCTACTTTGGGGCCAAAATTAAGGGCCTTGGGTGCCAGCTGAAGGAATTTGGAGTTTACCTGTAGGTCCTGGGGAAGCCTTTGAAGGTTTTTTTAAAAAGGGGAGAGAAATGAGGAGAACAGGGTTTAGAAGGTAAAAGCTGGCTTTGAGTGTGGATTAGAGAGGGAAAAAGACCAGAGACAGAGAAATCAGGCAATTGTAGTAGTCCGGACAAGAAATAAGGGCTTCAATGAACAGCTGGTGATGAAATTAGGACCATAATTGTGATAGTAGAAAGAAAACAAGCATCTACATCTATTAAGAGCCTACTATGTACCAGGCACTGCACTAATTGCTTTACAAATATTATCTCAGTAGAGCCTCAGAACAACTTTGGGAGCTATTGCTGTTCCCATTTTGCAGATGAGGAAATTTAGGCAGACAGAGAGATTAAGCCACTTTTTCCAGAGTCACAGAGTTAAATTTCTAAGGTCTAATTTGAAGTTAGGTCTTCCTGATTCCAACCCTGGCACTCTACCCACTGTACCACCAAGCTACTTTTAAGCAAAGTTTTAGAGACACGTTGAAAACGGACAATTGTTAGAATTTTGGCAACTGACTAGTTGGGGAAGGTCAGGCGGAGAGAGAAGAGTTGAAAAGGTCTCAGAGATATTTAAGTCTGAGTGATAGGTGCCATTAACACAAGTAGGGAAGTCAGGAGAGGTAACCACTTTGAGGGGAAAGGGGGAAGACAGCAAGTTTTGTTTCAGAGATGTTGAGTTTGAATTGACAGTGGAACCTTAGGGTAGGGATGCTCAGTAGGGAGCAGCAAATGGAAGACTGAGTGGTCCTTGGATCAGAGACTTACAGGACCACAGAACTAGAGCTGGAGGGACCTCATCTAGTCCAGCCTTCTACACAGGTGGGAATTATCTGCCTAGAGATGACATGGTAGTTTTGGGAGTGGATAAGCTATCTGAGGGAGAGGGTGTGGAGAGAAAACAGAGCAGCAGAGAGTCAGCCTTGGAGAATGTTCACAATTGGGAGACTGAGGCAAGAAGAGGAGATCGTAATATAGCTAGAAGAGAAGAGGTGGGAAAAGTATTAGTATGGTATCATGGAAGATAGGAGAAGAGAAAGCTTCAAGAGAGTATATTAGGGAGAGATATTCTTGGGACCTCTTTGCAAACACTTCTCTGAATTTTCATATATTCATTCTCATCCTAATTGCCCCAGAAATTTCTATTAAGGGGGCTGGATTCAGAGTCCAGCTAGGTGGCATAGTGGGTAGAATACTGGGTCTGGAGTCAGGAAGACTCATCTTCCTGAGTTCAAATTTGACCACAGACACTTACTAGCTGTGTGTCTGTGGGCAAGTCATTTAACCCTGTTTGCCTCAGTTTTCTTATCTGTAAAGTGAGCTGGAGAGGGAAATGGAAAACTTGCCAAGAAAACCCCCCAAGAGGTCACAGTGAGTCAGACATGACTGGAAAACAACTAAACAACGAATTTAGCGTTTAGGGAACTGGGTTTGAATTTTGCCTTTGTCATTTACTCTCCATGGGACATTGGGCAAGCCATTTTAATCTTTCTGGGCCTTAGTTTCCTCATCTGTAAAATAAGAGGTTTGAATCAGACGGCTACCACTGTCCCTTCCAACTCTCTACCTACAGTATGATCCCATGAGCTAGCTTGCTCACAGTTTTATTGGGTATGGTATAGAGCAATTCACATAACCAGGCTTTCTCTTCTCTATGAATTCATGCACAAAACAAACATTGACTGATGTGGGACCATAGTATAAGATATACTTAGACCCAACAATAAGTTCTTTTAAGCAGAGGGATGAGGATAGAGTTTTGACTGCTCTGCAATTTTAAGAATGTATATTTTGATGAATAGTGGTGTTGAATCCATTTAAGTCCAAGATAGGTCCCTAATCTGGTCTAGGAAAACTCTTCACCAATACTATGCTTATGGCCAAAGGTTGGAAATGCACTCTGATGTACCGATATGTGACATGGACATGCATTGTTAGATACACTTACCAGATTTTTGTATGCAAACATGTCTGGGTTTTTTGTACAGTCCTATCACTGCTTATTACCTTTTAGCCCAGGGCCTTAGACCATATTGGGCCAAGAGGTCAGCTTTTCCAGGCACCAGATCCTCCTTGGAGTCAATCCAGATCTCAAATCCGGGATATCTTTGCATTTGGCCCAGGGGCTTTAACCTTTCATCACTTTCTTAACCTCCCTGATTGATCGATCCCAGCTGGAGGCTCTGTGCCTTCCTGAATTTCCTTGGCTCCTGAGTCTGCTTGGCTCCATGGCTTCAGGGATCAGTTGCAGCTGGTCACTAATTATCACCCCTCCTTCTAGCACTACCACTGTAACTACATGCTTGATTTGGTGATCAACTCCTTTCTTCTCTTCTTACCTTGCCTCCATATGAACCAGACCAAAAGAGTAAATTTTCTAGGACAGATTTCTAAGGGAAAAGTAGATATGCAAATTTAGATGTAGCTCTGGGTAAGATAATTGCAAGTATGAATGAAAAGAAAGCTCCCCAGCCTCATAGTGGACTTAATTATGAAACTATTCCTCTAACAGTAATTCCTCAGGCCTAGCTTGGCCATCATTACTGTCCAGATTTTTATGACTAGATGGGAATGACTTCTCTTGGTCTAGAACGAGCCCTGCTGAAATGAGATTTGCTCATCTGGGTGCTCTGACCCATGCTCACCGATGCGTTCCGAAATCCCAGGTTTACTCTATCACCTGATAGAATGGTAGAATTTAGTGCTTCACCTCATATTTCTACAGAATCCCCAGATAACTAGACGACCTCTCTCCCTCTGCCCAAAGTGGGAGAAAGACCAAAACATAATTAATTATGAATTAATGAATTAATATGAATCATTAATTAATATGTCCTCGTCATTGTCGTCATCATCATCATCACCATCATCATCATCATCACCATCATCACCATCATCATCATCACCATCATCACCATCATCATCATCATCACCATCATCACCATCATCATCATCACCATCATCACCATCATCATCATCACCATCATCACCATCA
>CM053626.1:53551765-53570092 GCA_028646595.1 Phalanger gymnotis | reverse complement strand
GTTTTGGTCTTCTTTGTCACCAAAGAAAGATTCCAAGGTCTGAGACTGAATCTGAGTCCTTTTGTGCTGCCTGGACATGTTCCCAGCCAACTATTTGATGCTTGATTTTTTTGTTGGGCTATGACTGCCTGTAGAGTACAGTGCTTTCTCCCAAGCTTGAGGTGTTGGGCTGTCGTTTTCAGAGCTATTTCTACACAGCAAGCTCTGTCACACCAGCGCTCCTCCTCCCCCAAGAACTGCCAACCCGGCCTGGACTCAGATCTAAGCTGATTCTGCACTCCTGCTCTCATCTGTCACTTAATTCCTCCCACCAGGCAGGCCTGGGGCTGGAAGCAACTGCAGCTGTAGTTCTGTCAGAGCTCCACCACTTCTGCTGCCCTCGTGGCAGTGGTCGAACTGCGAACTCCTTTCACTCTGTCCCTGAAGTTTTTCCCACTAACCTTCTCTGTTGTCTTTCATGTTTGTGGGTTGAGAAGTCTGGTAACTGCCACAGCTCACTGATTCAGGGCACTAGGGCCTGTTCTGCCTGGCTCCCAGTCTGGTTGGTCCAGGCACTTCTCATTCTGGGCTCTGTTCCACTCTGCTCCCAGGTCTGTGTGTGATAGACCTTACCCAGTGGCCATCCAGGCTGTCCTGGGCTGGAGCCCTGCTTCCCTCTGCTATTTCATGGGTTCCACAGTTCTAGAATTTGTTCAGAGCCATTTTTATAAGTGTTTGGAGGGTCCTGGGGGAGAGCTTTAGGCAAGTCCCTGCTTTCCAGCTGCCATCTTGGCTCTGCCCCCATTTTGTGTTTTATGATGTTCTCTATCTCTTGTTTGGTCACAAATCCTTCCCTTCTCAATAGATCTGACAGGTAAACTATTCCATGCTCCCCTAATTTGCCCATGGTATCACTTTTATGTCTAAATCATGTATCAATTTTAACTTTATCTTGGTATATGAAGTAAGACGTTGGTCAGTACCTAGTGTCTGCCAAACAGTTTTCTAGTTTTTCCAGCAGTTTTTGTCACATAGTGAATTCTTGTCCCAAAAGCTTGGATCTTTGCGTTTATCAAACACTAGATTATGATGGTCCTTTATTACTATGTATTCCATACCTATTCTATTTCACTGATCCACCACTCTATTTCTTAGCCAGTATGAGATTGTGTAGATGACTCTTGCTTAATGATACAGTCTGAAATCTGGTACAGCTATGCCACCTTCCTTCACATTTTTTTCATGAATTACTTTGATATTCTTGACTCTTTGTTCTTTCAGATGAATTTTGTTATTATTTTTTCTAGCTCTATAAAATAATTTCTTGTAGTTTGATTGGTATGGCACTGAATAAATAAGTTGATTTAGGTAGAATTGTTATTTTGTTATATTGGTTTGGCCTACTTACTAGCAATATTTTTTCCAGTCATTTAGATCTGATTTTATTTGTGTGAAAAGTTTTTTTTTTAAATTTTTTAAATTGTATTCCTATAGTTCTTGGGTTTGTCTTGGCAGGTAGACTCTCAAGTATTTTATGTTGTCTGCCATTATTTTAAATGGAATTTCTCTTGCTATCTCTTTCTTCTGGACTTTGTCAGTAATATTTAGAAATAATGATGATTTATGTAGGTTTATTTTATATCCTGCAACTTTGTCAAAGTTGTTAATTATTTCAACTAGTCTTTTAATTGATTCTCTAAGGTTCGCTAAGTATGCCCTTCTATAATTTGCAAAGACTAATAGTTTTGTTTGCTCATTGCCTATTCTAATTCCTTCAATTTCTTTTTCTTCCCTTATTGCTATGCCTACCATTTTAGTATAATATTGAAAAATAGTGATGATAATGGACATCATTACTTTACCCCTGATGTTATTGGAATGGCTTCTAGCTTATTCCCATTACAGATAACACTTGCTGATGCTTTTAGGTAGATATTACTTATCATTTTTTTAAAAAAATCCCTTTATTCCTATGCTCTCTAATGTTTTTAATAGGAATGTGTTGTTGTATTTGGTCAAAAGCTTTTCATGTTTCTACTGAGATAATCATTTTTTTTTCATTTTGCTATTGATATGGTCAATTATGCTGATAGTTTTCCTGATATTGAATCAGCCCTACATTCTTAGTATAAATCCCACCTAGTCGTAATGTATGATCCTTGTGATATATTTCTGTATAGTTTTTTATTTAGTTAGTGTTTTATTTACAATTTTTGTATCAATATTTATTAGATAAATTGGTCTATAGTTTTCTTTCCCTCTTTTGGGAATACCATATTTGGGTCATAAAAGGAATTTGGTAGGAGTTCTTTGCCTATTTTTCCAGATAGTTTATATGGTATTGAAATTAGTTGTTCTTTAAATGCTTGGTAGAATTCAATTGTGAATCCATCTGGATGCCTTGTTCAATATCTTTTTCTAAGACTGGATTATTTAAGTATTCTATTTCCTCTTCTGTTAGTTTGGACAATTTATATTTTTGCAAATATTCATCCATTTCACTTAGATTGTCAGATTTATTGGCATATAATTGGACAAAAATGTTCCTAATAATTCCTCTTCATTTGTGGTGAATTTACCCTTTTAATTTTTGATATTGGTAATTTGGTTTTCCTTTTTAAAGTTAAATTAGACAATGGTTTACCTATTTTATTGTTTCTTTTTTAAAAAAAATAAAACCAGATCCTAGTTTCAATGGTTTTCTTACTTTTAGTTTTATTAATCTCTCCTTTGATTTCAGGCTTTCCAATTTGATGTTTAATTGGCTATTTCAAATTTGTTCTTTTTCTAGTTCTTTTTAGTCGCATGCCCAATTTATCGATCTGCCTTTTCTTTATTTTATTAATGTAATCATTTAGAGATATAAAATTTCCCCTAAATACTGCTTTGGCTGCATCCATTAAATTTTGGTACATTGTCTTATGTTGTCATTTTCTTTAATGAAATTATTGATTGTTTTTATAATTTGTTATTTGACCCACTCATTTTTCAGTTTCCAATTAGTTTTTTTCCCCAAGGAAAAACAAAGTTTATTAAGGATTTGCCATAATGGGTAATCTTATTTGTGGCACTTGTTTTCACAAGTGGGCCAGATTCAATCTACTGAGCTAGATTGAATCTGAGCATCCAATTAATTTTTGATCTATTTTTCCAGGGCTCTTTATTGAATGTAATTTTTATTGCATTATGATCTGAAGAGGATACATTTAATATTTCTGCTTTTTTGCATTTGGTTGTGAAGTTTTTAATGCCCTGATAAATGGTCAATTTTTGTATATGTGCCACAAATCACTAAAAAATAAAAGGCATATTCTTTTCTATTTTCATTTTATTTTCTCCTGAGTTCTATCATATCCAACTTTTCCAAAATTCCATGCACCTCTTCAACTTCTTTCTTGCTTATTTTTCGTTTAGATTCATCTAGTTCTGAGAGGAAAAACTCGAGGTCCCCACTAGTATAATTTTATCGTCTATTTCTACCTGTAACTCATTTATCTTCTTTAAAAATTTGTATGCTATACCATTTGGTGCATATGTGTTTAGTATTGATATTACTTCATTGTCTATGGTACATTTTAGCAAGATGCAGTTTCCTTCCTTATCTCTTTTAATTCAAACTATTTTTGTTTTTGCTTTGTCTGAGATCATGATTGCTTACCCATGCTTTTTTTTCCCTTCATTTGAAGCATAACAGATTCTGTTCCAGCCACTTACCTTACTCTTTCTGTGTTTCTCTGCTTCAAATGTGTTCCTTCTAAAACAACATATTGTAGGATTCTGGTTTTTAATCCACTCTGCTATCAACTTCCTTTTTATAGGTGAACTCATTCCATTCACATTCACAGTTTTGATTACTGTGTATTTCCTTTCATCCTATTTCCCCCATTTATCCTTCTCTCTCTCCTTTCACTCTGTCCCTTCTCACAAGTGTTTTGCTTCTGACTACTGCCTCCCCCAATACACCCCCTTCTATTAGTTCTCTTTCTTTTTCTTACCCCCATCTCCTACTCTTCTAGATGTTAAGATAGATTCCTATACCCAAATGAATGTGTGTGTTATTCCCTCTTTGTGCCAACTCTAGTGAGTGTAAGGTTCAAGTTTTGTCTGCCACCCTCCCTCCCCCCATGTCCTCCTCCACAGTAATGACTCTTTTGCACCTCTTTTAGGTGAGATAATTTACCTCATTCTATCTCTCTCTTCCTCTTTTTCCTAGTGCATCCTTTTTTCTTACCCCTTAATTTTTTCTTTTTGGATATTATTCCATCATAGCCAACTCACACCTGCATCCTTTGTCTGTATATACTCCTTCTAACTGCCCTAATAGTGATACAGTTCTTAAAAGTTTCAAGTATCATCTTCCCATGTAGAAATATGAACAATTTAACCTTATTGAATCCTTTATGTTTTCTCTTTCCTGTTTAGCTTCTTATGCTTCTCTTGAGTCTTGTATTTGAAAATCAAAATTTCTGTCCAGCTCTAGTCTTTTCATTGGGAATGCTTGAAATATCCACTTTTCCTCCTGAAAGATCATACTCAGTTTGCTGGGTAGCTGATTCTTTGTTATAATCCTAGATCCTTTGTTCTTTGGAACATCATATTTCAAAGTCTCTGATTTTTAATATAGAAGCCACTAAATCCTGTGCAATCCTGTGGCCCTACAGTATTTGAAATGTTTCTTTCTGACTGCTTGCAGTTTTTTTTTCCTTCTCCTGGGAGTTTGGGAATTTGGCTATAATATTCCTAGGAGTTTTTCTGGGGGGGGAGGGAGATCTCTTTTAGTAGGTGATTGGTGGATTCTTTCAATTTCTATTTTTTCCTTTGGTTCTATAATATCAGAGCAGTTTTCTTTGATAATTTCTTGAAAGATGGTCTCCATGCTCTTTTTTTAGATCATGGTTTTCAGGTAGTCCAATAATTCTTAAATTCTCTCCTTGATCAACTTTTCTAAGTCAGTTACTTTTCCAACAAAGTATTTCACATTTCCTTCTATTTTTTTCATTCTTTTGATTTTGTTTTGTTGTTTCTTGATGTTCCATGTAGTTATTAGCTTCCACTTGCCAAATTCTAATTTTTAAGGCATTATTTCCTTCATTGAGCTTTTGTACCTCCTTTTCCATTTGACCAATTCTCCTTTTTAAGGACTTGTTTTCTTCAGTGAGTTTTTGTACCTCTTTCTGCATTTTTGGAGGGCTTCCTTTACCAAGCTATTCACTCTTTTTCCATCATTCTCTTGCATCACCCTCATTTCTTTTTCCATTTTTCTTCTACCTATTTTATTCAATTTTTAAATTCCTTTTAAAGCTCTTCCAGGAGTTCATTTTGGTCCTGGCACCAATTTACATTTTTCTTTGAGGCATCACATGGAGCTATTTTGACATTGTTGTCCTCTTCTGAATTTGTGTTTTTTTCTTTCCTATGACCATAATAACTTCCTCTTGTTAGGTTCTTTTGTTTTGCTTTTGCTTATTTTCCAGCTTATTTTGCTGCTTTTAATTTTATGTTAAAGTTGGACTGTACTCTAGGGGTGGAAGGGACACTGCTGCAAGCTTCAGCTTTTTCATGCTGGGAACCTGTAAGCTTTCCACTCTTCTAAGGTGGTAAGATCTAAGAAGAGGTGTGGTCACCAGTCTCCTGTCCTGTGCTCTGGTCTGTGAGCAACCACAAGCACTCTTTTCACCCTGTACCTGTGACCCCTGCTCCTTTGGGGATTCATGCTCTAGTGTCCTCATGTTCCTTCTCACCGTGAGACTGTGATCTGGGTTTGTGAACTGGATCCTTGTCTGGGTAATGCAACAGAGTCCTGCACCCAGTGTCAGCAAAGTGTCCCTTGTAATCTCCTTCTGGCCAGTTGTCTGGTACCCTTACTGTCTGTGGGCTGAGAGCTGTAGAAGTAGCTGATGTGGATTCCATTACCCCCTAGGCCTGCACTGGCTTCTGAAGTGGGGCCTGCTACTGGCTTGTACTGGGGCTGGGGGGGCAAGGGGAGAAGGAGTTCAGGGACTCATTGCTAGCTTGTACTAGGGGCAGAACCTTGCTGCTTGCTTGTGCTGGGCCATGGGGCAAGGACTATCTCATATTTGAATTTGTACCTCCAGTGCTTAGCACAGTGCCTGGCATATAGTAAGTACTTAATATATGCTTTTTCATTCATTATTTTAAATATGAGTATAAATACATAATGATTCTTTTTTCTTTTATTGTCTTCAAAGAAATTACAGATTTTTGAAGTAATGAAATATATATATATCTTTATCCTGAATATTCAAGCTCTATGCTAAGTCCTAGATCCAAATCTGTTCAGCATCCAATTCCCTCAGAGACTTTAAGAACAAGTTTTCCAGTTGGTGTTTCTTTAATAATGTTGTATTTGTTTTTTCTGGGAGTAAGCTTCCTCTAAAACATACCCTCAGTAGGAAATGGTACTAGAGTATCTGATTCTGCCTCTGAACTAGCCATCAGGGAGGAGACTTATCAGGTAATTTTTCTTCCTCAAGGCCTGGTGCCACAGAAGAAAATGTTCTTCACCCTTGCATATGATTAGATTTTAATCAAAGGAATAGGGTCATGGAGCAAATTCTTGAAATGCAAGTCAGATGTTATAAATACACATGCCTTGGCCAGGTCCTGGGATGTCAGAAATTCCCTCATGAGCCCAGAAGAAAAATATTCCATTGCATTGAGCCAAGAAGAAAGACAGAGAGAGAAGGAAAATGTAAGATGATAGAAAAGAAAAATAAAGAGGGAAGGAAGGAAAAGAAGAGGGAAGGAAGAAGGAAAAAAGAAAGGAAGGAAAGAAAGAAAGAGGAAAAGGAGGAAGAAAGGAAGGAAAGAATAAAAGAAGAAAGGGAGAGAGGAAGCAAAAATATTCTATTGTATTGGACCAAGGAAGACAGAGAGAGAAGGAAAAAGTAAGATGTTAGGGAAGAAAATAAAGAAGGAAGAAAGGAAAAAGCAAGGAAGGAAAAAAAGAAGCAAGGAAAGAGGAAGGAAAGAAGGAAGGAAGGAAGGAAGAAAAGAAGAAAGGGAGGGAGGAAAAATATTCTATTGTATTGGACCAAGAAAGACAGAGAGAGAAGTAAAAAGTAAGATGTTAGAGAAGAAAATAAAGAGAGAAGTAAGGAAAGAAGGAAAGAAGGTGGATTGGGACCTGAGTTTAGTGGTATGAATTAAAATAAATGTCTCTGCCTTGGTGAGGCTTATGGAAGCTTCATATTAATTTGTATGACCCCAGTGCTATCAGAAACATGATAATAGTGAAAAAGAATTTACTCACTCCAACCTAATTGTCAGGATAACTTGGTGGTCTTTTCGTTGGGTTTGGAAAGAATATCCTTGGAAATAAAAATCTTAACCTGAGGGATTCTTTTACAGGTTGATCAAGTTGTGGGCCTGACTAATGATAGAGATGAATATGTGTTAGTTAGCCCTAGGCACATTGGCAACCTCACAAAAGAGTGATACTCTCTTTGAGGAAAAAGAAGCTTCATAAATAAAAGATGCCCCTAGGAGATGGTAACAGTAGCTTTCTGGAGAAGCCATCAAGGGTAGATTTGGAGACAGGGGAGTAATGGCTATTGTGGAGGTGGGGAGGAGGAGCAAAAAGGCACAGATAGTTTCTATGAGACCGAACCATGAGAAATGTTCCAGCTGGAAAATAATCTCAGAACTATGAGTTATCAAAGAAGCATTCTCTTTTTCACTAGTGTCATGGGACTCTGGGAGAGAGTGTACCCTTCCCTGTATGGGGGGATTTTTCTCTTTTTACTTTGCTATTCAGTCCTAATTAAAAGCTTTGCCATTTGATTTATGATTCCTTCTCTCTAGAGTTGGAGAGAAAAGACATTCCAGAGAGTTCACTAGACAGAATGTTGAACCACATCCCCATAACTATAATTATTCAAAACACTCCATACTGTACCAAGGGCAAGGAGGAGTTCCAATCACGAGGGACACATACTACAGAAGGGAAGAAAAAAAAATGAAATGCCAAACGAACTACTGTACTCAAATCTTTATGGAGAAGAATGAAGGGAAGTTTTATTTCACAAAAGGAAGCCTTTTTCTGGGTTTTACAGCTTTGGGAAGAAGGGCAAGAAGTTGAAATCTCAACTCTAAATCAGGTGGGAAAATTTACCATCTGAGAATGGAATGGAAAACAGTGTTTAGCTGAAGTTTGGATGTCTTTTCAACACCATCCCCCAAAATCCTTTTTTGGGTTCTTTCTGAGACATCAAGAACTTGACTGATCTGGTGTTTGGGTGGATTCCACCCTAAACCTGACATAGTTCTGGAAACTTAAAGAATGTCTAATCATAAACTGTACTAGACCTAACTAGGGGAGCCACCATCCTTTCAGGTAGAGCTTACAGGTGTATCACTTACCTTCCCTAAAAGTCCTTTAGCTCCTGCATTGTGGAGTTGAAAGCTGAAGATGGATGGTTCTTATCAGGATAACATAGCAATTTAACTTATATTGCTCTTGACCTGACTGAACTCTCCAATGTTCTCATTAAAACAAAACAAAACAAAAAAACAATAACAGCTATAGGCCAAAGTAGTGTAGCATGATGAAGACTAGGCTTAAAGGCAGAAGGTGTGGCTTCTAATGTGCTCTTAACCGGATGACCTGGGGAAAATCACTTTATTTCTCTGAGTCCCAATCTACAAAATGAAGGTATTAGACTAAATGCACAGGATTTTTTTTTTAATTGAAAGGGATCTCACCTAACCCAAGGGTAGGGAATCTGCAGTCTCAAGGCCACATGTGGCCCTCTAGGTCCTCTAGTGCAGCCCTTTGCCTGAATCCAAACTTCACAGAAGGATTTGTTTTGTGAAGTTTGGACTTAGGCAAAGGGCCACACTTGAGGACCTAGAGAGCCACATGTGGCCTTGAGTCCACAGGTTCCCCATCCCTGGCTTAACCTATACTCGTACATGTACAGGCACTATGCTAAGTCCTGGGGATACAAAGAAAGGCAAAAGATAGTCCCTACTCTCAAGCTCACAAGGAGATTGTGGAGGCAACATCTAAAAAGTTATGTACAAACAAGCCACATACAGGATAAATTAGAGATGTAGCAACTGCTCTGATCATATTAATTCCTCAGGGGAAGAATGAGGTTCTCTGAAATGTTTAGCTCAGAGCAGACATTTCAGAAACATCTAGTCTGTCTCACATGGTTCAGGGTATTCCGTCTTAGAGGTAAGGGGATAGACCCCAAGGCCTTGGCACACTCCTACAGCCCTTGAATTCTACCACCACTCTCTCATGCTGAATTCAGTGTCAATATCTTTATGTCTTAGAGATGAGAGGTACGGGGTGTCAACATGGTGTCATGGAAAAAGAACAGGAAAAGTCAAGAAACTCGGCTTCTATTTTCAGCTCTGCTGGAAACTAGCTCTGTGACTTTGGCTAAATCACTGAACCTCTCTGAGCCCGAGGTTCTTACTTTGTAAAATGATAGGGTTGGATAAGCTGCTCTTTTACCATCCTTTTCAGCTCTGACACTCTAATTATAGGGGAGGCTAACACCCATGTGCTGGAGTGGGGCCTTGGGGTGAGGAGGAGGGTGGAGCTAGCGTACAGATATCACCAATGTCACAACAGAATGACCAGTTTAGTTCCACATGAAGACAAAGTCAGACAGAACCCACTTCCTAATTGGAAAAGACATGTTTTTTCCCTTCTGTGGTCCCGTGGGTGAGCATTGACTTAGCCTGTTGTTAGAGATACCCGAGATGGGGCTCAGGCCCTGACGTCTTCTGGCTTTGAAAGAGCTCAAGGAACTGACTTTTCTCATGGCAGCCAAATCTTTCTCTAGAATAGTCACAGGACGTTCTGCTCACTTCCATAGCCCCTGGGGACTTGGGAAGACATGGGGTCATTTAGAGTTCTTATGGACAGGAAAATGCTTCATAGGGAGGAGGGTAGAGAAGGTACTAGAAAAATGAGATCTAAGAAAAGATGGGATGTAAGGGAAGAGACAGGAGACCAGAGACTGGAGCTGAAGGGCTGGAGGGGTTCAAGAGAGCTGAAGATGAGGAAAAGAGGGAAGGCAAGGAGAGAATTCAGATATCAAGAGAGCCATTTTAGCCTCTAAGTTTAGGCAAAAAGAAACCGCTTTCCTCAATGAACCTCCTGTTCCCCAAGTGGTAAAGATTGTAGACTTGTAGGTTAGGAATGAACCCTGTGACAACATTTTACCTCTCCCTCTGTCTTCAGGCAAAAATACTCTTAAATCTACCTAAACCTACTCATTTAACTTTTCTCAAAACTGTAGGTAAAGAGGAATAGTTGTTCCTGGCAAGATGGACAATACTTTGTGAAAACAAATGATCACCAGCAGGAATTTGATTGGCTGCTGAGGCCTCTCCAGTTTCCTTCCTTTCCTTCCCCATTCCTCCTGTACACCCATGCCTCTGGTCTTCAGCTCCAGGTTGCTCTGCTTCCATGCAATGGTCTGTATAGCTTTGAGAAAACCTTCTGGACTGTTCTGTTCCAGGGGGAGAGAAGATAAGGGGCTGAAGCACCAGCAGGCAGAAGAGGCTTCTCTCTGAGGTGGTGATGTTACATCTTAGGAGTTCTTTGGAAATGAGCCCTTCTTGAGACATCAGAATCCAGAAACTGCCTCATCACTTCCCAATCCAGGAAGAGGGCAGGGGTGTGTGTATGCATTGGGTGGGAGGGATGGTGGGAGGGGAGAAGTCAGATGAAAATGAATGTGGAGACAGCAGAAATGACTTGTAAATTTACTAGGTGTGTGTTTGTGCACGTGTGTGTAGTGGAATGACTTGGACAGTACAATGGAATTTCAGTCCAGGTTAATGGGATGCCAAAGCTCAATCTATCGCCACTAATTTCACAGGAATAGAGGGAATGGTGGATGAAGCCTCTGTCATTTCCTTTTGCTTCTACCCACACAAAAGAAAAGGGGGAAAAACCCCATTCTCCTTATCACTGAATGTTCCCCATTCCTACAGAAAAAATTGGGCTTCGGAAAAAATCTACCAACTTACGATGCCTCACAATGCCTGTCATATCTGTCTTTGCTTACCAGAGCGTTTAATTATCCTAATTCAGTTCCTCATTCCCTCTTACCTATTACAATTGTCTTCTTCTTCTTTTTTTTTTATCATTTTATCGATACCTTTTGTTTTCATATCACCTTCATTTTCCAATGTATCCCTTCTTCTTCCATCCCCTAGAATTATCTCATATAACAAAAAACAGAGAAAAGGGAAAAAAAGTGTAATGGGAGTGATTATGAACTTCTTTGATCCACGGACTATTGAGTATCTTTCTAAAGTCCCTAGATATATTCCAAATCTAAATGTCAAATAGTTTTCCCTGGGGTTCCTAGTAGGAGTATGAAGAGCCAGAGACAATGAGAAAAGAGCCTCATGCCTCTCTGTGGAGGACAGGTTGCTCAGGACTGATCTCTATACCCACATGAGTATGGCGTTCTTTGGTCAAATAGCATGAACATTTTAGTCCCTCTTGGCAAAATTCCAAATTATTTTTTGGAATAGTTGGATTAATTCATAGTTCCTCCACCAGTCTTAAAATAGCCTCCTAAATGGTCTCCTTGCTTCCAATCTCTCTTCCTTCCACAGCTGCCAAAATCATCTTACCAAGGCATAGGACCAACCGTATCAATTTTTGGCACAAAAATCTTCAGTGGCTCCCTATGACCTCTAGATTAAAATATATTCTACTCAATCTAGCCTTCAAAGCCCTTCACAGTTTTGCTCTAACGCTTCTTTCTATCCTTATGTCATATCGCTCCCTTTCAATAACTCTATATTCCAGCCAAAATAGATTACTGCTTCTTCCAGCAACATATATCCCATCTCCTGTTTCCATAACTTTGTATGGGCTATTTCCCATATGTGGACTGCAAGCTCTTCTCACTTAGAACTCTTAGTGAACTTCAGAGTTCAGTTTAGGGGCCATCTCCTACAGGAAGCTACTAGAAGTTCTGCTCACCTAAAATACCTTCTCTTTACTTTGTTTATATTTTGTTCAATTGATCTGTGTATATATTGCTTCCTATCAGTAAAAGGTAAATTTCTTGAGGCCAGACTTCATTTTGCTTTTGTCTTTGTATCTGCAGTGCCTAGTATAGTGCTTAATAAATGCTAGTGGTTTATTAGTTAATTGACTGGTGTTATGGCTAGAGCATCATAGTAAGACTTAGGAGACCTGGGTTCTGGGTGACCTTGAGTCGCTTCCCCTTAGCCCCTTCAGATGTACATTGAAGGTTTAGAAGGTTCCTTCTAAAATTCTAGGATTCTGAGATTTCCGTGGATTGTTTACTATTGTATTATGTGAATCCTGTCCCTCCTCCTCTCTGCCTCCTGGGTTCTCAAGCTCCCTTCATGACTCAGCCCAAATCCCACTTTCTGCAGGAGGCTTTTCCCCAACTCTCCTCTCTTTAGCCCTAGTGCCTTCCTTCTGACATGACCTCCAGTTTACAACGTCTAGATATTTGTACATAGCTGTTTGCATATTGTCTCCCTGTAGGATGTCATTTCCTTGAAAGCAGGGACTCTTTCTGCCTTTGTATCTCCAGCATTTAGCACAGTGCCTGGCATGCAACAAAGACTTAATAAATGCTGGTTGACTAATGGATTGAAATGTCTTCTAGCTCTGGGCTAGCATCAGAAATAGAAAGTTCATCCTTGAATCCAAAAGAGCAGGGAAGCCTGGGAGGGTTAGGTGGGAATGAGAGGAGGGCAGAATATACATTTCTTCCAAAGCTCTTACTCTTATTTTGAAATTTCTAAGTAAGGCAAGCTTAAAAATCCCACCCAGCCTAAGTTAAAAGAGTCTCTCTGGTGAAAGCTTCAATCCTCTCTCTCTTTCTCTCTCTGCCTTTCTTTCTTTCTTTCTTTCTTTCTTTCTTTCTTTCTTTCTTTCTTTCTTTCTCCCTCTCTCTCTCTTTCTGCCTTTCTTTCTTTCTTTCTTTCTTTCTTTCTTTCTTTCTTTCTTTCTTTCTTTCTTTCTTTCTTTCTTTCTTTCTCCCTCTCTCTCTCTCTGTGTGACAGAGAGAGAGAGAGAGAGAATAGAAGTAAGGGAGAAAAAAACACTACCTTTGACAAATATTTTCTGTTAATAAATTCCATTTTGCTTCTAAAAAGTTTGCCAACTATCTAAGCGGGAAAAATATTTTGCATACCCTAGCAAACTGTTGCTGAAAGGTTGCTCTGGCCTGCCCTCAACAACTGTTTCCATAACCTTTACAGGAGGCAAGCCAGAGGCCCTTGTGGTCTTTCCCAAAGGAAGGATGAACAATTATTCTTTTCCCAGCAAGGGACCCATGAAAACTCTGGAGTGTCCATTGCCCGGCTTGTGGAGAAGGAACTCATATGGCCCCAATTCTATTTTGTCTCCCCTTGGTTCTGCTTGCCCTCCCCCTACCAAGAAACAGATTTGTCTTAAAGGAACAACTTTAGCCCCAGCATGTAATGGCTTATCCCACTACCCCAAGAAATAGAATTCCTCTGCTGTCCTATTCTCTCCTGTCCTGTCCTCTCTGTTCTCCTCTCCTTATTCTCTCTTCTTTCCTTACTTTCCTCTCTTCTCCTTCCTCTCCTCCCTTGCTTCTTTTTCTCATACCTTCTCTCTTTCCCCTTTTCTTAATCTTCTCTTTCTTCTCCTCTCCCCTTTCTTTCTTCCTTCTCTTAACCTCTCCTCTCCCCTTTCTTTCTTCCTTCTCTTAACCTCTCCTTTCCACCATTCCAAAACCAGGTTGCTATTTTGGTCTTTGAGGGTCTTTTGGTCTTTGACTCTTAATCTCCAGTTTGGTGCTGCTCACTGATGGACATTTCCCATCACCCCCACTGGGTGTACAGGAGATCTGCATTTTAGGTAATATTCAGGGTTGGCTTTATTCCTCTTGTTTCATCTTACATGTTTAGAATTGAGGTCTCTTAAGGATCCAGCATGCCCACTACTGCTACAAATCACAGCCCCCTAAATGTTTGGTCACCTCCTTATTTGGGAATATTTGGACAGAAGGGCAGCATTTGTTGATAAATATGTTTTTTGCAGACCTGGAGAGCAGAACTAGGCACAATTAAAAGTTTGTACAGACAGTGGCTTAATCATGTGGTGATGGAGGGACAAGATTGCTGGCTTGGGAATCAGGAGGCTTGGTTTCTAGTCCCACCTTTGCTATCCTCTCTGGCCCTTGGTTTCCTTATTTTTGCAAAACAAGAGTGTCGGAATAGCTATCTCTAAGGTCCCTTCTGGCTCTGAAGTTTTATAATTTTTCTCTTGGACTAATGACCCACCATAAGCTAAACTATTTCTGCCATATTTAGAAGAGTTTGGCTTTCATAGCGCCCCTCCCCCTCTCACTCTTATGGTGAAGTAATGGGATCTTGACCTGGATAAGATGCCCTGCCTGAGAATGTGGCACCTAATATGATTTTTTTCTCACATGGCCTAATTTTCCCATTTAGAGGGATTGGGGTAAGGTCACTCCAGGAAGTGCTTCTAGTGTCTCTTAGTGATGTCTTTCTGGGCTTTGTTATAGAAACAGACCCTTCTGATTCTATGAAACTCAGAACCACCTTTGGAAGTTTTGAGTGGAGTCAAGAATCAAAAGGGTCATAGAGTAAGAGCCTTCAAATTCAAAGAGATGGACTCAGAAGCTTTTGAGGGTTCATCTTATCCCCCAGACTGCCTCTAGCCAAGACAGCCACTCCCTCAGGCCAGAAAGTTGGTTCTCTTTTGTGCAAAAATATTTTGAGGGTTGGAGATACTACAATGTTTCCTGTGTCTCGTATCTCTCACTATAAAGGAGTTTCTCCTAAACTCTGGCACTCAATCAGCCAGTCGTGGAAACTTTCCCGCCACCCCCACCTCTCCTTGTTGCCTCCACTACAAAGGTAACAAGAGAAGACAAACTTTTGGGGGTATTCTTGGCAAAAAAGATCCACCTTTATTCTTACTGAGTCCTATTGAGATCACAGCCCTTTTGCTGTCCTTAAAAGTCACATTGGAGGCAGAAGCAAAAGAAAAGCAGTTAACCTGGGTTCAGTCAGCTTGTTTTGCTAATCAAGGGGTCAGGGCTCTCTTCTTTGTGTACTCCCTTGAGGGGGTAGGGTGGGAAGTGGGATAGTGGGGAATGAAAGAACTGTCTTATTTATTTGATTTGTCTGAGGCTCCAAGTCATTGCATCATTGCAACAGAAGGAAGAGAAGGGGGAGAGAGGGAAGGAAGGAGAGAGAGAGAACTGAGAGAGAGAGAACACAATACACACACACACACACACACACACACAGAGAGAGAGAGAGAGAGAGAGAGAGAGAGAGAGAGAGACAGAGAGACAGAGAGACAGAGAGACAGAGAGAGAGAGAGAGAGACAGAGACAGAGAGAGACAGAGAGAGACAGAGAGGGAGAGACAGAGAGACTGAAACAGAGGCAGACAGAGAGACAGACAGACAGAGACAGAGACAGAGAGACACAGAGGAAAAATGAAGATAAACAAGTCAAGCCTGAATTAGGGACAGACTAGAAGGGAGACAAAAGGGCCTGGAGAAAGAGAGCCCAGAAGAGTGGCAGGAGGAAAGAAAGGGGAGTGGTGGTATGTACCCATGGAGACTTGCTTATGAACTCAGGGCAGGTCAGTCCTATGCTAATCCCAGATTCCAGGCCAGGAAAGCCTCTTTAGGAGGTTTAGAATTCCTTGTAGCTCAAGTGTGCGGTGTGGCCTCTGGCCTATAGATTCCAATCACCCCTCAAATCACGAAAAGGCCAAGAAGTAGAGCCTATGGGGGAACATCAAAGGGACTGCAAGTGTTCCGCTGGGAGGAGGGGCCTAGAAAGGGACTTAAGTCTTTCCCTAAATGAAAGCCTATTGAATAGAGGATAATAGTTAACCATTTTTAATCTCCGCTGTGGTGAAAATTGGAAGAAATGAAGCTGAAATGACAGCCTGGAGAGCCGGGGCTGGACATCACAAAGAACACTAGCTCACTGAAACAGCTGTTTTAGGTGTTTTCCTAAAACACTAGTCTGATCATGCGCCACCCCCCCACCCCATCCCAACTTAATAAACTCCAGTGGCTTGTGATTGCCTCCAGATGCGAACATAAAACGCTCTGTTTGGCATTCAAAGCCCTTCCTACTTTTCCAGTCTTTTTACACTTTAATCCTCAACAGGCACTCTTCAGTCCAGTGACAACAGCCTCCAGACTGTTCCATGTACATGCCATCTCTCAGCTCCAGGCATTTTCTTTTCTAATTTTTTTTGAGACAATGGTGGTCAAGTGACTTGCCCAGGGTCACACAGCTAGTAAGTGTCTGAGGCTGGATTTGGATTTTGGTTCTCCCAAGTCCAAGGCCAGGCGCTCTATCCACTGCACCACCTGGCTGACCACTCCTGGCACTTTCTCTGGCTATCAAGTGGAACGCTCTTTTTTTTTCCTTCCTCTGTCTTCCTCCTCTCTGATTTGGATCTCCTTGAGTCCAAACTAAAATCCCTTCTTCCACAGGAAGCCTTCCCCAAACCCTCTTAATTCCAGTTTTTCCCCTCTTTTAATTATTTCCTACTTATCCTGTATTGGGGAAACTAGTTGGTGCAGTGGATAGAGTGCAGGGCCTGGAGTCAGGATAACCTGGGTTCAAATTTGGCCTCAGACACTTAATAGTTGTGCGATCCTGGGCAAGTCATTTAACCACGTTTGCCTCAGTTTCCTCATCTGTAAAATGAACTGAGAAAGAAATAGGATTCATCCCTTGAGAATATCTTTTCCTATACAGACCCCACCGAATGATGGGTGACAGGGAAAGATGTCTGTTCAGATAGTTCTCTGAGAGAGTCTTTTCCTACTAGGCTGGTCTGGAGGCAGAGGGCCCCAGAGGCACACCTGCCCCTGGCACATTAGAGAGTGAGGGCTGACTTCCTCTGAGGATATCTCAGCCTTGCTCCTTATGGCTACAGGCTGCATTCCTGCCTCATGCATGAAGAGTCAGGCATGTAGGCTCTTGTCTCTCCTGTGAGCAAGAGGCTGTCTTGGGTGGCGGCCTCAGTGTGAGGGGAGTGGAGATCAGAGGAGGGCAAGGAGAAGTGAGGAGGGGAGGAGGAGAAATAAGAAAGGGAAGAGGATTGTTTATTTAATCCAGAGGAGACTAAACGTTGTCCCAAGGTCAGACACTCATTTTCCACTCAGTCTCTGGAACCACAGTCCTTGAGAGAGGCCCTGGGAGGGGGGACTGGGGAGAGCTGAAGGGAGATGGTCTTGCTCTGGTAGCCACAGGGACTGGACTCTGGCCTTTATTTCTAGGCAGCCTTTAAATCACAGATTCCTGACTGTCAGGGACACCATTCTGTTTTAAGTGGGGCTTCAGCACTTAACTGCCAGTACTGCCACATGACCTGGCTTTTTTGCGTTTGCATTGATCTCTCCTCAGGATATACAGGAATCCTTGATTCTCAGAGAATGAGGTGGAGTGAATCTGAAACCATGCTGAAACCATCCTCTTTCCTTCTAGAAAACTGGAAACTCTACTAGACCCAGGACTAGTTTAAAGATAGGCCCTCAAGGGGTAACCAACAGAGGGCCACCTAGCTGGTTTATGCTCTTTATGCTGGAAGTGGGGCAAGGCAGAGAATAGAGGGGAGATCCTAGTTAGACCCTCCCCAACTATGCTCCAAACTCTTTTTTGTTATAGTATCCTGTAGCCTCTTAAAAGTGACCTGGCTGGGGGTGGAACCAAGATGGCGGCTGGGAAGCAGTGACTGGCGTGAGCTCCCCACCAAGTCCCTCCAAAAACCTATAAAAAAATGGCTCTGAACCAATTCTAGAGCTGCAGAACCCACAAAGTGGCAGAGGGAAGCAGGGCTCCAGCCCAGGACAGCCTGGATGGTCTCTGGGTAAGGTCTGTCCTGCACGGAGCTCCCAGCCCCCAGCTGAGGGGAGCATAGCTGAGCCCAGCGCGCACGGCAGGAACAGACCAGACGTGGACCTACCAGACTAGGAGACTAACAGAGAGTGCCCTAGCATCCTGAATTAATGAGCTGTGGCATCCACCAGACCTCTCAACCCACAAAGAGCAAAGACAACAGAGAAGGTTAGTGGCAAAAGCTGCAGGACTGAGTTTGCGGTTCGGCCACCGCCCCTGGGGCAGCAGAGGTGGGGCAGCTTTAGAACTACGGCTGCAGTTGCTTCAGGCCCCAGGCCCACCTGGTGGGAGGAATTAAGTGGCTGATCAGAGCAGGAGTGCAGAGCCTGCTGAAGATCTAAGCCCAGTCTGGGTAGGGGGGTCTTGGGGAAGGAGGAGTGCTGGTGAGGCAGCGCATCCGCCCAAGCGTGGAACATAGAACTCTTTAGTCTAC